>VZSC01018404.1:29266-86870 GCA_013398225.1 Steatornis caripensis | reverse complement strand
CCGTCGTGCACCGCGCCGCGCGCGGAGCGTCACGGGAGTTGTAGGTTTCTTCTGTGGACGGGCGCTGGGCCGGGGGTACGGGCTGCCCGTGGCTTCCTCCCCGCCCCGGGAAGCAGGGAGGCTCTCAGCGTCCCCAGGAGACCGATGTGGTTTGGGGGAGCGAGGCTGCGCCCCCTCCAAGTCCTGCTCTTGCCCAACCGGGGCGGCGGCGGCAGGGCGCGCAGCCACCGCCTCCTGCGCCCGCCCGGCCCTCAGGGCGGCCTGGGCCGCAGGGGGTTTGGAAGGCGCTGACTCTGCTCCCGTTCCTTGTTTCTTCAAGTCCTATGTTACACCTATTTAATATATTAAATATTTAACTCGGTGCTTTCAAACAGACTTAAAAATTCTTTGCAGTTGTGGGCAATGATAGCCCCGTGTACATGAGGACTGTAGGACCACGTGAGGGTTTGGGTTTTTCCTCAGTTTGGGTCATCTGAAGAGGGGTTAATTGGCCAGGCCACCTACAGTGCAGACAACCACCACGTAAACCAGCGCTATCCATTATTTACAAGGAACGGGATTTGCAGCCTTTGCGCTGAAAATGCTCGTTACCCTATGGCCATTTCAGTCACGACCGTGGCTGCTGCAGTTGAATCAAGGCTGTGCAGCAGGCAGAGCAGCAGTAACATAAATCGGGAACTTTCAGGTTAACAAAGCACTGGCGCACACGACTCATCTAGTTTATTTATATCATGTTCCTCTTATGTGTTAATAAACCAAAACCAAGCACTTTCCTTCTTACAACAGCAGTCTTTTGAAGTCAACGGGGATGTACCGAAGGAGGAGTGAATTATTTGGTACCATGTCTTTCAGGCAACTACAAATCAAAAGTTATGTTAAGGAAAAAAAAGTTAGAAAATTTCCCTATATAAAGAAAACGTTCACAGCAAACACACTGATATTTCAAATGCTTTTTAAAAAGTTACTTTGAAACCAGCAGTTTAGAGGAAGTTGTGGATTGCTGATGTGAGGCCTTAACTCCTTCTGCACAACATAACACAAAACGGCCCTTTCAGACCTCTGCAGCACCCAGCCACAAAATACCAATCCAAGCAATTCCTCACATGTAAAATTTAATACCACATGGTAATCGCAATACCGTTGTTTTCTGTGTATCCACTACTTCTCTTTGTAACAACAAACAAAACGATGATACAGTCTTCACAAAGGGGACAAAATGTACTTCGTTGTAAACTCTTCACTAAAGCCCTGCATGGCTTAAGCCTTCTAGAGCTTGCTTTCACTGGAAAAGTTAATTTGGTTATTATATTCGTTAGTGTGCCACTTGAACTGCATTGGCACAAGAGTGGACACTCTCCAAAACAATGCTGACCTGAACAGAGTGATAACAGCAAGGAGTGACCGGATCGAAACTGATTAACTTGTAATTCAATCTCCCACATCCCCACTGCACTGCCAGGACCTGCAGTTGACCATCAACATCTCCTCTAATACCAAGCAGGGTTCAGCTTCCCTCAGCTTGGCTACAGGTATTGGTGCATCTCTCTAGACACCGGAGTGAAGATTCATTTTTAGTATCAGCAGGCATATCTTGCTTTATAATGTTTAGTAAGACATAGTACGAGAGCTCCAGCGAGGGCTGGCAACCGAGGTCCTGTTACCTACCCTGGTCTGTGCCACTCCATCTTCACCACTGTTGTTGCCTTTTGGAGCTACGTTAAAGTAGAGATCTGCTTTCCTCCCCTGCCCGCTGCATTTTTACTAAACCCTTTGGGTGGGGTAAGTAGGAGTAGGTAGCAAACCTTGCTCTACCTTGATGCCTGATGTAACTTCATGAGCATGTACCTAAAATAATACAGTGATAAATCATTCCTTGTGGTGTAAGCCTAGAGAGCTGTTGTTAGGTGAATTCCACTTGCATCATCAGTAGTCTTTGGCAAGCAGCTCCCAGGTCTGCGCCCAGCCACGTACCCTATGATCTACTGCAAAAGGTAGACGGGCTGCAGCTGGGGAACCACCGCCCTGTGGTCTACACATGTGGTTTAAATAAGACTTTGCGTGTAGCCCCTCTCTTACTCAAGTGCCTTTCACCCATTGTTCTTAAATGTATTTTCCCTTAGTTAATTAAGCAAAAGCTTTGCAAAAGAGACCTGCAGCCCAGCAGTTCATAGCCACAGGGAGCCTGAGGCAGTCTTCTACTACAAAATTGTGGTAATTATGTAAAAAAGCACCTCCCCGCTGTCTGATCCAGCACATTCCTTAGTACTCGTGAAATTCAAGGTTAGTCCTCTGAGCCCAACCTGTTCCTTGTGAGGTCCTTAACACCCAGCTCTTCTCACTGGCTCCTCTTCTGGGCAGAGATGTGTATAGCAGCCGTCTGGGCGGGGAAGGCGGGGTGGGGGGGAGATGAGCAGCTGACCTGGAGGTGGGAATGATGGATTTTGTCTTCTTTGGCTCCGAAAAATGAAGTGGAATGATATTGGCAATTATATTTTATGTGGGCGTTGTTTTAATTTTGTCATTCTAAAAAAAGACGAATGTAACAGAGCGTGGGCTTGCTTTCCCTTCAGTTTTATTTCTTTTAATCTGTAAAACTGTGTTCAGGCTAAATGGAAAATTTCAGTATTACAGCAAGATTTAATAAAGCATTGAAGTAGGTTCTGTATGTATTCTATGTTTAGAAACAAGTAATTAAAATAGTTTCAGTGCCGGAGTTCCTCAGCCAATTAAAAATATTACTTTCACCCCTTGCTGTAAGAAAAAGCCACAGAAATAAGGAGCCTGACTACACTTGAGAAGTTACAGGCAAAGAGACATAAACGATGTTTTGGTTTAATCCAAAGGGCTGACACTTGACAAAAAATACCCTCCTTCTGTCAAGCCTCTTTTAGTTACAGTCCTCTTGCTTGGAAGAATAATAGTTTAAAAATCACTCTGAATGAAGTGTGATTTTGAAGTTGACTGAATCAGAAACTTTTTTCCTGTTTTGCTTTCTCCAGTGAAATTTCATTCACTGTTGGCATTCATTACCTGCCCATGTGACAAAGTATTAATGTGAAACAGCTATTCTCTATTTTCTCTTATGCAATACATTATGCAATACAGGAGGCTATGCCATAATTTTGATGCATGTGATTTTATTCCATAACCTAAGTGCTTTTCAAAGCAAACTGTCCATCTCAGTTTCACTGCGCACTACCAGGTTGCAGCTACGGTGCCATATAACGACAGTGACGATCCACATTTTTCTACCACAGTTTCTTCTTTTTCCTTGACATTTCTCAGATCTAGGTTTCTGCCACAGCGTTCACTTTTGTTTCTTAATGCTGGAAGTTACTGAAACAAAGTGTTTCAAGACCGCATGCTTGAGAAATGAGAGTATTTCACTTTCCAGTTATTTTTTTGGCTTTGTTTCCCCCCCCTTAGAAAATCCAATTTACTTGGAAACTTACAATTAGTTCTAAAACCTTACATTTCTTTTATTCTTTTATCTTTACCTAGGTTTTGTACTTTCAAGTAGGTCAGGTCGATTATGAAATCGCTGTAAACGTCTCTAGGATCTACTGGCAGTTTAAGTCTTCAGACTCTGTAGTAGGTGATCCATCAGATGGTGTTGGATGGTGAGTCCTGCCAAAACCTCTGAACGTGGGTAGTCTCTCTGCAAGCAGGGACCATGGGAATTAAAAAAGAGCAAGAACTACAAGTCTTACAGGGCTCAAAACTAAACACCCCTCTTTGTGCTCTCCTAGCTTTCAGAGTCTGCTACGTCTGCAGGAAGACATGTCCACACCATGGCCAAGGCACCTGAGCAAAGAGTGACCTCTCACTAAAGGACCAGTGAAAGAGGCAGCCAGACTATAAGAAAGACAGAATTCCGGGATGATGAATTTACGTGACATTTCTCATTTATTGCTTGAGAAAATGTCAAGAACCCTGCACCATAGAACTGGAGCTTAGCATGTGCTTCTTCATCAGATGGAAACCTACGTTTCCCTTTCACCCACCTGTCCACCCCCATCCTAGCTGTTAGAATAGAAAGCATAACTCTTCTTCTTTCCTTTCTTTCACCGTTTTTTGAGCTACATTAACAAATGTATTCTAGCCACAAGAAAGTAAACCAGTGAGAGAACTGGTGGTGCTATATCACTGTTTTTTTACCTGTGTTTTTTAATGACTAAAGTACAATTTTCGGTTACATTAGTAACATTTTTAGTCTACAGCTCATTGCAGGCTGCACTGCTGGCTCCCTATTGTTTGTGTCTAATCAACTATTATACTTATTATTAGCATATCTATTTAGCCAGGTACATTCTCCAAATGTAATCCGTTCAGATACAGTCAAACAACAGGAACTTGATAAAAGGGCATTTAAAATAACTCAAACACTGAATTTTGTCAGAGATGAGACTCAGTTATTGTTCATTCACTATTTCAAACTGTATCAAGCCATAATGGCAGGTGCTGTGGCCAAATTCAATGTCGCCCCTATTGGCGGCAGCGGAAAATCATTGCTCACTTCATTCTTTGTGTCATCTTCGTGGCTGTTCTTGCAATGTTTCTTTACACAACAAATTTGTGAAGTAGTCTAACAGTGAGTAAGTGCTGTGGAAGCATGGATATTTGCTGAAATCAGCATTGTATACTTCCTTTTTCTGTGTCTTTAGTCATTGCTCAGGATGCCTCATTTATCTTTTTTCTCTCTAAGGCTTTAGGGAATTCTGTGCTTCACAGCAGTGTCATAACACTTCTAAAGCAAGCACAGAAGCAGGGGCACTGCTTTAATGAAGAGGAGCTGTTTGATGAAGGTAGGTGGAGGGAAGTGTGAAAAAGATGGTGATGCTGTGTTTGCAACTGAATCTGTTAGTGATGCTGTGCAGCAGTCAACCTGCCCTGCTTGCTGTTCACCGCTCACAAGCTGATGAAAATCAATCACTCTCACAGCAGGTCCAGTCCTACTCCTCTCTGCATCAAAGTACAAAAATAAAATACTGCTAACTTCAGTCAAAGCAGGAGCAGGCTTATAGTCCAGCATAAAGGACTTCCTCACGTCCTTCAAAAGCACATTCTGGTCCAAATGCAAAGCATTATTCTGTTTCTGTGTTGTTTATCCTGGCTCCAGTACTCGAAGGTGCTTGTCATTTCTGAAAGGTGTTGAGCATTTCTGAAGGATAATGAGTGCTCTCCACAGCCACCGACAGCAGGGGAAGTGAGAACACTCAGCCCCTCACCGTAGGACTCAACACCTTGCAGAATCGAGCCCTTGATAAGGCAAGAAAACAGGAACATGTGATCATTTAGCTGAAAGGAGCAAAATAAATCTGGACTAACCTCCTCAGATCACTTCTCTCCTTGCAAAATACTTGAGGACTGATTGGCATGTTGTGCATGTTACAGAGTTGTCCGCGTGCAGTCTCAGTCTGCTGGCTCCTCTTGCAGTCTGTGGGGACCAGGAGCGAAGGCACAAAGTTGAAACGTAACACATTCTGGCAATCCTCAGCTGATGCGTGGCCTGCTGTAGTGGTTTGTGAGTAGTGGAAGTGTTTATTGATGATATAAGCACGCTGGTATTAAAAATTACTTAAAACGAAGTCCCTTACCTGAATGACCTCTGCTACACAGGTGCGAGGTTTTCACACTCATGTAGTTCCAGTAGTGTAATTACAGTCTAATGAAAAAATATCCAGTGTAAACAAGCTCTTGGGGACCACTGTCAGATGACACAGGTCAGAGCCGCTCTCATGTTGCTCAAATCTGTGTCCAAGGCTGGGCAGAGAATCAGGGAGCTGTAGCTGCCTTGCAGATAGCCCTAGATCTTTCGCTGCACTTGATCTTAAGTGCAATGCTCCAGGGAATCTACTTTATGTTTATCAGAGATCTTGGGGGGCTGATGAGTGTTTTAAAGCTCCAGGTGAGAAGGGAGAGGAGATCTGAGTTTATCTGAAAACTGATAAAAACTAGAAAAGGTGTCAGTTTCATTTGCTTCCATGTTATATCACCTAAATACAGACAACCCAACAACAGAGCTGTCACAAATTGTTGATGACCATTATCACAAATTGTTGATGTCGCAAAACATCACCCTCTCCAAACGAGTGAGGTACACAACAACTCATCAAGTAGCCTCATATAAAGCAGAATGGAAATTAATAGTTCAACTGTCTTTGAGACAAAAATGTTTTTAGAAGTATTTCAAATGTGTGTATATATATGACACTTCTATTTCAATGTCTTTCTCTGAGAAACAGCTTGTCCAATTCATCTACCTCTGATACCAACACAGTGGTCCTGCTGTTTCAGACTTGAAACACCAGTCTTTTAAAGCATTTCTGTTTCATATTCTTGTTCCCTGAAAACAACTTCCCCTTCTTATACGTTCCTCCACAAACTATTAACTTCCACCAGTAGCCGGAAAGGAAAGATGTTGCCTTATGGGGACACAAGCAACGTCACACTAAAGACCAGACTACGAAGGATAGTAAAAGTGATGTCTTTCTGCTCAGACAGCTCCTCAGCTGTCTTAGGTTGATAGGACAAAGCCTCAGGAAACAGGTATGTTTAGATACAGCCATGGCTTCAAAGCTTTCAGCTATGCAAAGATTAAGTAGACAGATTGTCTCCAGCAACACTAGTATAAAGGACAAATTATTAAAACTTTTTGATGAGTCAGACTCATTTCCTGTAGTTTGCTCCACCCGCTTTGGGATGCGGTGCTTAACTTCTGGTGCCTGAAACCTGAACCTTGAGCTGTTTACTCCCAGCACCTTATACCCCCATCAGTAGCGTCTCCACTCTATCTGGAGACAGACACACGAATGGGCATTGTCAAATCTGCAAACGCTTCAGCTGAGAAACAGTACTTGTTCCTATGAACAGTCCCATTGACATTTTACATTGCACACAGCAGTAAGTGTCTGAAGGATCAGGCTCTTAGTGATTATGTGATTACAGGTACAGCAGTTAAGATTCAAAACTATGCAGGTCATGGAAATGCAAATCATTCTGGCCTCTCCTAAAGTACTAAAAATCCCCAAATCAAACATCAGTACCTAAAATTAGACCCACAATCAAGTGACAGAGATTACACAATATTCACTACAAGGTTTGCCAGGATTTTCAAGCAGAAAAGACCCAGAAGGAAATATAGATCCACTCATTAGGACTTCTAATATCACAGTGAGTAAATTACTTTTTAAAAACATCTTGCATTACAGGGAATATATAATCCCAGGGGAACCAAACAGTCTCTGAGCAGCTTACACTTTTGGCAGCAGCCCAAGATACCATGAGGCACAAATCACACAAATGTGAGTTTGTGTAAATTCTGTGTTCAACATCTGTGCGAGCTTTCTTCCTAACTGTAAAAAAATCCTAGCTGATGCTTCGTTTCTTTGCCCAAAAATTCAAACATTATGTGTGTTATCAGACACATCAGACAAATTATGGTTATTCCTTGAATCTGAATCTTTTGTGTCCCCTCGCTCTACCAGATATGTAACATCGCACATAATAGGTCACATATTGACAGTCAGTTGGAAGATAAAACCAACAAAAAGGAGGACGATTACAGTGCTGTGATCATTTCTTCTTTATGAAGCCATTATCTACCTCCTTAAAGGGCCTGAAGTTCCGTTAAAAATTAGGTGTTATCACCATGCAGTTATTACAGAGGACTAGAAATGTGATTATTTGGGCATTATAACAGTCTATAAATATTTAAAGCATTAAACCCCAGAGAGGGTTAATGTAATACAGGAAAGTAACATTAGAACTACTAGGGTGAATTGTAGAATGGAAAAATGGAAAAGCTTGAATATATTTGAATGTGGAATAATCTCCCAATAAGACAGAACTGACACTGCATTACTTGACATTGTTTCAGTGACGATCCCAAAAGAACATTCAAAATCTACTGAGTTAAAACATGTAAGATGAGAGACACATTAAAACATGAAGCTGATCACTTGCGTGAACTGCTATAAACAGAGTCCATCACCTTGACACTAAGTAACGAGTTCATCACTGTCAGTAAATGGTATAGTAGGAAATACTTGGTAGAGAAGGAAAACCCACATTGTTTTAAATCTCTTAATTTTCACACCCTGAATATGGACATTTTCTTGGTCATCCACCCCTCCTGTTTCAAAAGCAAGACATACACCCTCTTTACTGCCTGTAGAACTGGTAACACCTGTACACCATGCCAAAATATTAAGCTGTTCATATCATTTTATCAATGCTGTTGAGATCTTTGTACAGGAGAGAGAAGTAACCACCATGGTGGTGTGATTTCTGTCCTGCTTGCTAGCAGCTCAGCTAACTCGGCTGGCTGGTTCAGAGTTTTTAAAAATGCAAGCTGACAACAACACGCTCTAAATGTTGGACTAAGCAATTTCAGAGTGCTTAGCTTATGGTCTTGGTTTCTTTCTCTTTCAACTTTGCTTGGTAAGAATGAATTATTTTGCCTTTAAAAAGCTGATCATAGACAGCATTTATCTAAACCTGTAGTACGCAATGCAGACTCTGCTTGTACAGACACATGATATTGGGAATGCTAGAATCCTAACACAATCCTAACTACTTTTTTCTTGAATCTCATTAAGCCCTCCCAAAGTAAGCCAAAAATTATATGTCAGGCATTTCCTTGTTAAATCCTCTGTTACCACTCAGAAATTTACTCCGTGGATTTTGAGAATGTTATCCTTGCTCAGAATCTGTAGATGTCTCATAACCCTAAATGGTTCCCTCCAAAGGGACTTCTGTACATCCAGGATTTTGAGAGGACCAACACAAAGCCCTTCAGAGAGAGGCACAGTGTTCCAAGTGCCATAGCAAGAGACGAGTAAGAAGATCAAACGTGTCTGCCCAGGAGAAAGGAGGAGAAAGGCAGCTCTCAAATTTCTGGGGCGTTGTGAATTCAGGTGGAGGATGAAATACTGAGGCAGCAGATGAAAAAAAATAAAAGGTTATTGAAACCCTTACAAAAAGTGTTGTATTTTTTTTCTATTTAGACAATGTGGTTTTCATAGTATAAATAAACATCACCACTGACACTACATGGTGGATGAGATCTCTGTCAGAAGGACAGAAGATTGCTGAAGGCAGACCACTGCGCATTTTCATGATGTCATTAGAAAGGGGTAAGAAGAGCTTAGCTGAGCAGAAGTAACCCACATTTCCTCCAGCAGTGTCAGTTTTTAGCTTCCAGTCTAAAAACTATGCCTTTTTGTTATTTACACTTGCCAGTGTGAAGTTGTCCCACTAACCCACTCAACCCACAGCCCTTTCTCTGTGGTCCTCAAGCAGTTCACATCTTATTCAGATTGTTGAGACACCCGGTACCTCTTGCTTAGCCATCCAAGGATTGTTTTCCTACCTGAATCCCTGATTGCACAATGGGTATGATTGCTGCTTACCTAATGTTTGTTATAAAACCTGTGACAGCATTTTTTCCTAGCTGCTCTACAAGAGGAAATAGCATTTTATTTGGAATGCTGTGCTGTGTCAACATGAGAGGTGTGTTAAAAGAGCTGAGAAGTATGCTGTCAGGAAAATGTTTCCAGGCCTACCTTCCCTCCCACATCCAACTGTGTTGAAATAATCAAATGCTATACTGCTTATACTTGGGAAGAGGATGACAAACAGCAGCTAATTACTGCTCATTCGGTTACCCTCAGCGGCTGTTGGCAGGAATCACACCTGCCCACGTGGAGTGGCACAGTTTGCAGTGCGGTGCTTTGGAGGCAACTTAATTTTCGGCGTCTTACTTGGGAGGCAGCAACCGGGACAAGGACTCCACAAGTTAAGAACCTATCACAGAGGCTGCTACCACCGTATGTGACTCAGCAGATGGACTGAACACGCTGGCTCAGCCTCTCTGGGTCAGCCCTGTCCTGCCGGGGGCCCTGGACCAGCCCATGTCGTACCGCATGGAAAGGAGAAGGTGGTTACTGATTTCTTGCTGCTCCATCCTTCTGCAGCAGAGACTGAACCTAGCTCAGTGGTACAGGATATTAGTTACTGCTTTCCTCCCAGTTTGCTGCTGCAGTAGCAAAGAGTTGGCAGTGGGCCTTTTGTATCATATTTGATCTGTTGACACTTTCAGCAGTGCTGGACTCTAACACTGTAGGAGTTTCCGTCTGGAGAAATATGGTAGCCCTTCCTGCCTCCTCGTTCCACTCCCTACGGAAAACCTCCCTCTTGTTTTCCCAAATTTTGGGCCAAATAAAATATACCAAAATAACACTGGAGACAGAAAAGGAATCTCTTGCCTCAAACTTGGCCTCGGAGCAATACATGCAACCATTACTCGTCTCACAAGTGAAGTCACGTGGGTGGAATCCAGGCAGGGTTTCATCAGCAGGGACTGCAGGTTCACCCTGGCTCCTATGCAAACAGCTATCCCCCTTGTTTGTGGTGGCCAGAATGACCACTTCTGTCTGTTTCCATGCTAAGCTGAGCTCATGAAAGTCCAGGCATTATACTATTCAGTTGGCTAATTTAAAACTTTCTAGGAAAGAAAGGGCCAGGAGGTCTTGAACTATGGTGGAGTAGCTGCCTGCTGGCCAACGTGCTGTGACATTTCACCATTGCATGGAGAAGAGGCAGGAAAGCAATACTTTCATCAGAGTTTTTCGCGATCCTGCCTCGCTCTTGAAGTTTTTTCTTACTGCAGGGATGTTCTCCTGAGTAATCGCATAGTTGTTCTGCTGCACTTGTATAACGCATTCAACACCTGACACGTGAGCCGGAGGGTGGCTTTCTGTAGCATAACCCGCCCCCCACAAAACAACCATTATTATCCTGTCTATGCAGAGCGTAGTTCTCTTAAAGGAAGCATGTGGGACAGCAAGGCCCTGCACAGAGATACCGCAGAGCATCCCTTTTTACTTACAGTTCCTCAGTGTCATTCCAGGCTCGAACCATTACATCATCTCACGGTCAAAGAAGCTGGGACATGGCCCAGAGCTGATGATGTAGTATAGTACTGTTCTTTACTTAGAAGTAAGATAAGCATTATTATCAAGCTTCTGTCATCACTGTGTCACCTGGGGCACCTTTAATGCGTCATACTCCTGCACAGTTAGATTAATGGTGCAGTTCCTTTAAGACAGGCAGAGGGGGTTTCTCTAAAATGCAGCTTCTCTGTCTGTTTCAGCCAAGATGTGTGTTTAAAAAGCATATTACTAAGTAAAACCCCTGTTCAATTTACCCTGTCTTATATGGATTTTCAACTTTGTGTGCAATCAGTGTCAAGACAGTACGCCTGGTAATAATGAATAGCCATGTACTGTGTGCTGTAACTTCAGCTCTTTTTCCAGAGTTTTAATCTCTTCCCAATTTCCATTTGCCTCCTGTTCTAACAAAGGCCATATGGCTCTTCAGAGCCACCTATGCGCTGGTCAGGCAGGGTGCGAGCATTTGAAGTAGCACTGTTCTGAGGAAATTTCCATTTCAGGCATAGGCTGAAAATGAGGGTAGCAACTGGTTGTGGACACTTGTAGGATACACGAACTTAAAAGGCCAAGAGGGACCATCTCCATAGCCTGACAGGACACTGTTTAACCTGAGCTGTAGAGCGACATCCGTTCCTTCACTCCCATATGATATTCCTAACTGGTTGAACCACATTGGTATTGTAGAGGTGCCCAGTATCTAAACAAAGTCCTGAGGATGCCCTTCTGCAATTTGTCTCCAGCCCTCCATAGGTGTTGTCAAGTCAGTACAGGCAGCAAGCTGATTTATAGCAGGTGAAGTGCTCAGCCTCCATTTTCTCCTTCTTTCTCTTACATTCCTCTCCTCATCTGGTACTGGTGTACTATTTTCAGTAGATGCAAATTGCTTGTAAAGATGTATATATCAAATTTGTTATCTTAGAAAGAAGTTCTCCCTAATGGTCTAGCAGCCTCTCAGTGGCAGCATTATTCGGCAGATGTCCAGGAAAGACCTTCATGTCACTAGCTAGGCTTTCATGTTTGACTGTAATGTGGTCTCACCTTTATACGGAAACACTTAAGCGCTGATCGTGAGGCCGTTACTCGTGGATCTATCAGTTACAACAACAACAACCTCTAGACCACAGCAATTCATAAAGTGTGCTCTGGGTATCTACGGGGACTTCAACGTAACAATTGCATGAATGTTCATAGGATCATTGGTTAAGCAACAAGAACAATAATTTTTTTAAAAAATGAATTAATAAAACATTCAGGGAATCTAGCATCGGTCCACCTTTCCTGTTACACAAGTCTTCCTTCTCTTACCTAACTTCCTCCTGTGTGAGCTCCAGGTTTCTTCAACTGATTCCAGACAAATAGCCTTGCTCTGGCTTTTTTATCCTATGCCCCACATTCTTTGGGTTTTTCCTGCAGATGTTATGTCTGAGATTTTTCACCTTTTTGCTTCTTTGTATCACATTCCCTTGCTTTTGCACCCAGCTCCTCCTGGTTAACTGGTTCTTCACCTCTGTCTGCCTTTCCATCCTGCCATCCCACCTTGGGTGTCATCACCACCTGCCCTCTCCTCTCCTCTGAGCCTGCAAAGCCTCCCTCGGTGGAGACCTTTACGAACAGGTTAGACGCACACTTACCAGAAATAGCGTAAGTACAGTTCATTCTGGCTTCAGGCAGGAAACCAATTAAAGGACTTACTGAGGCCCCTTCCAGACCTGCATGTTCCTGATTCTATTATACTTTGCATTAGTGGGAGAAAGCAGTAATGGAGCCACACTTCTTGGCACAAATATTTCCAAGTGATTGTGATCTTGGACTCTTGGGCTTGCAGCTGGAGCTCCCCTTTTGGCTGTCTGCAGGGTAGCACAGGCTGCAGCTAGTGCCAGGGCTCAGGCTTGCTGTTTCAGCTTCAGTGATGACTTAAACATCTGAGCTTCTTCTCCCCATAAAGTTATCGAATTACTTCCATTTTCAGTCATTCTGTGTTTTCCACGTACAACGACCGTAGATGCTTCGTATTGTAATAGGGGTCTTTCCCTTGAACTTCCCTGTTAGTCATCAGCCTCTCCCTCCCACTTTTAGTTTAGAACTTTTGAGGCAAACATCACTCTTGTGCACTAAAAGCATGCAACCCTCGCAGAGATCGATTGGACTGCGGACACGTAACTGAGAATGGTTTCATTCTTTTTGTCGTGTTGCGTGGGTTTTTTTCCTCAGTGTCATGCCCTTCTGATTATATTTGTATTTGTTCTTTCTGGTAATTCTGCAGGTAATGTGGGCAGCATGCAACACTCCACAGTACATCCTGCAACCATTGTAAGTATAACTACTCTACTGATCAGCAGATGAATTTGCTTGTCAGGTATGCAGGTAGGATATCCCAGTTAAGAAATCCAGCCCTTCCAAAATTACTAATTTTCTCTTGGATTAAATTCCTTGGTAAATAGGCTTATAAAGAGTAAAAAAATTGCTTTAGCGCATGTAAACACATGCCAGAATGAATACCCCATTATACCCATCCAGCTGCAAATTGCTGTTATCTGTTCAGAACAATTAGCCTATTATACATCCTCTTAAAACCTGATACCAGCCCATCATCTTGGAGGCTGAAGTATAAAGCCATCCATTAACTTCCTTATACTTTGGATCAGCCCGCAAAAACAGCTTAGTGTTCCAGCATCCTTCACGATGGGGTCGCTCATTATCAGCTATCAGCTTTTGTGCTAACAGTTCCACACTGAGTAAAAAAAAGAAGCCAAAGGGTTTGCCTGTGGTTTTCTATTATTTTAAGCGCTCTGGACTGAACTTACATCAATATTGTTATTGGTGTACTTAAAATAATAGTCAAAAGAATAGATGACTGGAAAAAAGGTGAGGTGGTTTGGGGAGGAGGAGGAAATGCCAATGCTGCTGCAGAAACATTTTTTTTTTAAAAAAGCCCAGTGTTCCAGTGAGGCCAGTTTAACAACAAGCGCCACTGACTTCTATGGAGTTGCTCCTAAATTGTACTGGAAGAACTGAGGAGAGGCTAGAAATTTTGTTGAGATAGAAAACAGTTAAACTATGTAAAAAATTTCAAATAAAATGGGTCTTTGAAACAATCAGGAGAAGTTTTCAGAACTCTGGTACAGACAGTCCAAAGCTCAAGAGGCTTTCAGGCTTGTATAACCCTCTGAAGTAAATCCATGCGGTTCACTGGGCAGAGAACTCACAAAAGGCATTTTCAAAACCAAAGGTCTGACTACTCTATGGTTTCCTTAGAAAATTAAGTTGTCCCTGTGCTGTTGGCCAGTCTTTATCCACCTTTAGAGTACAACATGATGCGTACTTGTGGGTCATAGCAATTAATTTCTTCTTGCCTATTCCTTGAAAGTACTTCTGGCTAGCCTTTAGTCTGAGAGGGAACTTGTAAGTGTAAAATATTGTTTGGTTTTTCAGTTGTGCTCTATTTTGTTTCCTTACCTTTCTTTTCTGCAGTTCAGTTGTCTAGTTGTTTTTATTATCCATTGGATCTCTGTTAGGCTAGAATACAGGAGCACCTCAGACAGACAGATACATTTAGGCAGGGATAAAAAAAAAACTTGAGAATAAAATCCTGTGATGTGAATAGAATTTGCCTTTTTATCCCTATCCCTTCCAAAGAAAAGCTAATTGTTGTCACGCCCTGCTCCACTCGTGACACAGCACACAGCAGGCTGCCCATACCAATGCAGATGCTCCTCCATCTCCCAGTGCTGCTGGTAACACCATCCCTCTCTGGGTACCAAGTCCCCATTCATGTCTACTTTTCATGGCCACTGAAAGGTAAATTGCAACTTTCTTTTTTAAGGTAGGGGCTGGCAGAAGGACATGCTGTCCTTCTCCTGCTGCTGCTCATAGCAGGGCATGCTGGCCCTCTAAGAAGCCGGCAGAAGCAGCTGGTCCAGCTCTGTAATGAAAAACACACAGGTGCTGGGAATTTGCCTGAGGGCATGTGTCCCACATGAGACATGCAAATAGGGAGGAGTAGATACAATGTTTTGGTAGGGGATGGACACAGCGGCCCGTCCAACCGTTCAACACAAAGGCAGCCTTTCCCCTGGGATGAAGCATGATAGGGATTTTTCCTATTTGATGGTTGAAATGTTGCTTTCCTTTGATTCGTTACGGGGGAAAAAAGCTTAAAATGAGATGCTTTCAGGGAATGCCCATGGTGTTCATTATCATAAACTGTCAGGAGGCAAGACTGTCCTGTGACAGTAAAGAGCAGGAACTTTCCTCTATAAGCATCACTCCGTCCAAGCTGCTTGTAAAGATATTCCACTTTCTTTGCTCCCATTTCTCCTTCCTGACTGAGGGATGCATGCTTCCAGCAGCCCTCAGTGATGAGGGAAAACATCTGATTGTAACATTTCAAATCAGGGAACAGGTAGTAAAGGCTCAGAGCCTCTGTCTGCAGGTGACCAGGATAAAATACCAGTTTCCAAGGATGCTGCTTACATTCAGCTGGCTGATGCTGCCTGACAGGGAAAATTGCTAAACTAGTGTTCAAGGAAGGAGAACAGTAGTTCTACTATAAAGAGAAAAACAAAAAGTGAGTCAGGAATAAGTTTGTTAGTTATAAATAGTGGATTTTGGAAGTCCTGTTTCAGGCATCTCTAAGTAAGATGGTTACCTTATCACGCTAACTCATAACCCCCTGTACACTTTGTGCTATGGATTATATACTGGGAAAGACTACAATTGTCCCTTGCCTGTTTAGGTCACGGTGCCCTTTTAACTCCCACACAATGGGCAATCGCATATGCCTGATATAATCAGGTGTCATGGTCAGCATTTCCGCGAGACTGGCGATGCTTGTGAGAAATCATTTTGTTATCACATGTCCAGGCTTTTTGTGTAAAAACCAAAACAAAACAAGCCACCCTTCCTATTACTTAATGGGCATATGCAAAAACCCAACAAACTGTTTTCCTTTGGGAGCAATTTTTTTCCAGCATAATGATAGATTTCACCAGGAAAATATTCTGTTTATTCCAAAATAAACTGTTAGCATTCTAAGCCATTTCAGTGGGTTTCTATCTATTATAATCTAATCATAACTATTTTTAGAACAATAGCGAATAACAGTATTAGACAGCACTGATCTCTGAGACAATTTGAGACTCCCAGTCGAGTTTCTGCTAGAGAAGCATATCATAAGAAGTGCGATCACAGATTCGCCCCTTTGTGACAGAGGCTGCCAGGCAGATCAAGGCCTTAGAGGCCCTGCCATTTGAAGTCTCTTCAGTTACGAAGATGTACTGTCAGGGATCAGTATGGAGAAGGCTTTTGTTCTGCTGCTGGAGTAAGTGTTTGTAGATGAAAGGGGAACGCCTGCGCCTGGGCCATCAACCTGACACTTTTCAAGACATGAAATTCACTTAGAACTAAGCATGGGATGGTGGACTGAAAATTAACACATATTTATTTTTCCTTTGCTTACTACCTTGGGACACTCTCTAATCACTTTGTAAAGCAGTACTGATACATAATTAACCTGCTGGAATGGAGGATTTACAGCATAAAGAGCAAACATTTGAAACTGCACAAGCATGGTAGCAGAATGAAAACTTCTGGGGCTGCATTATAGTCACTGAAGCTGTCTCCATTACCTTCAGCGTGTTTTGATCAAGTCCTTAAAACTTCTGGAGCACAGGTATTTGGTCACCTGTCACTAAGGTCCGTGTCACAGAACCATCACACTAGTAGACTTTTTTAAACATAAGCATAGGTACGATGTTGTCTCGTATTCCTTGAGCAACCCCTTCAGATCCCAGATGAAATACACTGGGTAAGACAGCAGAAAGGGGAATTTTTTTTAAAGCCACAGAGATGATTTTAGTTTTTTAATGTCTTTGACACCTTTTACTTATGCAATAGAAAATCCTTTTTAAATGCTCTTTCTTTTTAACACCGAAAATTAGAAAGAGTATGAAAAGAGGAGAAAGGATGGCTCACTGTAAGCCTTCAGCTTATGCTGTTAGATCCTCAACTCTCCTGGCCTTCTCATTTTACCTGTCATCCAGAGCCCACATATACTCCTGCCAAGGAGTGACTGACATTTATTCTGTATCCTCTGTCCAGAGATCTCCAAGCACCTAATGAAATTCACCATCTGATTATTTACTGTATACACAAAGAGCATTTTTCTCACCATTGCTATTCAGCCACCTCTGGCATGAAAGACAGTGTTTTAGACAGAGAGCATGTATTGCTTGAGAGATCTAAGCATAAAGTACTGAATATCATGTTCTTAATAAAACTAAGAGGGAACTTTAGACAGAAATTAATTAATTACCCATCGAGAATGTTATGTGCATAAAAGATTTACAAAGAAAGTGATACAGGATTTTAACTGACACAATTAGTTATGTACATCCCTCGTTTCATTTCTGAGCTGAAAGCCACCACCATATAAAACACTCTGCCTGCTAATTAACATGCTGGAGATGGGCTCAGAGGAAAGTACTGCCAACACTGTTTTCTAATATTTTTTAGGAGAAGAGGGACTAACCCCGTCTGCATTTTGAGTACCTTGTAAGAAGAATTCGTGCCTAGAGAACCAGACATAATAAATGACCATACTGATGTAATCCCACTGGTAGGTGTCTGCCACAAGGTCTCTGCTTTCTGCCAGAGGATCTGAGTCAGCTATGGATCCTCTGGAAGCAAAGCTAGTATCAAGGGTAGCACCTTTTTCCCTTCTCTTCTATCTTGGCAGACCCCTGCTTCATGGCTTAAACAGGATGGACACACTGTCACTTGGAAATACCAATACTTTTATTCATGCACATGCAGGCAAGGGTTGGATCTCGCTCCCATTGCATCATTTGAACGTGATTTAGTGGGCACAGCAGAAAGTGGATACTCACTGGAGTAGATTCAGGCATCGTCTGTGCCAGTGTTAATTTGAGGTAGATTTCTGATATCAAGTGATCAACTCCAAATGTACTGTGGTATAAATAAGAACAAAACATTGCTCTAAAGTACTAAATTTACTGTTGCTGCCTGCATGACTGTCAATGCTTTAAAAATATTTCAAAACATTTATCATCCCAAAAGACTAATTAAAGATACACAGTTCTTTAGCAACAGCTCACCCTAACAAACTGAGAGTTAATTTCTGATGGGATACACAGTAGAATGCTGTTGGTGCTGTCTGGTTGTTTTTTCCCATTCATTCATTTCCCTTACCTGCAGCCTGTTCTTCAGTGGCAATAGTGAATGAATGACTTCAAGGTGGGAGAAGGCAATTCGCTGTAACTTCCATAATCAGGGAAGGTGCCTCAGACCTTTTAAACAGAGGACTTTGTGAGTAGCTTGCTATAGCCTGGCTGTAGTATCTAGGTCTCAGGTTCAAGCACAAGGTAATGCAGGTGATCACACACAGCCTTGGCTTCTCCGTTCACACAAGGCTCGGCAGTGCAGGTTGAAGAGCAGACAGGTCGTTTGGTCACATTACTCATTCAACTAAAGCTCAGCACTTTGTTTAATGCTTTGCTGTTTGAGATTGGAGTGGCCAGCACTCTGCAAATTTGAACCTGTTCTTCCTACCACATCAAAGGAATCTGGATGCTGGGGCAGATTTGGATCTTCCACCAGTTTTAACTGGTATAAACTGTGTGATAACTGGTATGAACTATGCGCAATAACTGTGTTACTTAAGATCTCCAAGCACCTAATATGAGCAATAAGTGAGTTAGCCTGTAGTGAAAGAGCAACAAAGTGCATAATACCTTGAGACCAGTAAGTAATATAGTGATTGAAATATTATAAAAGTGATTGGAAACCCAGAATTTGTACAAATTCTGTGGCCAGTGTTGTATATTAAGCATCAGTCATTATACAAGCTAATACTGAGCATAGCGCAGTGATCCTGTTAAGGAGCTACTGTAACAAAAGTATACTAAGAAGGATTTATAATTTCATTTCCCAAAGGTAATCAGAAACAGTCCTGTAGAGATCAATGCAGTTATACTGTTGTAAAAGCCCTGAATTCAGACTATGGGGCAAAAGGAGATCATGTGTTGTTTAGTGAATCCCTGCAATCTATTTTTTTTGCTGTATTCCCTCATCTCACAAGCACATCTGGTGTTTTAGGAACATTGTATTCAACAGTGGTAAAAGGACACTAGGGCCAAGAATAACAAACGAAAAATGAAAACACTGGGGCCTAATGCTGATCTCATATGGGTGTAAATCAGAGGGATTCCGGCAAAGCCTTTGGAACCACACCAGTGAAATACTTGTGTCTGATTCAGAATCAAAACTGTAGAGACCAGTGATTTTCATCAAGCAAGACTTGCTGTCAGGCCTGAAATTCTCCCATTCCACTGGGAAATTTTACTGCAAAAGATCTTTAAAAGGGCTTCTCACAAATACCACAAATGCTGAGGAAGTGACAAAGCTAAAGCAAAACTGCTTTAGTAGCTCTTGTATCTGCACCACATAATGTAGAACACTCGTTGAACCAGATTAAGTACAAGTTTTTGATTTGCAATTTGCAGGGCAAAAAGAGTTTGACAGCAAATAAATGTATACTTTGCACGTAGTTACTGGATTAGTAAGTGGTTGCTCTTAATCCCTTTAAAGACAGAAAAAGCCTTTCCACTGACTGTAGGGTGGGTTGGCCTCAGTAACATGACGGTCTGAGTAATATACATTATTGCACTTTGTATTTCAGGTCTTGACCTGAGGCATTGCCATAACCACACCACTTGCAAGGCTTGGCAATTCAACTAAATAGACTGTCTGTTAAAATGTAAACAGATCTCAGCTGCTTGTTAACAAAATTGTTTGAAGATACCAGACATTAAAACCTCTTAGTCCGCATTTGTTGTAGGGAGATCCTAGCAGCGAGGAGCAATGTGTCCATAAATGTCTGTGCAGAAACCGTTTTTGAGCCTGAAAATTCTGGTTTCCCTTGGAACCCCGCAGCAAGAAAGCAAAAGTCCATTCAAGACACAGATCCAGTAACAGCATTAAATTTCCTAATCCCACCTTCCACCTTAAAAATCAATTATATTGTCTTGTAGCTGTACACTTCTCAGAGCTAAATCACATCAGATTAGAGCCATCATAAAACCATGGGTTTTCCTCTTCCCAGAGACATGATGCCAAAACATCAGTAAATTCTGGATGGTTGTCGGGTGCTGCTGGTTTAATTTCATCCCATTGTACTTGCATTTTTACATCCTTAAATAACTTCCCTCCTCCGTCCTGTTTCAAATGTTGGTGGAATCTCCCCGTCCCCTGCTGTCTCTCTTCAGGGCTGCTGTAAAGCTAACTGTAGACAAGAGGACTTTCTGTGGATTTAAAGGGGCTTTGTAGGAGCTACTGACTTCAGCTATCCTCCACATGCTTTGCTTTTAGAACAGTTCTTTGCAAGTTATGTCTTCCACTGTCTTGCAGTCATTGCTTCTTGAGTTGTCTGCAGTTTGTCGATAGTTGGGGGCAAAGCAGCCCACTGAGAATGATGCTCCAGGTCCTGCCATGCAACATCTCTCTCTATTTTCCCCCACTGTCCTCGAGGTGAGGATTCCCTTTTAATGCCCACTTTGCCAGAAGTCAGTATGCTGCTTGCTTTGTAAACAGAGGAATAACCTACTCAGGCTTGCCCCTTGTTTGACTTTGTATTCAATGAACATCAAGCCAAACAGCAGCTAGAATGCCTGACCTGACTGAAGTTCAGTAAGAGACACTAAGATCTCGAGGCACAGGGTTTCATATTACTGGCTTCTGTGTCTTTCATCGATTAGACATTTTACAACTGATAGGGGCTTTCAAGGTTTATTTGGAAACTTTGTCAGGAGGGCAGAGATGGGGGAAGGGAGAGAGTAAGCAAAGCTGAGGGTTCATTTTAGATCTAGTGTGTGGCAATAAGATGGGAATAAACAAAGGTGGCAGAGGTAAACAAAGGTATGCCATTAACATACCATTTCCAGATCTACCCCTTGGCTTATCATTGGGTCAGTTCTCTGCAGCAGTAGGTGGGGAGATGAGGGTGGGCACTGGAAGGAGGGAAGGTACAAGAGAGGGAATTTGGGAGTTGTTCATTGTAGAGGATTTGTTCGCTTTCTGCAAAATGTATTCAACTCCAGCTGAAGCAAATGGGAGTGATCCGAATATTATGAATTAGTCTGTATGAGTAATCCACGATTGTGTTTGAGCTTCAAAACGGTCCTTGGGAAAACATCATGCAGGTGAAATGCCACATAGGGAACTTCGCAGCATTTGTTCACCGCATGCAAAATGTGTCCATGGCAAGATCTGCTGCCAGGATCAGATTCAGGAAGGGCTCAGTTCAAGCAGAGAGGAACACCAGCAAAAGTACCAGTACAGAAAGGAGCAAGAAGGGGAGATCCTTATTTTGGCCAGTTCCCACAGGCCAGAATCAGAGGAGACTTCCAGAAAAAAAAGTAAAGGAGCATATAAGAGGGAGTCTTGATTAAATGAGCTTTCCAAGCTTTACCCTGGAAAATGGCTTTCAAAGCTGCCAGGCACAGCAAAGCCGGAAAACACTGCTGCGGCCGAAGTCAGATATGGACCAAGGCCATAAGCACTGAGGCTGACGGAAATATCCTCAAGGGAATTTAGATAGCAGCAAGTTTTAGGTTCAGAACTGTCACAGAAGATGTTTTGGTAATGACTGGATGACTCCGAAAAAAGGTATGTAGTATGACTCTCTAAAAGACCATGCAATGTTAACAATATGTAATGGGGGGTGTGCCTGGGGGTGGGGGCACACACATGCGTGCCTCCTAACCCACTGGTGTTGAAAAAGCTTCAAGTATCAGTCTGTCTTGAACTAATGAGACAAAAAGGGAGCATGAAGCAGTGTGTAATTTCTGTAGGCTGTGGCTGAGGTGTTAAAGAGAGGGGGTGTATACTGGAATGCACATAACCCTTTTCTAACCTCTCACGGCTTCCCACGTAGAAGATAAGGATTGACATGGGAGTTATTTGTCCACTGCAGCTCTCAAAGAGCTCGAGGAACTGCCAGTCAGGTGTAGTCCTTCTGAACTCCCTGTTTCTAGAGCGGTATCTTCTCCTGTCAGGCCTGTAGTTAATTACTGTTCTTAATCTACGTTTCCAGTGGAAGTTTTCAACTAAGGAAGACAAAATCCAACAGTCTAGCACTCAGGAAAGAGCATTCAGGCTTCAGAAATTATTCTCCAAATAGGACATAGTTTCATCATTCTGAATCCTTCCTTTGATAGACAAAGCAAGCCTGTGCTGCTAGGATTTCTGGAAATTATCAGTAGCTGGTTACACGAGCTTCAGGAGGTGACCTTGGACTCCCTACAACCTGATCCACCTTTACTCTATTCTCACTCTGACTGTGGCTTACCACAACATTTTAAAAAGCTGAAGAGTGCTAGAAGAATCCTTCTTGTCTAGCATCTGTCCTGGCCTCCAAGTGGGAAGTACTGATTTTCTCTCAGGGACAGACAGAAAACTCGCACTTAGTCAGACCTCACAAACATTACAGCCAGTGCTCCAGACTCCCATTATCAATCTAAATAACCAGAATGTTATTTCCCTGTTATTTCTCTCACTTGCACCCCTAAGACCATTTTCACCTGTACTAATGCACACTGCCAACAGTTCATAACTCTGCAATAACTCAACAGAAGAGAGTTCAGAGAGTAACAAGAGCACTCAGAGATCTATGAAATATAACACATGAGAAAACTGCAAAGGAATTTTTGTTTTCTTAAATATAGAGAAGAGAAGACTGAACAGAGACATGATAACAGTCTTCAAAAATGTAAACGACTGCAGCAAAGAGGAAGGAAATAATCTCCTCTCTCCCACGTGGAGAGGGTAAGAATAACAGGCTAAAATTGAAGCAGGGGTGGTTTTTTATTAGATATTAGTCTAGCCGTTAGGATGGTGTTACTGAAGCACTGGTATAGGCTGCCTTGGAAATCTCCACATCTGGAACACTTTTGAAGCAGGCCAGAACAACATCTGTGCCTACAGGACAGGTACCACTGTCCCACTTGTGCTTTTGGAGCTGGAGAAGGAATTGGTGACTCCTTAAAATCACTTCTAGCCTTGCTTTCTTATAATTTAGTGATTCAGTGCATAAGAACATGTTCATTTATCACCCTCTGGGAGAACTTTAGAATGCATCTTTGTGTTCCTTGTCTCCAGAATCTTCCTTAAGATTATTACCCTTCCAAACACTAGGCTATGCTCTGTGGTTCTCTCCTATAAAAGGTGAAGCTAGTCCTGGCAACCAGGAGCTATAATCCTACCATTAATTGAAAGACAATGGGACTAATGCTCCTAAAGAAATTACCAAAAATTGGCCTTTGGCTACCTACTCACTCGCCTTCACTTTTGCAGCAGCATGCACTACAGCATTGCTGAGTTCAACCACCTCAAAGACAACCACCAGTGAAACACAGAAAATAGGACCTGGGACAAGAACAGTTAGCAGGGTCAGGCCCTGGCTGTCACAGGCAGCCATATCAGGTAATCCTTTTGGTAAACTCAGCAAACTCCATCTCCAATCCGGTTCGGTCGCTTGTCCTTGCTACTCTCACTGGCTGGCTTCTCCAGAACATCAGCACTTATGCAGCCAAGAACCTGCCTCTAATTTCTAGCCTAGCATTTTTTCTTGGCCAGTTTATCTATTAGTTCCCGTGCTAATGCTGCATTTCCATCCCCCTAGTGTTTTCCAGTTTAGTGGGTTTGTAGTTGGCATTTGTATCCCACTGGGTTTTCATTCCGTAAGAATAAACGAGTCAAGCTCTATTCATATCCTCTGAGAGAATCAGGTAAATGCACCCATAACATCACACTTCTTTCCTGCTATAGTGAAGAGGTGGCCCAAAATTACAGAGTGGAGAAAGGGTGTCTCAAAACCAAAACCAAACCGCTTTGGTAACACAAAATCAAGGCCTGGGAAGAGTTAAGAAGTGAAGTTGCCCTGTTATTTGCTCTACTGGAAGTGTAGTTGTCCCACAGAAACTCTTGTGTTCTTGGTTATGGTTCTTTCTTGGGTGCCGCAACAAATCTCAGAGTGGTGGGGAAGAGCAATTCTTGCATCAGTCTTCACACAGCATGGCCTACTTCCTGCTGCCAGAGGTCCCTACTGGTAGCCCAGAAGTCCAAGAATTGCAGCCCTTCTTCCCATGCCCCCTTTGCAGAGGCCAGCCCCGCTGGTGGCACCAGCACTGCAACACTGTGGTTACACATACAGCAGCAATGCTGCTTGAACCAGCTTGTCCCCACCCTTCTCCACTCCCAGCTGCTTTTTCCATTTCCCACTGGGCTCCCTCCCTACTGCCAGCGTAAGTGTTTGTGCAGTTATGTGCAGAACCAGATCAGGGATCTGATCCCAGCCAAAAAAATAGCCTGCAATAATTTTTTTTTTTTTTCCAGCTGGAAGAAGTTCTTCTGTCTGGTTTCTTGGGTGACTGCACAAGCACTTTGGCTGGCATTAGGGAAGCAAGAGGATGGGGGTGGAAATAAGCAACTTTGCCATGCGTGCTCCTCCCAAGTGAACGTGGCTGATCCACAGAGTCTCCCCTCCACTCTCAGCTAGCGCGGGCTGATCTTGCAAAGGGAAATCACATACTTGTTCTTCATCGTGCCCCAGATGCTCCCCACCCTCCTTTCGAGGAACGCTGCTCTCTCCACATCCATCTCTAGTATGCATTACCAGAAAGACTCTCTAATGAATCAACATCCATTAGAACAGCCCGGATTTTGAGGTCTCCCACTTCTTTTGTGTTATAAAAACAGACTGGAACAGAGTTCACAGGCTGTTGAGCCTAAAACTGATGAGTGCTGCCACTCCTGTCACACAAACCCTTGTAGAAGTTGGGCTGCATTTTCTATGCCTTCATCTTTGGACCACTACGGGAGTGCATTCTTGCATCATAATTAACAGTTGCTAGAAAGATAGTTGGAAAAATGTAGTTCTATTTAATTGCACTTAATAACAAGTAAATCTTAGTTGTAACTGTGTTCACTGAGGCAGTCTTTTCTCGGGCAGCTGTTACAATTAAAGTTAAAATAAACCCACTCCCCTCTCTTCTCATGTTTTTTTTGTCTCTGAGCTTTGCAATTAATGACATAGGTATTTAATTTCCAAGATAAATTTTATTATTTGACGTTTTCTTATTCTAATGTGTTCGGCTCCAGGCTCTTCAAGGGCGGCTGATACAGCAGTTGCTACTAATACATGCTTGCAGAAAGACTCTTTCATGTTATCCTGGGAGAGGGCACTGGGAACCTGGTTTGATTGAAGTGTCTGCAAGGACACAAGGGTTACTGTAAGTTTTGACTGATTTCTGTAGATATTTTGAGGACATTAGTGCAAGATTATTACCCTTTGCAATACCTCACTGGAGAGTATATTAAAAAAAAAAGCCCCTAACATAACATTTAGGTGGAGTACTAAGAAAAATTAGTTTTGAAAAGGCACATTGTTATATTTCATGCAATCTTGTCTGAAGTTTGTACACTGGTGATACTTGTTTATCTACTAAATAAAATGATAGATACTTCGTTCCTGCCTGACCACTAGAAGATATTTTGGACTTGTTTTTATGCTTATGGCACATATAGGGACTCAAAAAACTTTGGCCAGACTTCATGGGTCATTTGCTGGAAGCCTGTTCACAAAGGACCCGCACAACATGAAGCTTTTTTAACTCCCAGGAGTGCTTCAACAAACATGGTCTACATCTACCCAGTGTAAATTATCTATTAATAAACAACTTTTATTTATAAACTGATCAACCATAGCATCTTTTTATAGACTATACTAAGAAAAGTAAATTAAAACAGGTAATTATCTATATTAACATCTGGGCAGTAGTACGGTTACAGAAAGTTTTTAGTTAACATACAGATTCCCGTAAGCAGAACAAGTCAACAGCAGCAGCAGATGGCTGCATTTTGGTTTCAATGCTCCTTACATTTAAAAAAAAAAAAAAAATCTAACAGGTGCTGAAGAGTAGCAGTGAGTGGCCTCTTTGCCCCTCACCTCCATTTCCCTGTAGGTTTCAGTCATTTCAGCGATAGCAAGGCACGGGGGATCTTAATTTTCATTCAAAAGTAGGAACCATGAGGGTGGCTGTTGATTGTAGAACCAGCCTCATGGCTCCTGATGGGCTTTCAGCCTTAGGCTAAACTCTAAGCTTGAAATGAGCTGTATCCTAGCCCTGCTTTCCTGCGTGACATTAGCCCAGCCCCTAAACGCATCTTGCTGCTTCAGCTCATACAACTATAGTAAAAAAAAAGGCAGTTTGAGAGGAATGCAGAGAGGCGAAATTCATCAGCACTTTGAATGAACTTGCAGCACTAAGCACTGGTATTTTCATTGCAAATCAAGGCTTTTTGCTGGGAAGCATCAATGCAATGGGATCATCTACTGACAGACTTGTCAGCGCTTTTAGTCAGGCTGGAGTACTAGCACGTGCATTTGGCTAATCTGTTTAAACAGAATATATGACTTACCATGAATTTTCTATGCTACTGTAACTACAGAAATCGTCCTTCAGAAGCCAAACATGCCTAACTGATCTGCAGGTAGAACAGATCTGCCACTCTGTTTCTCTAAAATCTGGAGAATTATGCTGAATTTTCTGCCACCTAATACTAACAACATATTTTTCTACACTGTGACTAGATTCTGGCTGCATAAGTTTCCATTCCAGTGTCATTCGTAGTTGTTTTTAACTTACGCAAAAAGCAAGATTTTATTTCGGCTAAGACCAGACATATCAAATTCAACTGAAAAAAGTGTTGGGGAGGGGAAAGGAAGGGCATTTTGGCTGGGGAGAAAAATGAGAAGGGACTATAAAGAGAGTAAAGTGGAAATTTTATCTGAGATGTAACAAAATCTTTGCAGCAGCAGCAGCAGCAGCTAGCAGGCACGACTTTCTGGACCTAATCTCTTCAGCCGTTAGGTTTTTATCCGTATGCTCTGCTGTGCGCTGGTTAGAGAGGGAGAGATCGGATCGCTGCTCCGGCTGCACAGCCCATGCCAGGAACCTCTTGGTACACTGGCTGTATTACCGCGTCGCAGCCCAAGTGAGCTCACGAGGCTCAGCTGGCCTCGGAGAGGTAGCACAGACATGTAATGAACACAACTGTCACGGAAAGTCTAAGAGGGACGCTTGTTCCACGGACTGCCTGGACAATGAAGAATTGGCTTGCCACCCCCTCTCTCGCCTCCCATCTGATGCCAAGGCGGGCGGCCGGCCGCCGGCAGATGAATAGCAGGTCTGTTCCAGCAGCTGCGCGTCCTGGTCCAGGGAAGAGAGAGTGTCCGGGAGCACAGAGTGCCCCGCTCTGTGCATCGTCTGCAGAGGAAGAGACCTAGGGGCAAAACGATGGCCTCGGAAGGGGAGAGCATCAACCTGCAAGTGAGTGCGTCTCAGGGAAATACTCGCGGGAGGGAGAAGCGGGAGGGAAGATCCCTGGTTTGGGGGAAATGTCCACCGCTCCTGTCATTCGCTCCTCAGCTTTGGCAGCCAATTTCGCTTGAGAACTCGGTGCCGCTTTTTTCCCTCTGTTTTCCTTTGAAGAAAAACTAGCGGCAGGATCTCGGCCCTGTTCTGCCAGGAGCTGTTATGAGCCGTTTTCCAAAAGAGTGAGGGTAAGAAGAGGAGTATTACTAAAAAGAGCTGCTTTTTGGGGAAAGGAGGGGCAGAAGTTAGCCTTCAGCCCTCAGAGGGAGGCAGCACATACTTTACAAGTTGCAAAAATCTGAGCCGTTCCTCATCTCACAAAGCTTCTCTCTGTTTGGCAGAAAGTGCTCCCAATCTGGAGAGGAGGAAAAGAAATAAATACAGCAAATGCTGAGGGAGCGCAGAGGCCAGGGTTTCCTATGCACGGTTTATAGAGAAACAAAGCTTCTTGGTGAAGCTCTTTCAGTTCTCTGTGTTCCTCTTCTGAGTGTTTGTGTTTTTTAAGAAGGGTGTTTCTTGTGCTCAGCATGTGTTCTAGGAAAGGGCAACGGCCCAAGGGTTTGGAAAAAGAAACTATTAGAGATGAAATGGAATCAAAAGCCCAGACCACAAACACCCATCAAGCTTCAGAAGTTCAAGTCCAGTTCTACACTTCAGACAACTCTGGAGAAGGGAAGAATACAAAACATTGCCCAGGGCACAGCTTCCAGCCCCGAGTTGGTTGGCAGCAGGGTCCAAATTTTGCAGCTGATTTTTCTGTCTGTAATGGTCTTAACCAACTTTAGACTTGAAAGTGGGGAAGTCTAAGTGGGGTCTCAATTTTTATTTCTTTGGCCCATGTCAAAGAACCTAAAATGGAAAGATTTGTGCTCTTGGAAAAAATCAGGGCAATTGTCCCTAACTAGAAAGAAGCACCCTGATCCTGCAGTACGTATCTCCACTGAGATACGAGGCGCAGAGCATTTTTTTAAGACCTGGGAACAGTTGTGCTCAGATAAGAGACACAATAACCAAGGAAGATACACAGGTAGCTGTGACAGTTGGTGAAAATGTACTCTATTTAGGACGGAGGAAGAGAGAGGTTAGGCTTTCCTAGAACTAGATAATAAGGGGAAAAAGTACAGAAATCTGTAAGCCAGGAACTGGGGGCAAAGGGCAAAGAAGACAAGAAAATTATGTGAAATAAAAGGTCCAATTAACTCCTTGTATATTAAATCATTCCACTCTCTGGAAAGTTTCTAGCGTGGATTTGAAGCCCAGGATTCATAGGTGAAAAAATCAGCTTCGCCAATTGAAATGCTCATAAACTTCTGAAAGATCTGGGGTTTAGATTTTTCCCTTTCAACCCGTTTTGAGGTTCAGTGAAGAGCCAAAAGAGATCCTCAGCATATTCAGCCTTTACAATATTCAAATAAATAAGCCCAGAAGGTCGAAGGTTCCTTGAGTTACAAAACTGAAAAGAGCATACCTATCTGTTTCTAGAGTCGGGAGGTGTGGAGTGTTTCTATCCACCTCTACACAGGTTACCACAAGAAAAATCACGCTACTGAGATTTTCTTTGTGACACCTTCTAGGGGTTTCATGAAGCTACCAGGCAGTACAAAACATAGGTGAATGCACACAGGTTCTTGCATGCTTATGACCAGGAAATAAGCAGTGCTGGCAGGGGAGGGAAAGAGCATTACAGATGACCACATAGCTCACACAGGCAGAGGGTCGTGGCAATGACGTGACTTGAGAAGTGTGAGGTGAGGGAAGGAGGGATAAGTAGCAGAGAAAAAAGAGGAAGTCTTTCAGTTGAAAGTATATTTAAAAGCCTCTTTTGAATCCCTGCTCTGAGCACTGAATGCAGAGCAGGTGTCTGCTTGGATGTTTCCAGCTGTGGGTTTATGAAGAGCTTGCGGGGATGTGCACTGCGTGCTCTGGGTGGTAACACACGACTCACTCCTCCTCAAGGAGCTCCTGGATGGAATAGCAGGAAAAATCCTGGAAGTTAACCAGGATACGATACAGACATAGGAAGTTTTATTTATAGGAAGAGGGTCCTGTGCCCAAAGCATTTGCACAGTACCTACTAGCATTTCTTAGACAACATTTACGTGGCCAGGCTAGACAGGTGATGAGAGAATGAAAACAACATGAGCCTCTGGCCTAGCGATAGGAGAGAGCTAGGAGCAATCAAGATTTAAGAAGGCTCTAAGGAGAACTGATCAGCCCCCAACCTTTTTGCTTGTCCTAAAGCACGAGAACAGGAGCTCACTCAGCAAAATGAAAAGTCTACGTAACAGGAGACAGTTCCTCACCCAGTTTGTCATCAGCCTGTGGAATTTGCCATCTCTTGAAGCAGGTCAGAAGCTCAAATATTGGAGCGAGCATTGAGAAGAGGTCGGGAGGTCCAGTAACAATATTTACAGTTATGCAAGCTAAAAAAGATACTTTCAAATCCCGTAAGGCAATAGCAGGATAAAAATAAATATGCTTTTCAGTTCCCTGCAGGCAATGGCACAATAGCCGACCAGACTGCGAGTGGTATCTTGCATTAGAGAAGTGATACACCAGCTGTCTATAAGTGAGACCTAGGACTGCTTTTTAACAGCAAGAAGTATCTCCCATTAATCTATTTTCTCCCTCACAAAAATTCTCTTGTTCTGTGTGTTTCAAGGGAGTCTGTCTTCCAGTTCTGACTTCTAGGAAGACCAACGAAACCTCGAACTGTGCACAGAGAGATGCTGAAAGAAAATGATGCTGAAATGGAAAAAAAAAAGCCACAAGGCCGTAGAGCAGCCTCAGTAGATCTATGCCAGCCAGCCAAGCGCTAAGACAAAATATAAAACTTGAATTAAAATATTTTAATTAAAAATATTAATTTACCTATTAAAAGATAAAGCTTTAACATGAATTAATTTGAATGATGCGTTTTTCTTCCCAGACATCTCTATTTGTGGCTTCCAAGTGAAATTTTCACCTTCTCTTATCAAGCATCTGCCACTGACAAGAAACCAGGCAGGCAGACCAGTAACGTGACAAGGTATAACAGAGTACATCCTGAGATAGCTGGGATCAGAAAAACGCGTTTAGGGTACAAAAAAATGAAACAACCCAACAAGGCCATCACTAATTTCTTTTTGCTTCAGGAAACAAAGGTTTATAAACTGAGTAAGAAGTATGGCTTTGGCAGTCACACTCTGGCTGATTTAGCTGCCCTTCTCTACGCTATTATTCCTCCTGACTCTCGCCTCCAACCCTTCCATAGAGATTTTCAGGGGGAAGAGAGGAGGAGGGAGCCGTACGGGACCATTATGTTCAGCAGCAAAAGACCCATTAAATCTTTTTAGCCGTGTACCTCAGTTCATGATCTGGCATCTTAACACAACCCTGTTTCATTGGTGATTTAAGCTAACGTATCAGACTTTGAATGGGAGCGACTGAGACAACATCCGTTCCACCACTCCCACCACAGCAGCAGTAACCAGGGGAAAGTCTGTGGACAGCTGAAATCAGTAACACTCACACATTTTTGCCACGGCTAACTCTGTCAGAGCCCCAGATGAATATTTCAGAGCGGAGCAAAGATTGGGGCTGATACTAAACAGCTCCAGAGTTTTATTAGGCTTGTATTTTTATATTTTCTTATTCATGAATGGGTGTTATGTTCTGTATAAATGGTGTTTAAGGGATGTGCACCGGATGAATGTCATGCCTATTCATATTGCAAAAGAGGCTGTATATTGTATGTTGCGTCTTTCTTTTTATAGTTTCTTACTCTTTGGATAAAAAAATTTACAATCCTCTGGGACGAGTAGCAGAAATAATACCTCGCCATTTAGGGAATCATTCATACATCAAAAGTAAACAGATAGAATAATCATTCTGGAAAACAGACCCTACACTGACATTTTTTGGCAGAAGCTGTTTGGTGAATGCTTTGAATGCAAAATGCAGCTGCGGAGATAAAGACAGGTTTACAAGCAACTTGTAAAGAAAAAATATTTTAAATGACTGGATAGTTTACTTCCACCTCTCAGTTTTTGACCAGATGTACAGCAGAAAGATTTTAGACAGGCAGATAAATAGGGTTATCTACAGGCATGACAGTGCAGATTTTTCCAAAATGCCCATGAAACAGATGGAAAGTCCCACTTACCACCGTAAATCTCATCTCCCACACCCCACTTTCAGTCTAGGCCTGTTGAGGAGGTGCAGGGAGCATGTTCGCAACTGGGTCAGACTTTTGGTTTTGTGGTTTTTTGTGGCTTTAACGTGTGCCTCGAGGCTGTGATATGTTTACAAGTTCTTGGCTTGGGCACGTTATTTGCCTGCTTCTGCAGCAACAGCTAGCTTGTGCTTTCTAGGGCTGTAGGACCTTTACTCTCCTTCAGCGATTTCCTAGAACGGTGACGTCTACTATTGCCATCCGAGCAGTGTCCCTGCCCCGGTGGGTTTCAGTAGCATTATTTGGGTTCTTTAATTTGGGCCTGGATAATGACAGTCTGCATTGAGAGAGAGAAAGATCCTTTCAGAAAAAAAATACCAAGTGCTTCGGAAAGAACCATTCCTGTGACATGCTTGTATGGTGTGTGCAACTCAGCCATCCAGAGTTTGAGGAACTTATCTCACCGTGTTTTTAACTAAACTAACCCTGTTAGTACAGCCCCTCAAACAGGATCCCACTTCTCACTCCCAGGAGTGCGCTCCAATGCCCGTGCCATTCATTTGATCCTGGTAAAGCTGGTTCAGAGAGCTGAACTTGGAGAAAATTAACCACTTTTTGGCAGGGTTAGTGTTCTGGTTTGCTGTCCTGCAGTGGTTCCCAGGAGGATCAGACAACTGCCAATGACTAGGACTGCGTGGCCATGAAAGCGCGTAAAGGCAGCAGGATCTCTCCTTTCAGTGGCATCTACCCCTCACTTCGGATCAGTTAGCTGGAGGTCCAAGTCAGGGTGTAGCCAGTGGAAGAAGCAGGGAAGGCCCAAACAGTAGCGACGGTTGCTCTCACTAGTGGACATCACTCAGAGTGCAAGAATTCAGACTGTTACTTAAGAGTAAAGCCTTTATGGAGCTAGCTAGAGGCTTAGGCGGAGATTCACTGTGCCCTAGTTGGTCAAAAGACAGGTGTGAAGTAGGGTATCATGCTTAGGAGAAAGAGTGGTCCTATGCTCTTGTCCTGCAGCTGCAGGGACCTGCAAGTCTCCATAGTGTTACCCATGCTGGTCCCAGAAACTGGTAACACTCACACTAGACGACAGGCAGCGTGACCGCAACATGCTGAGAAGGAGACTTTTTTTTACAGCCGGTACTAATTGGTCATTTCTATAGTCAGATGTGGCATTTCTCCTCTCCCTGATACATTCCTCCTGCCCACTTTATTTCTTGGACACGGCCAGCCTTCACACTTAGAGTGAATGTTCACTCATGCCCTTCCTAAACAGTGGGATGGTATTTTTCATCTTGAGGAACTGGACGCCAGGTGTCTGGGGAAAACATGTGGAGTCAAATATACCTTTGGAGTTATCCCATGGAAATCAGCGGCCTTACACCACACGTTGATCTGGTCCCTCACACTCCAACTTGTTAAGGGGTGGTGAAAGGAAAGAAGAACATAAGGACGAACTTCTTTACTGTGAGGGTAACAGAGCCCTGGTACAGGCTGCCCAGGGAGGCTGTGGGGTCTCCTTCTCTGGAGATACTCAAAACCTGCCTGGACACGTTCCTGTGCACCCTGCTCTGGGGGCACCTGCTTTAGCAGGGGAGTTGGACCAGATGGTCTCCAGAGGGCCCTTCCGACCCCTGCTGTTCTGTGATTCTGTGATTCTGTGAAAGAAAAGTATCAATGCCTTTCTGAGAGAGAGAGCCTGGTCCCATGCTGTGCACTGTGTGGGCCATGTCCATCGTGAAACCCTGCATGTGGAGGCGGAGAAGGGAAATGAGGCAAAGGGGCTGTTAATAGAGAGCATACCAAATAGTGAATTAGCCTGACCCATCGGTCAGTGAATCTGCTCTCACTGAAACAACAGGCATGCAGATGCCTCCCACAGAAGAGTACAAGGGACTGTTGTTAAATAGGATTCCTCCACTGGGTTTAGGCTTAGGGTAAGAATAAGATCACCCTGCAACAGAAAGAAAAAGGCAGTGACGTGCCTTTAGAACAGTAATTTACTCTGATGTATCTAAAAAGTTGCCTGCCAGTGCTGTGAAGTACAGAAAGGAGGCTGTGCTGCCAGAGGACACTGACTGCAGAGCATTCAGACCCTGGGCTTGCTGCAGTGGAGGGCGAAGCTGCCATACGAGTGGTGCTGCCTCTTCGGCCTCACAAGGACGAGGGATGCCCAGACCTCCTCGGGCTCCATGAGAGGCTCTGCCTGCAGTTGCGCATAGGTCCACAGTGACAATGCATGCCAGTCTACAACATGTGGCACTAGACACATGTGTTTCACTCAGAGATGGGGCTGCCATAACAGTAAATATGGGACATTTTCCCCCAACGCCTTGTAGGATTGGCCCATCACAGACCGGACCATGCAGCGCCTTGCCTTCTTGTCTGATAATCACAGCAGAGCCAGAGCTAGGGTCACAGCTAGAAATGGTCAAAATTGCGAGGGAGGGGAAATGAGCTGTATGAAAGCAATCTGAGGAAGCCCAGACATTTCTGAAGAGGAGACTGGGAGGCAGTCATTTGGGTCGGGGAGTGCTGCCACCTCCCCTGAGGTAAGGAGAGAGGACCCTAGAGGTCAGCAGCTACAAAAGCTTAGTAATAATAACAGATTTCTGTGCCTACTTTATAAAGCTTGTACAACTGAAGCAGGGAGAGCAGAGAGGGAGCAAGGCCCAGGAGGCATGGGGCCTCCCTGTGGAGGTGGCAAGGGGGTGAAGTGGCACAGGACCCTGGGGTGATACGATGGTGCCTACACAGTACCAGGGGCTGAGGAGATGCTCAGGGCTTTGCATGGAGGGGGCCCCATACCCCACTGAGAGGGGCAGCAAGTCAGCATGGCTACACCCTGTTTGGAGGACAAGGTCAGCCAGCAGCCACACACCAAACCTTCCTAGGACCACCCTCCTGCCACCGCCGTGCCACACTGCCAGCTTGGCCTCGCCTGCTCGCTGCACCTGCCCATTGGCCACCAGCGGACCCCTTTCCCCTCAACCCACCATCTCCTCCTCAGCCATAACCTTTAGGGGCACCATCTCTCACCACATACCTGTTTCACACACATTGAGATACAGATACATCTCACTCATACTTGCATCTTGCAGATTTGAGTGCACAAGGAGTGGGTTTTATTTAGTGAGTAATCATAATCTGGTTATGGTGGTGGCAACACACGGTTCTCCTTACTGGCCAACAGCAAAAACTCACACTGAGACATCTTAGTGAGCGGGAGTCCTCTGCAACGTGAAGTATCTGTTAAACCATGGCTGAACCAATTTTTGCGTATTTTGTCAAAAAGTTGCTTCTTTCAGCTTTGTTCTGGCCCACGCCTGAGAGCTGAACCATTGCTCCTCTCTCTACCCTTAGCTGACAAACGGGTACGGCACCTCCGCTCACTTAGCCATTAAAAATGAAAGCCTTCACACCAAGTCACCATTTCTCAGGCCTTCCTGAAAAATACGTATTCATTTGTTATGTTTCTCTTCTGAGAACCAAAAATAGGCAAAGCTGCATGCATACAATAACCACACACAGAAGTGCAAGCTTCTCCAAGTATGAAAGGGCACACGGGCATTTTCACTGCCATTTCCCCATCCCTGGCTTGTGAGTCAAATGTTTATAAAACTCTTTCTGAGAAAAGGCAATACGAGAAATGAGCTCCACTACTGTAATCTAGACTGCCCCAGGTATGTAAACACATAACAGAAACATTTGAATTGGACACCAGAATGATGGAGGAGCCCATGTGCAGATGCTGCAAGATTCACATCACCACTTACCATACACCTTGACACACTCCTTTGAACCAAGCAAGTTATAATTCCTTGTCAAATTACATGAATCAGATGTGTGACTTTATAATTACAGCTGTGAAAACCATTACACTTGGGATCTTAGAACTTTCTGTCCAAAAGAACCCTTGGGGAAGAAATTTCTCATGAAGCGGCTTGGGTCAAGGTTCAGCGAGTGCTGGAAATTCTGGGGGAATCCTGTCAGCAGGTTTAGAGAAATGAGAACAAGAAAATGAGAGGATGTATTGGTTTGTGGATTGTACAGGCTCTTTTTTTTTGCTTTAGGTTTTTAATTTTTACAAATATTTATGCATATTTGCAGTTTTCTCTTTGCACTCACACAACTCCAAATAATATTTTGGGGGATTAAAAAAAAAAAGCCCCAATTTCAGCACAGACTTTGGTTATGTGAGAAAAATAACTGCTCCTACCAATCTAACAGTAGCCAAAGGGCAACCAAGCGTTCCCCTGTTTTACTGTGTTTTCTGTTTACCTGTGTTTTACTGAAGGAATGTTTCTGCAGAAAATAACACCACAGCAATACTCTCACAGGACTTGTGTGAGAACCAAGTTCTGCTGTCTCTAGTTCTTGAAGCATTTTATAACTATTAGTGAATTTAATTTCACATTCCCTACGTGGATCAAGGGATGTTTTCCTGCCTATTTTACAGATAATCACTCAAGGCAGAGACTGTTAAATGACCACTGATATACGCAAGGACACACAAGTGGAAAGTGACAGGAAGGAAAGACTGAGCATCTCTGGAAGGGTGGATTGCCATGGAGCAGCATTGTGTTCTGTGGTTTAATCTCTCCTTCTCACTGGCTAAATGCTTAATCTCCGTTATTTTTTGAAGAAATTGTTAAAGATTGTTTTATTTGGTCATCAGAGACCTCTCTGTTACTTCACACAGTATAAAGAAGAACATTAACTGAAGCTTTCAGTAAGAGACCAAACACAATTCGTTCCCTGCTGAATGTAACTTCAACATCAATTGGAAACAAATTTGAACATATTTTCAAAAGTTCAGGCACACAGCTGTGTTTGCACCTCTTTCTTGGTGGAGCTAGAGTCATGCTCAACCATTGGTGTAGGAAGCAAACCCCAAAGCCAAAGTGAAACAAGCTAAATTATATTAAACATAAATTCTGACTCAGAATGACCATACAGGTTCTTGATGCAACTATTCTACTTTCGGCTTGCACCTTTTTTTTTGCTGATTCAGGATGAAATGTTCCTGCACGTCCCTGTGTGATTTCAGGCTGTGGCCACATATTTTTTGCTGACTGGAGCTGAAGTGCTGAAGGGGGGAGGTTCATCCTCGCCACCACCATCAGTTATTATTGCTCCCTCAATGCAACTGCTCAGAGTAATTACTTTATCAAGACTGTGTGGGCTAGGAAACCTCCATTACTGAGTATCTAAGCTAACCCAGATCATTGTGAAAGAACTTGTTTAGGGAATATGCAATTATGTCTTCTAAGGAAGAACGAAGTGCCCTGTCTTCACAAGTCTGGACACAGACAGAAATAGCAGCTCCCTTAGATAGGCCTTCATCCATTGTATTGCAATGGGATAATTGTTTGCATTCTTGGATATTTCTTGGCTGGTTATCTAGTTCTTCTGGGATGATTGGAAGACCATGAGATAGACTGTCTGGGTTCTTCTTAACTTAGACATAAAGAATAAGGAAAACAGACAAAACCACAAATACAATAAAAAGTATTCCTGCATAACATAAGCACCTGGTGTTTTTTTAATCTTTTGCCTATGGTGATACGTTGACTGGCCATCCACACTGATCAACAAAGGATTAATACGCTCCAAGGAAATATAATATGCTGCTGTTTTCCTCCCTTTTAACAGAAACAGATTTGAACTCCATCTTCATCTTCTAGATTCTTGGGAACTGGTTCTGGACCAGTTCCTTAGCCAGCCCCCATTTTTGACATGTGGCTGTGAAAAAGTTGCCAAAGGGAGTTGTGTCAAAGGGCCTTTACTTTGCCCTTAATGGCTCCACGTACAGTCTGAAGGAATCTGAAGCGCTCACGAAATGTGGTTTCCCCTCTGGTGTTTGCTGTTCAGCTGGCTCAGCAGCTCAACCGTTTAAAACCATTGTGAGTGGATTTAGCACTTGTGAAATAATGCTGGCCTATTCAGATCCAGAGAGGGATGGGCAAAGTCCACCAGTACAATTAAAGCCCCGCTTCCCTCCTTCTTAGATGAGAAGCCAGGGTGCAACAGAGTTTGAGGGCAAAAACTACTCATAGCCAGGTACAGCTACACAGATCTTGGGGGAAAGAGGTATGGGCCTACCAAATCAAAAAGGCTAACACACGCTCAGAGGAGCCAATCTCTTCAACATCCCAGAAAAAGAAAAAAATAAGAAAAAACCAAACACACACAAACCCCAACTACTTAAGTATAGGAAGCAAATCATGAAGGAGAGAAGAGAAAAAAAAAGAGGATTGCAGCCCCAGAAGAGAGCTCCGGCGGTGTGTGGTCCACAAATGACAGATTATGAATCTGTAAGCCAAATGGGGCTAGCAGATGCAGAAAACTGAGAGTGCTGGAGGTCTCTGTCCCCAGAAACCAAAGATGGATGTCCCCAATTGACCCCAGCCTGAGCTACTAAGTATAGCAAGAGGTGTGTTTCATCTCTGAGCTGATCTAATGCTCAATAATTCTGCTGAGACCATGAAAAAAAAAGAGATAACTAAAGTAATCTCTGATGTGGACAGCATTGCAGACACGCTGTAGATCTGTATCTTTATGCAGAGATTTGAATTCAGGACCAGGCTCAGACAGGCAACTCAGCAGCAGATGGCAACAGGTCTTGGTCACTACTAATTAGGTCAGCTGTTGGTTAGCGATGTTGAGCTGAGTAGCCCTCTGATTCATTTCCAACCTGCGCTGCGCTACCTTCAGCCACGAGCCTCCAAGGCATCACCCAGAGTTACCAAACTAGGTCAGTCTTACGGTGTTCACTTTTTTGGGCCATGGCAAAATGGCAGTCCTCTTTTGGAACCCCAGGTTGGGGAACAGGCTCAGGGTTCGGATGCGGGCCAGCGTGGTGGTGAACTCAGGTGTTCCCAGCCTGGGTGGGGCAGGATTGTTTTAAAGGGCTTCCTCTTGCCTCGCTCGCACGACGTACAAACAGGGACATTATCTCTCCTGTGGGAGCAACTAAATCAGATGCTTGGCCAGCTGCGGGAAGAGGTGCCACCAACAGCAAAGAGCTAAAAATTAAAAAGATGCTTCACTCTGTGGCTGCAAATGATAACAATACATTCCTCTCTATCCTGATCCAAAAGCAATTTTTTTCTTCCTTTGTTCCCCTCCCTGTTTTTTCCTGTCTGATGACAACTTGTTTCTCAGCTAGGAGCCCAGTCTGTCTGTTATTGGTGTGCCTAACATTGTTTTTTATATTCCTCCCATTTTTTTATGTTACATATTATCAAATGACTTATGAAAAGTAAAGTTCAGCCAACTAAACCTCAAAGCAGTTACGCAAGAGCAAGTTGCACTGAGCTTTACTATGAGCCCTGTACAATTAACCGTGTATCTCCATGCACTTGATAAATCTGTTTATGAAGTACACTGTGGGTATATACTGCTGCAGATCTGGCTTGAGCAGTCAGAAAGGATAGCATTCCCAGTGGCTATCCTTCTTTCAGAAGACACTGTCTCTAGGACCATTCTTGACCTCTCTGAGAAATAAAGGACAGTATCTAACTCCTCCAGCTGTATCAGCCATTTCCATACACGACACATTTATATCCTGCCATGACAAAGTACTTCTTCATTTGTTATCGTCTGCCCAGTGGGTGTGATTGTGAGGCTGATTCAGCAGAAATGAGAGCACACTTGTGGGAAGTTTGTCTTAGGACTGGCAAAATACACAGGCTAAGAGAAGGCTGTGATTTACTGATCAGAGTCTTTGTGCAGAAAGATCTATGTCCTTTGAAGGCCCTCTTCTCCTCTTGGTGCATTGTGAACAGCAGGTAGGACTCTGTGACTCCTCTGGGTTGCGCCATAGTTCATATTCGGTGGCCCCAAAACTGTGGGAATATTGTATCTGTTACCAAGCAGCATTCAGTCTGCCTTTTGCCCAAGGCACCTATATTACGTGCACAATCAACGCTAACATGTTGATACCTGTGAGCAGAGGGAAATTCACATTCTGTATTCAAATGCTGCAGGAGCTGAGGTCTTAGGAGGATGTATGAAATTCAGGTAGGGAGGGCAGGGAAGGAGAAGAAAGACTTCGCAGCTACATTCAGATGTAATAGGTGTAGTTGAGTGACAGCTTTCAAGATTGAAGATCGAAGACGTATCCTTTGAGGCAGTATTTCTTCAGAAAATAGATTACAAGGAAAAATCTCTTCAGAAAGTCCAACAAAAGCAAGAATATTAGATGCCAGGGTCAAGAACTGAGGAGAACAGTTGTAATGATTTCACCAAATATTTATCTTCCTGTCAGGTAGGGATAAATATAGATTAAGAGCCACCGGTCATGGTAATCATATTAATAGGTGGAAAGGAGTTTCCTTTGCCTGTCTTCTCTTGTCAAACAGGGTATCAGGGTGCCCAAACAGGACACCCTGTGTTATAAACAAAAAGGGGCAGAGCGGCATTTGGTTTTGCTTTTGCAGAGAAACAGACTGTAGTGAGCACACAGAAAGGTACTAAAAAACCCCTTCACAGGGCTACTGCACAACATGTTGACAATAAAGCTGAGCTGCTCCAACGACAGTGAGCTCTGCAGGGGGAGGCAGAAACCAGGAAAGGAAGAGTGCCATCAAAAGTGAATAAACTACAGGGATAAAGTCCTCCATCAGCTCATGCTAGGTGTGTGCAGGTGTTTCAACACACAAGTAACGTTGGGAGCTAATACGAGCTGCTGCTCTGGGCCCCTGCCAATTAATGATGATCACAACCACCACACTGATCCAAACATGGACACCCAGTGCCTAGTCTGGCCCACAGGGTCCAGGGTTTTTTCCCCCTCCGTCTCCCTAACTCTTCCATCCCTCCTCAAACATTCAGGAGTTCATTTGAACGCGGGTTTTTGCCTACTCCCTTATAAGAATCCAGCTCCAGTTCGAAATGCATATTGAGTGAACCCCACCTGAAACCCAGGGCATTTGTTCTGCATCAGTGGTTCCCACTTCTTTTGTCCCTCAGCCATCTTGAAGTGAGAAACTACAGGATAAACATAAGATACAGTGACAAAGGAATCATTTCAGTTCCTGCAAAATTTTGTTTCCCGCTCCAGAAGCTTATATTTTTGTGGCTGAATGCGAATGCTTTTCAGAAGACGACTGTATTTGCAGAATTGGGCCGTTCAATTGTCAGAGAAATGGTTATTCTGCTTTAATCTCCTCCCATTCCTGATCTGGCCCAGGGGCATTTGCTTCCCCAATACAGTCTCCTAGGAAGGCCTCATTTGCTACATCCCTTCCCAAAGGTCTCTCAAAGCAACGTCTACCCAGGAGATCTCTGAAAAACACAATTGTCGCTAAGGGGATTTGGGCCTCCCTTTAATTTCTGCCATGCTGTACTATAGCTCCTCATTATAAAGTTAGCTCTTAAAGGTTCTTTGTCTCTGCAGGGTTGAAAGTTGCTGACTGAACGTCTGGGTCCAATTTTCCACCAGTCTTCCTTTAACTGGCCATTCTCAGCTATGCAAAGTGTTTGCATAATGCTGCAAGATCATTCACGTCAATCTTATTTAACATTTTGAACCTGTTTTGCAAAGGGGTTAATGAGAAAACAAAACACAACCTGAATAATAAGTCACCAGAAAAAAAGTACTAGCCTGATCTTTTAATATAGAGCCTGAACAGCAGTCCTTTTCACAGAGGGAAGAGGACTGACATATTTTCTAATCTGAGAACGCAATTCCCAGGGACAGCGTATGAGAAAACAGCAGTAATCTACAGAACACCCAGGAACAGTTGTTGAAAGATTCCCAGGGTGTTACTTTTGGCAGGACACCAGGTTCCAATAAAACCCACTGAAAACACTAAACTAGCAACAGTAATAATAATAATAATATTTTACACAGATGGAGTGTCTTTCATCTAAGGGCCACAAAAGGCTTCTGCAAAAGGCAAACGAGCTCCTTGACAAGGGGTAAATGAAATTGATGCTCCGTAGATGTTGCCACTGATTCACTGATTTAGAAGATAGGTTTTTGCGTACAGAGTGTTAGAGGGTACCGAAAGAAAAGAGTTAACATGCACAGGCAAGCTTGGGAGCATTCTTTGTAGTGAACTTGCATAGACACAGTAACCTATTTTTTAATGTTTTCAGTAAATCAACTGCTGACATTCCGCATACACAACTTGAGCACCTGTACACAAATCAGGTAACCAAAGATTACATTGTGCAAATACACAAAGTGCTAGGTGAGCTCATGCACAGCTACTTGACTCTAATGTGAAATTCTATATACTGTGCTTGCAGTTCCTGCTTGGCACGCTCTTGTATGTTTTCTGACACCAGTCTGGGACTTTAAAAATATATGTGACCATATATAAGTATATGAAAAGTTAGGGACTAGAAATAAGAGATCGGTGTATGCCACTTGCGAAGTACTAGAAGTTTTGGACCCAGATCCATGCTTTGCACTGTTAGCCTGTGTCTGCTGGGGAACCATCCCACAGTGCGGCTACCTTTCACAAAACACAAGATGCTGTGTCACTCTGGGCCACATATGAATCTCAGCCTATATTTCATATACCATACTGTGAAGATGTTGCTGGTGGTGTTACACTGGCAAAACTTGCAGTGGAAAGACAGCTTCTACTGCATCGTTAACAGCTTTTATGGCTTAATTTAATTGCTTATGACTTTTTGGCACAAGTATATCAGCAAATGTTGCTGCGCTGACCTTACCTAAGTGACATTGTAGTTCAATGTATATTGAGATAAGCGGTTCCTTTCCTCAGGGTCTCTCAATGTATATTTTACATGAGGATTACATCTTACTCTGTGTTGCCATTTCCAGAGTCAACATCACCCTTGTTTCCCAGCCCAGCACTCCCATCAGACAGCAAAAGCTGTTGAGAAGTCATTGTCTGTGTCCCAAACACAGAGACACATGAAATTCCTACTCATTGTTTACATAAAGGAAATTATGTGAAACAAGTCATATTTCCTCTGTGTCACAAGTGTAACAACAATAGCAACGAAGGTTTTGTCATGACACCCCCAGTCTAAGGCAATGACTAAGAACCAGAAAGATTAGTTATCTGGATGATTTAATAGCCTGCTGCTCCCAAAGGAGGGAGGTCCTGCTCCTTTTCAGCCCACCACCCTTTGCTCTGTCCTTATCTCCTGCTCTCAGAGACACCTCCCACCTTGCCCTTGCGCTGGCATTTGCCAAACCCTTCTCACAAACAATTCGGCTCGTTAAAAGTTGGAGCAAATGTTCTATTTCTCTTTTCTTTTTTTTTTTTTTTTTAATTTAGCTTGGCTTGATGAGCTGAGTTGGCTCAGAACAGAGTCTTAGGAAAGCGAGAGTGCAAGAGAGCACAAGACTCATCGCAGGCGCATTTGCTCTGGACTCTGAGACTACCATAGCTACAAAGTGTAACCACCAGATTTACGCAGTAGATACTCTCTTGCTGGTAGTTTCACTTTTTCATATAGATGACAATAGCTACTTTCTGAGATAATTTGGTCAAGTCAAAAAGGGGATTAGCAGAATAATTTGTGTAATTCAGAAGTTGAATTTGGCTACAAATGCAGAAGAGAGAATAATTCTGGCCTCTTAGATCTGTACCATGCAACACCACGAAAGAATGAAGAGGGGCGATTAGAACTGATGACACACAACTGGAACAGCTTTTATGGGTTGAACATACCATGATGGCAAGGCATCACAGCCACTGAGAGCTGCGTAATGCTTTACTCACTATCAGATATACCCACATGTCTTCCCTGTGGCTTGAAACAGCATCTATCACTAGGCTAAAACATACAGAAGCACATCAAGCATCATGAGTCACTGAAGAATTCAAGTCCATTTTCTCTCTCCAGTTTTGCTTGCCCTGGGCCTGGAGGGCACCTTGTCAGGATTCTTAAAGCAGCTTCAATGCCACCCCCACTGGAGCATCTTTGACTCCCCACAAATGCGTGTACATTTTTTCCTTTCAGCACTCAGTTTCTGCACAGAGATGACAGATGTGTAATTGCTATCCTTGCACACAGGTTAGAAGCTTACAAATTAGTCTTAGCAGCTGTATTTGGAAGCTGAGTTCTGAGAAAGTGAACTGTTCTCATCTTTCCAGATTTTGGCTTTGAACAACCCCATAGTTATTGTCAGAGATTAGAGAGATTTTTGTGGTGTTAAAAGAATGGTTTGGAATTTATCGTCCAGCCATCTGCCCTCAAAACTTTGCAGATGACTCAGAAACACTCACCTCCATTTGTTACTGAGCTAAAACTTCTATCTCCTCAGCTTCTTGTAAAGTTCCACTCCATATCTTTTCAGAAGCAGAGCCTGTTCTAATACAAAAAAACAAACAACGTGGGAAATGCAGCTCAGAATTCAAGTTTTCAAAAGTGCTTACGTTAAATTCCAGCTGAGCTAATACGCACGTATGCACAGAGGCATTTGCACGCGTAAATCACAGCTTGCTTATATCTGGCACACGCAAAGAGCACACTGCTTGGCACGCTCTTTAAATGTGCTTCAACTACTGGACTGCNCCATATCTTTTCAGAAGCAGAGCCTGTTCTAATACAAAAAAACAAACAACGTGGGAAATGCAGCTCAGAATTCAAGTTTTCAAAAGTGCTTACGTTAAATTCCAGCTGAGCTAATACGCACGTATGCACAGAGGCATTTGCACGCGTAAATCACAGCTTGCTTATATCTGGCACACGCAAAGAGCACACTGCTTGGGCACGGTCTTTAAATGTGCTTCAACTACTGGACTGAATTCAGGTCTGCAGACAATTTTGAAAAAGTTTCTTTGTAGTCAGGAGATGCAAAACCTTACTGAGTATTTTGCTAATATTCTTATGTATCAAAGATGTTCACTGTTGCCTGCCACTCATGATGAAGCTTCTGCAGCCTTGCATCCGTGGGATTGAAATAGGTGCTTTTCATTCTTGGGGAGTAGAACAGCTATCTCCATATCCCGGATGTTATTTGTTTACCCCGCATAAGTTTGAAGCAGTACCTATAAGCGATCACAGTTCCTAAGCTAACCGTACAGTTCAACCAAGCTCCAATTTCCAGTAAAGCAGCTATCTAAAGGAGCAAGTAGTTATACCGTCTTACCCAGACTGAGTATTTTATTGCAGTCTCACAGAAGCTGCTCACCATTTTGTTTGCGTATTCAGCCCCAACTATGGAACATACGGCCAGAAAAGTCCGAGCTAAAAATATCAAACTGCTGCCACACCTAAATTGCTTTTACCACCTTGTACCAGATTAAGTGCACATCGAGTGAATTTTCCAGAGTGGTTTGTGAAAACCCATTAGTACAGCATTGATCACAGCTCTTTGAACTGCACTTGTTTTCCCCTGCAAGTGGGTCAGATTCCTTCCGAGTCCTAAATGATAGCTTTTGAGAAAGGAATATTTCCTTTACTCGTAACCTTGAAATTTACAATCTGCTCAGAACTGCTTTCGAGTTATGCAAGTCCAGATCTGTCCCTCTTTCATAATTGACTACCATGGTAACAAATAGGGCAGCGCCATGTCTGGTCCCTCAAGCTCTGTGCTTGTGCCAAAGATAACCAGTTATACTGGCATAATTAATTTCGATGCATTAATAACACAACAGTTTTTGTCTTTACCAGCCGGCACATTTGCCAGTAAGATTTGGCAAACATAATTTAGCAAAGTCCTTTCCTCTGCTAAGAGGGAGAACAATCTCTCAGTTTAAAGAAAAGGGGAGGAATCCTCATTTAGGGATTAATCATCACTTTATAACTCCTGCAAAATTCACACTCCAGGCTCTGATTTAGTTATACAAAATAACTGTGGCTTGCTAATTAAGAGCAACATGGGTATTAGCCTTTCTTCTTTTAGTTTCTTAAATTGCTGATTTAAAACTTTTCTCAGCGTGAACAGCATTTCTAAATGTCTGAAGTGTGAAACAGCAAGGACGTTTGCATCTCCAACCAAATCCACAGAGGTTGGAAAGAAAGGCGTGATTTACATTCAGTACCTCAACCTATAACCTGGAGGACATCTGAACTATTCAATACCAACCTCCACTCTATGAAAGGGGGACTCCTCTCCTGTGGGTACAAAGCAGATTCACCTTTTGACTCTACTTGTTGTAACTGCGGCATCTTTAGCTTGAAATTATCCATTCCCTCCCACAACTTTTATAGGAGATGAAGAGAGGAGTACTCCAAAAACATGTGAAGCTGACACTTATAAAGTCTTTCTGAACTCATTTGAAATCTTGTCTTGGTCTTTCACTGGAGTACCTAACAAGTACCTTGCTTTCCAGCTCATGCAGGTTTTCCCAAAGATCCCAAGACACTATTTATTGTGAACTGAGATGAAAAGAAAATAGTTTCTCCATCTTATTTAAGAAAGAAAAAAAATTACTTCAGTTTTGAATTCCAAAGTAGATTTCAATGAGTCCTACTTACTTATGAGTCCCAATAAAGCTACACTTATGGTAGAAAGAAGACAATTTACAAGGTTCAGTCCACCACATCTGCTGGATATTAGTCTAGTCCCTTACAAGTAGAGTTTGATAGCGCTTCTGAACGGCTGAGATCATGGGATGGTAGCTCATCTTAGCTTCATTAAGACGTTTCTTCTGATCATGTATCATTAAGAAAGATACAATTAACTTTAAGTTCAGTACTCTGTAGAAATTTTTTATTTTCCTGATTCCTTTAAGCTGGAACTGGATTTGATAGCAGTTTTGAATTATGAAATTTGATACCAACTTTGATTCAGTTGCATCAATAGCCTTGACTTTTTTTCCCCCAAACTTTGTTCACTCCTTTATGCTACCAAGACTTGGTAATCCCTTTGTAGCTGCAAATTTTTTCTTAAAAAAAAAAAAAAAGGATTAAATGCACACAAAACCACTTGCTTTACCAAATCAAAGCTTTCAAGAAAACATGGCAGCATGGAAAATGTGGAAAGTTGTGAGTAAGAGGAGGTGAATGATAACCCTGGAGGCAGTGGCAGAATGCAGCATGTGCACAAGAGCACAGCACCAGCAAGGGAGGGCCCGGAGGCAGACATTAGGCAAATTAGGTACGTGCAAGAATGGCTCCATCATGAGGAGTTCCACAATTAATCTCATGACTCTTTTCTTATTGACTTTGATGAAAAGATACTGAAAGTAGATAGTTAAATCATTTCAGCTGGGGCATCTTCAATAGACAGTAAACATTCACACTGGATCTGTCTGCTCTTTCTCTTTCCTCAGGGTCAAGATGTAATAGCACCTTGACTGAAAACTCATTCTAAAGATGATTGTGGTATGTAGGGGTGATGGGGGAAAATAGTGGTGGGACAGCATCTACTTTATTACTCAAGGACTTTCAAACACATCTGCAAAGTATGCACATTCCATAGCCCCATGCTGCAGTAGCAGAAATAGTTTGGGGAGGGAGGGATCTTTGGAATGGAAAGAAGTGAAAAGAATGAAAACCATTTGTACTGGACGCTACTATTAGATGTCATTATTGTCTGTCTTTCTGTGGGAATCTGGATTCCCAAAGGAAAAGAATTGCCAGGAAAGTCCTTTCTGTGCATTTTCCAGGTAGCTGCAATAATTTCTTTCAGATGGAGATGTCATTTCCACAACGCAGTGATTTCTCAGTCAGTTAAGGAATATATTCCAGGGAGTACAGACTTGCAAGCTGTTCAGAAACACCAGGTAGTCCAAATGGGGCTGCTCGTTCATTTAACTATCAAATATACAGCTAATGTAAGAAGTGCTTTCTCCGTTTTTGTCTCCATTTCTAGATGTACTCCAAGGGACTAAATGCAGTTTTAAAAGCACTTATGATTTGTTTGCAGTAGTAGACATCTCTTAACCTAGCTGTAGCTGGAAAAGCTCAGATCCACTGCAGTGATTTTGCTAACATTCCAGTGACCTGACTGTTCACAGGGACAGGGTATTTTTGATAGCAAGCCCTTAATTCTTCATTGTGTAGACCCAGTGGGTCCACAGAGGCTGACATCATTTGACCACAAAATATAAGACACTAACCACTCGAGCTTTTGCCAGAGTAGAATTTGATAGCTGAGCACCAATTAAAATTTCTTTTGCAATCAGTGTCCACTGTATATGCTATTATTTACCAGCGGCATGCATTCAATGTCTCTATGCAATTGGCCAGTAGGTTTTTTTCTATGGATATATTTGCCAAGATGAAAAACCAGAAAAATTTAAATAATTTCTAATGTGTTTCCAACTGCTGAACTATGTTTTCTGAACCACATTGTTGAGTCATGACCTAAACTTAATGAATATTCTCCTGGGCAGCTGCTATTCAAACAGTGATTCTCCATTTTCTTTTTCAATTATGATCTGTAAATCATTGAACAGTAACATTATCAAGTGGGGCTAAATATGTGCACAATCTGGGTTCATTACAAAGCAAGTCATAATGGGCAGTTGTTTCTTCTTCTCTCCAGGTTTAAAAATCCAGTCTGGAATGATTTTATAGTCGTTTTTAGAATGAATAATACTCTTGCAACAAAAAAATGCCCATCTTCCCAAATATATGCTGGTGTTGCTATTGCCGGCTTGAGAACTGTGACATATGCATACTTCATCAGGAAAGTTTTGGGTTGGTTTTTCCAACCCCCCACTCCCCCCAGGCAGCTCAGTGTTCTGAAAGAGCTGATAATGAAATATTGAACAATCATTGTTAACATTTACTTGGAGCAATATAGCAGCTTAGCCATAAGTTTTAGTCAGAAAAAAACCTTGATATGGAATTATTTTCCGTTGGATAAAGGCAGTTCTAATACATTTTCTCAAAACTGTGTTGATTGAATGTAAATTTGTGAAAGTTGTTTTACAATGAAACATTTGATCTTTTCACTTTGAAATAGCTCTTTATTTTGGATTCGATTGTCCTGGTACTTTACGTCACAAAATATTTGAAATATTGTTGGGTTAGTTAAAACGTTTTCTCTCAACATAATATAGGTATCTTTTTCCCTTTAACATTTCTTTCCCAGACAATTTTGAAACAGGTAGCACTATCCTTCCAGATCAGAACAAAATAAACCGAATGTAACCAAGTAATCAGTGCGTATTACACACTCTCCTCTGGATCTGAGCCACATAAGATCTGGATTAGTTACAGCTTTCTGCTGAAAAGCTTGGCTCTTCACCTCAGGCTGCAGGGACTCACATGCTCAGCTTTGGACATTCTCTAGTTAAGACTTCAGTGTCAAAGCATTGGCTAACACAACAGTATCTATATTCACTGGATTCTGTAATCCTAGTGCTGTAAAACCCACAAAGTGTGTGGTCTTCATAAATACAGAGCAAATACCAGACTCCGTAGCAAGGTATCTTGGACAAACACTTTGTACTTATAATCCACCAATCAATAAGATGGGAGACTTCAGGTTTTATGAGACTGTTGTGTGGTGAACTGAGATTTTCTGCATAAAATGTTTCCCTTTCTTGATCTTGGAAAACAGAAGAAGAGCTGAAAGCAGTCAGTCATCAGCTATGTATTTATTGATTACGTATAACTATTGGTTGAGATGCAAGTGTTCTCCAGCTGAATACAACAGTCTTAACTATACTACAAAAAATTCAGTGATGGTTGCTAAGGCATGTAATTGAGATTGTTACAGGTAAACCCTGGAAAGAACTGGAAATTTACTCGCCAAAACCAGCTAGTGCTCACGCTGTTCCGGCATATACCAAGAATCAACCCTTTTCTAATCTCTTCTCAAAAGTTTAACCTATGCATGCGTTGCTTCAGATGGGTTTGGTGTAGAACATTGAAGCAGAGGAATGTTTCGGTACAGGGTTTGACTCAGGTAGCTGCCACGTCTCTGAGTGCTGTGTGTTTATGTTAATTCCAGATACGTAGATATCTGTTGTAATGTACAGTTTGGCACGGCAGGTTTAACTGCAGCACAGCAGCCAGATGGATTTTGTATGATAAAGTCTACGCTCCAAAGGAAGATGGCACATGTACTGGTAAACCATTGGCTATTAAGTAGTTATTCAGATCTTCACAATTCATCACTATCTTGAATTTGTGAAGGAATTGTTATGCTTATGGAGCCACCCGGACGACATCTCTCTGGTGCTCTTGGTTATTCACATACTTGAAAGATCCTACAGAAGGTCATGCAACGCTGAGGCCAAGAGCTGGACATAACACCTTCAGGTGCTGTTCCATAGTTGTATTCTGTCAAAGTAACTGTTACAGGGAAAGGCAAAACAGGAAGATCCTTCAGGTGATTCAGTACCCATCCAGCTGGTCGTGCAACTGCAATAGTATTAGTACAGTCCCACAGTCTTTTCAAGGGACACAAATCTATTTAAGCCTTGCATAATCCTACTGACCAACCATTTACATCTTCGAAGTTTATTAAAGCTAGGTGAATCAATTCACTAAAAGAAACTTTTGATGTCAGGACATAACCAGATCGAATGATACACTGCCTTCACTGTTTGTTTAACTCTGCAATTTATTGTCTTTTCAAGTCATACTAGATTATTTATAGAGAGGAAAATAATAAGAGATACAGACAGTAGGGATATATTTTAAAATGTATGCTATTCTTTAACAGGAAGCTAAACAAAAGCAGAAAAGTCACTTCAGGGAAAATACAGCTTTCTTAAAAAGAAATAAAAATAATCCAGTATTAAGAGAAATGTACTTTATCATCATCACATGGCAAGGTCTTTATGAGCTCCTTGGTTCTGGAATCTCTTAACCTTAGACTTTTTGGCGTCAATATCCCAATCCCACAGAGACATTTGAACAAAGATGTTACACGAGTTACTTGATTAAACTAAAGAATTGACTAACTCTAACTTTACCCCCAGTGTAATAGAGTGGTAGAATAACTGCTCTATCAGCACCAAAGCTGACTCAAGTTTACCAGTGTACAGCGATACATTTCAAAACTTTAGGAAGGGTAACAGATACTCATGAGCCCTGGGGGATCTCTGAATTATTCAGTGTCACCTTCTGTGCAAGGCTGATGCTGTATCGCTTCGCTGCTTCTGTACTGAATCCAGTAACTGGTATTTGACTGGAGCATATAAGGTGTCACGTCTTGATTTGAAGGTTTCAAGAGATGGAGAATTTGCCCCCGTCTCTTGGCAATTTATTTCACTGTCTTCATTTCTAATTTAAACTTAACTTGATTCAGCTTACTGTTAGAGAGGGTTTAGATGCTTGCTCCAGCAATAATAAAAAGTCGGTTTAGTACCAGCTAGAAATCAAGTCTTCTTTCAAGCAGGACAGCTGGATCTCTTTCAGTTTCCCATTGGAAGGCATTTTTTAGTATTTTCATGATTTGTATGGCTCCTCCCGTGCACTCTCCAGATTTTATGGGTTTTTCAGCTGTGTGAGAGTTTCTCTTGTTATTCTGATATTAAACTAATGAATCTTATGAACACAGCCTTGCTCATGTCATCACTGTAGAACTGCCATGTCCCACTGCAAGCTCATGTTCAGCTCTATTACCATTAGGACCCTTAAATCCATTTCTGAATTACTGCCTTCCAGCTGTATGGTTCTTAAAGCTCATAAGATGCACTTCCCTCTTATGGTACCTAGCAATTAATAAAAATATTAGATATGAAACTTATTACAGTTACCTTAATCTATTATTTCATGCCAAATCAATGCAAATTGGCCTGGCAAAACTACCTGGCATACAACCATGTTGATTAGAATCACGNTAAGATGCACTTCCCTCTTATGGTACCTAGCAATTAATAAAAATATTAGATATGAAACTTATTACAGTTACCTTAATCTATTATTTCATGCCAAATCAATGCAAATTGGCCTGGCAAAACTACCTGGCATACGACCACGTTGATTAGAATCACGTTATCCGTATTGGCTCGACTGAGGCTGCTTTCAATTTGTAACACACAAAGTTAAATTAGGTCCTTTTGCCTTCCATATCTCCACAAATAAAAATGAATAGATTTTTTGTTAAAAAATGTTAGTCTTACGTGCTCACTTCGCCATGTATGCTGCCTCATAGCCCACTCGCCTTCCATCACAGGCTACCTCTTACATACTATTCTACAGGCTTGCAAGGGTCTTTTATAACACTTGTTTAAGCTTTAGCCTCAAGAAATGACACCAATAAAAATACAGAACTGTCTCAGCAACAGTCAATGCATTGATCCTAGTTTGGATGGTTCCAGCTCTAGCACTCAACATCTATACCAAATGCAGCTGTAGCACCAACGAATTATGGCCACCAGAACTCATCCCCAGGGCTGATAAAGGGCCATAATAGGCAATAAATCTTGCAGGGTATCACGTAACACAATAGTAATATTCTCCGGAGTAAAAGATAATGCCAAAAAATCCAAATCTCACTTTATACTGGGCACGATACAGTTTATTCGCTTTCCTCCTCTACTTTTTGAATCCCATATCAATTTTTCTCAATATTTGCCCTCTACTATCAAACAAGCTGCTCCAGGATTATCCAGGTCATCTTGCTTTGCCTTTCTTTGACTTACCTCTCCCCTAGACTCAAAAGTTTCCTTATTGCTCAAAGACTTAGTTAGCAAGAAAAGGCTATGTGTCTCACATAACTCTCTTGCGTATCTGTTGCTACCTAGGCAAGCTGAGTTGTATTTTTTAATTCTTTGTGGTTGCTGTTTATCATCTTTCATAGTTACTTGGGAGGGTTGGAAGGTACTTCTGCATTCCCATGATGCCCAATTACATCATCTTCCTTCTTTCTAAACACAAAATAGAACTATAGAGTATTTCTGCCTTTCCTGAATCATGAAGAGTTTCACCATCTTCTGCTGACAAGCGAGCTACACTATTGTTAGGAATTATTTTACTACTGTTATCCTTTTAAACGCCTTACAGTCCTTGGGCTGCGCGGTAGACGTTTCTTTTGCTCCCTCTCGAGTCTTTTCCCTCTATACATGTCCATAGTCTCTAATTTACATAATTTCTGTCTCCTTCCTCTTTTTTCTCCTCTTCCTTGTTTATTTGATATATTTTTCATAGCTGCCTCTGCTTCCTCACTTAATAAGGAGGTGTAGCTAACCAAAGATGCCCTCGTTCACAAATATGAAATTGTGGGTTTTGGTCATCTCGTAAACTTTCCTAGAATAATTTCCAGTTTTCATTCACATTTTCCTGTCTAAGTCTCACTAATTCTGTCCAAGTTTCTCTTCCCAACCACTTTCATTCATCATTTTCCTGGTTGCTTTGCAAAACAAGCCATTTGGGAGCACCAAGTACACGACTAGTAAGAGATACAACAAACAGAACAGAAAGTAAACCTTGCATCTTTGCTTGGGCAGGTTAGATGCAGGATGGAAAGCTCTTTGTCTAACATCCTAACAGGAAAAAATGAGATTATTTTCAATGTCACTTCAGAATATGCTGGACTAGGGTTCAGTTCCTGTTCTAATTTAGTCTAATTACTTAGTCATTAGCAGGAGTTACTAGGTTTGCCCTGGCAGTCTCTTTTCTAGGAATTAACCAGCTCTGCTCAGCTTGAAAGTTATTGGAAATCCGTTACAAGCACTATTACCAAAGAAATGAGAGGCTACTGGGAAAATTAGATTAAAAAGACTAGAAGTTCAAAGAAGCACTGAAATGCTGAGTACTCACTTAACTCCTATTAAACCTTTCAGAAGCTTGTGCTTTATTAACAGTAATGATGGTTAGATGTGCTGTTAGTGAGCTGCATTGGACTGGGGAGTCCTGGGGGAAAACCCTAAGGCATAGATAGCATTTGCTTGCAAGATCTTTTTGGAGTACCTTGGTGAAGGACACAAAACGCATAGTGTACCCAAAATAATCAGAACAGATGAATGAAGTTGTCTAGTGGATCACTTTCCTTTCTGTTAAATGCTGCTGCTTGAGAATTATAGAGAAGCAAAGAGCAAATGTTTCTGACAACACAGAAGTTTACCAGAACTGAAAGGGCTAATGATTATGAGATTAGAGTCTTGATTACAACTGAGCGTTGATTTAGCAAAGACATGGTATGAATATAAAGCTAATTCTTGGTAGACTTTTTGTTTGAGGGTAGGTATGGTAACACACAAGAAGAGCATCTAAGTATGTATAAACACAACTCCTAAATAGCTTTTCTGTTTTGTTTTGGGGTTTTGTTGTTTTTGTTTTTTTCTTAAATCAGATGTACTGCAATAGCTAGAGGGAAGGGGGAAAAAAGAAAAAGGTTCTGGGAAAATAGTCTTCCTAATAAGCATTATACAAACTTTGCTACAACATTATAACTACTTACTTGATTTTAGTACTGCTATTTGTTGGGAAAATAAAATAGTTATAGCAGAAAACGGGTTAAAATGGCAGGCAGCACGAAAAAACTAAATATATAGCTGGGGAAATCAGGGCTTTGGGGTATGCAGATGTCAGAGGTCTGTCAGAAGGAAAATGACAACTGTTAACCTCAAGAAAAGACTGATTCATCCCAGGCATGTCTGCAGTTACACTGTTGCTTCAGGCATTGTAACTGATGCAAGGGATGAGTTTTGTTTTTTATGATAGTATTACAGGGGAAGTAATTCCAGCAGAGAAATAAAAGAAGTGGATTTTTCTCCACCAAATCATCCTCCTCCTATTAGCTTATTTTTAAGTTTAAAAATCTTGCATAAGAAGAGGTTCCGAAATTTCTGACTTTACTGGCTTCCTTAGCTGGCAAAAAATTAACATAAAGGATTAGTCTCAACTTTCCAGACTAAAATAAAACCCATAGTGTGCTATCTCCACTGGAGTTCAATTTAGTTATCTTGAAAACATGACGATGAAATAATACTGCAACTATTTCTTAGTTATGGTGAAGCCAAGGAAGTTTAATAAAAAAAAAAAAAAATGGTTTAACCAGGGCCAAGAATCGAAGTAGCTACTAAATATTTTACCACAGAAAAAGATCTGGAGCATACAGTATGGTGCAGCAGATTTGGTTTTCTGTGCTATTGGTAATTCTTTTTCAAAATTAGGTAACTTTTTAAAGAAACATTAGTAAGTGGCATATATGGAGATTACACACTGCAGCTTGAAAGCAGTGTGCTTTCCAACAGTGGTATTTCACATACTATGTACATTGTTTTTCAACATACAACAGATTTGCCAAATTGGAGTGTCTGTATTTAGTCTTATGTTTACATTTCTCTATAGTTGAATGCTAAATTAGAGCCATCATGTTGTCATCATTCTTTAAGACACGGTTGCTTGGCTTTTTTTTTTTTCCACTGTTTTACACATTCCTTCAAATCACAGGAAAACGTACTTTTAACATAAGTATTTGATTCCCCCCCCACCTCCCCCCCAGAAAGGCTCGCTTTTACTTGAGAAACATAGTTCTTGCATACAAAAACCCAAGAACAGGTACTGTAGATGACTATACAACACTTATTCTCTACCTTGACTAATATAGATTTATCCTTACTTAACCTTTGATGCCTCTAAGAAAACAAAATATCTCTATGATGGCAGTCAACACATTGCAATAGTTGCTGAGAGAAGTTTTAGACACTCCATCTATTTAATACTTTAGCAATATGACCCTGATCAACCTTGGGTATCTTCACAATTGGCCTAGCTTTGAGCAGAGGGTTGGACCAGATGACCTCCAAAGGTCCTTTCCAACTTAAGTTATTGTCTCTTACATATGAAAATCAATAAATGTATGTTAATGTATTCTCTTTTCCCCTCTTAAGAATGAAAAAAATAGGTGTTTTTAATAGTGTCCTTTTTAGCATATGCATCCTGATACAAATGTTTTGCTGGGACTACTGGCTTCTCCAGCAGTGCCAGTGAAAGATGACGATTGGCTTTAGTACCAGAAGCAATGGCATATCACATCTTGATCTGAGTCCGATTGGCAAATGCGAAGCAGTACACTCTTGTGCTAGGATTCAGCCATCTGGATCCACTGGTGGTGGCATCTGGAGTGACTGTGAAGCTTAGCAAGGTCATGACTAACAGCAGAAGTTCAGTGAGAGCTCATGTGGAAGACTGCTGATGGGCGCTGATGCTGAAAGCGTCAAATATGCATGGTGTTGCTTTGAGCAGAGGATTGTTCTTCCATAAGACCGGCCACAGAGGCATCTTCCCCTTGACACAAAAGCTGTTCTTCAGTACGTGAAATAATTATGAGATGAATATGAATTGAAAGTGCACTTCCTCTTGACCTATTTCCCAGGCAGGGAAGCACCTCCTGTTTGGAAAGGTAAAATTATCTCTCCGCATTCCCTAGGCTCCACATACGCCTCTATTGTTTGGTACCAACCACATGGCTAATTACCATACCTACTATGCAGTTTCTTTTAATGATTTCCTTCCATCTCTTGTCAACACCCAGGCTGACTAACCAAACTGGTTTCTTTGGAGAAGTGTACCTGTTTACTCCGTCAATAAATACACCTCTTTTTTATTTGTACTGTGAAGGTAAACATTCAGAATGACAGCATAAGCTGGCTTTGGGAAAGTGGCTGATGTTTCTGAGGCGCTCCAGGACTGTGTGCATCTGAGTCCTGCCTCATTAACTGAGTAGAGCTTTCCCTACTCACAAGGCTGCAGGATGCGTCTTTTTACTTTACCACAAAATCAATTACATGTTCCATCAATGCCAGTGGAGTCTGGCTGGGGCCCCAAGCATTCGTGTACAAATCCCACAGCAGAACAGGGCAGTAATACCACTTCTGTGACAATCTCCTTGCACAAAGAATGTATGATCCAGAACTAGTGCTTTTGATACTTGACCCTTCAAGTCCCCTCAGAGAGGTCTGTGGCTCTCATTCTGCTGTCTATAAGAAAATACAGAGGGTACCCCAGCACAGCTCTTGCTGGCATTTCAAAGCCACCAACTGTGCTGGCTAAGAGGCTGTGTTGGGTTTGGTCTGGGGAGTCCTTGGATGGACAGGCAGTGATTATTACAGGCCTTTTCCTCCTCCTGTGGAGTCAATCCACAGTTCTTCCATCAAAAGTAACTGTTTGAAAAGGGAGAAGCTGCTGGGATTTGCTTACCTGAATAGGCTTCCCCCCACCCCCACCCCACCCCCCAAAAAAAAAAAGTTTGCCAGTTCCTTCAGTTCTTGATTTTCTAGGTAACTCTTATAACTGATATTTTGCTGTTGTAGGGCATTACTGTGTCCAGGCTGTGAAAGCAAGCACCAAAAGGTATAAATGAGAAAAGAAAGCTCAGCAATAGGGCAGACAGCAGGCTGTGGAGATTCTAAGTTAGCACTGAGCCAGGTCAATAAATCTGTGCAGCCCCACATAGCGTCACGCAACTGTACCAAGTTAGACCGAAAGCAGTACAGAGCAGTAGAGATTGCTCAATTAATCCATAATCTGAATAAACCATTCAGAGATAAGTGAGAGATGATGGCATATAAACTGCCAGAACAAAATCTCAATTCTCACTTCACAGGCAGAAGTCTGCAGGTCACAGTGAAGAAAATTTATGCTGGGGAAGAATCTGATCACAGGTGGTGTTTTTTCCCCGTGTATACACCACCAAAGATAATACCTGTTGCTGCAAACTTCGCCCAGGATGAATTGTGAATCAGTGTACATGAATCACCTGCCAAACCCTCGAGTGCGTCAGTGATAAGAGAACACAAATTCAAAAGTGCAGGTGCCATATCAGCAGCTGGAATGGAGCTGACAGCACAGCTAGAGATAACGACCATTCCCAAATTTCTTCCTGGCCACAGTTTGCATTTTTTCATCTCACCTTCCACATTAAGATACGACACATCTGAGTGATGCAACCTCTACGACAGATCTGGATGTCCATCTGAGTGCTCTGGGCTTGTCAGTGATGTCAATTTCATTCAGTTTGAGATCCATAGTTGCTGCTATCATCTTAGACGTCACTAACTAAGTTTCCCATAACTACCTGCTGTGCCCAGCGATCAGGTTAGAGTTCTAGATTTGTCTGATCTCACGGGGGTTTTGTGTTTGTTTGGGTTTGGGGTTTGTTTGTTTTCCATATATTGATGCAACACTTTCCCCCCAGTTCTGTTGTCAGCAAGGATACTTAACAGAAAAACTCCTTCGTGAGATTTAAGTCA
>VZSC01018404.1:0-29175 GCA_013398225.1 Steatornis caripensis | reverse complement strand
GATTAAGTCACAGGAAACTGTTTCAAAGGCATTGTTTTGGTTGTCAAAGCAAGCACAGCTTCCATTGAATTGGGCTCCAATTTTCTTAATTTATTTCTGCAGCCTAATTAAATGCATTTTTCTTTATTAATTAGCGACAGTAGAGAAGATTGCCTCAAATGCACGTAAACCAGCATTTCTGCAAGTCAGGCTGAGGAGTGTGCCAAATCCACCAAAGCCAATAGGAGTTATTAGTCAGTGCCCTCGTACAGAAACCCACACCCCAGCACTGCCCACTGAATGCCTGCTCCTATTTCCCCTGGGGAGATCAGTGGAAGCTCTCTTCCCCACAGCTTTTGATAGAAACACAGCCGGCCATTGAGTCAGGTACACATCAAACAGGTCCCTGGCTGAAGCTGGTTGCAGCCAAAAGGCCGTTCCACTGCCATTTGCTTAAACGTTGCTTTGGCTTCCCTGATGCAAAGCACTTCCTGTGCCACTTTAGATATATCAGCATAATGAAGCTCAGAGTTTATTTCCATCCACTCCTTTTCAAGTGACTAGAAAGACATCAGACAGTATAATTTTCAGAGAGCAGTATTTTGCTGCGTTGTTGCCTGCAACAGCTGCCTAAGGAAAGTACTGTGGCTGAGAAGTTCCCACTGGTTATACTGGAAGTTCCAGCCCTGTTGGGCTCATTAAAAGGAACAGCACTTATTTTAATGATTAGGAGAGACCACCATTAATTCTGAAGCAGAGGATTTATAAATCAGTTATTGCTTCCATGAGTCTGAGACAGAATACTGGACTGGATGGGTAACGACAACAAGGTCTGAAGTGCCCTACAACTGTGATCAGAGACAAACCCATAGAGGACACCTTGTCTCCACTAGCTAGGCAGGAATCAGCAGTCTGATCTTCCTCCCCACACACGCTTGCTGTTTGCAGAGTCCTCTCACAAGCATGACTTCAGCCACACGAGCTTTCTTGGTAACCCATGAATGCTTACTAACTGATTTCCATTCAATCATCTAGCAAGCCCTCCACACTTTTGGAAGCACCAGACCCCATGCTCTGGGATGCTTACACAGTCTAGTTTTGAGATACTATTCCCTAAGCTTTGTTGTCTATGTCTTAGTGTAGAAAGCAATGGTGTATGTCACTTCACCTGCCAGATTTGAGACAGGTGGGCCTTCACCATTTGAGGCTACGCAGGAATAGTCCCTTCAGAGCATGATTGATCTAAGTCATTGGTTTTAAAAACTGAAATAGGAGAATGAAGTCTATGCTAACTTGCATTCTGTGTGCCATCAGTAAATGGGGTTGCGCAGGATTTAGGTCAAGGCCAGTTTTATTTCTAAAACACTATCTAACCTGACCTCTAGTATTGCTTTTACATAAAACTGAACAGCCACAGCAACAGCTGTATGAGGAACTGAGCCCAAAACATAATGCTTCTCCAAGCCCTACTGCAGTGTCCTTTCTCTGGTGCAAGGAAGAGAAATTTAAGACTCAAGAAAGCTACTATTGACATTCAGGGTATGTAGTGTTAAAGCAGGAGAGAAAGTTCTAACTGAAGAGAAAATTTTTTGGAAGAATGTGTGTCAGGTGGTTGATATTCAATATTCAAGAGAATAGAATATCTAGGGCTACAGTGACCATTAAAAAAATATCAAATTTAATAAGAGCTAGTTTTACATGCGTGACCAACTTCTGAAGTAGCTCTTTTTGCAGAACTCCCCTCCTGACCTTTGTTGTAAACATTACTCTCTATAATCTTCCAGTCACAACTTAGTCCTGGGTCTTGTGTATTTTTTTAACACAGCATAAAAGCACAAAATGAACTCTAAAATAGATGACTAATAGAAGGAAAAGGAGGGAGAGAGTGCTCTACAGTTGTTGCATATTTCTTTTACTGTGTGGATTCCTACAGCCCTGTTTATATCGGGCACCTTTAAAGCCCAAACAATTATGCTTTCTGAATTCTTTGCCCTTAGACTCCAATCCCTACTTTTGCAGCTGGTCAGAAAGTTTCCAAATTATACAACGCACTTTTGCAATGCTTCATGACCTAGGGCTCTCTCTGGGTAGCATATAACCTGTTTTAGTCATCATTATATCTAAATTCATAATCCACTGGAGAAAAAAAAAAGTGCTAGCATATTAGCAGAGGCATAGGATAACCCATCACACTGCAAAAATTCTTGCTATCATCTTAAAGATGAAGCAACCCTTTGCATTTAAGGCTGAGCACCACCTGCTGGTTATCCCACCTAATTTGGCTATTTCTCCTGCCACCCTCCTCCCAGTAAATCCTGAGAGCAGATCCTAGATTTTTAGGAAGACATACTGATGTAGATGTTACAGCTAGGTGCCGTAACATGGGACTTGATATTTCAAAGCTGAGCTTATGAACTCAGCAAGACACGAGGTGGAGGCAGCTGTGATACCCCAGCTGGAGCAGCCATCAGAAGCAGACAAAAATGTGCAGCCCTCTAACACGGAGGGCAGCAGCGCAATAGCCCTCCCCACTTGGTCTCAGAGACCAACACAAGGCAAGCAATTCACAAATAAAAAGCAAAAGCAGCCGAGGTCCTTTCCCTTTCTGTTGAATTCCCATGTGCCTCATCCTCCTCATTTTAAACGACTTCTCCCAAAACTTATGATTTTGTCTTAATCTCCCCAGCATCCCCTAGTAATGAAATGCAAGTTGCTGATTTTTCTCACCTAGCTCCTCTGTTGTGACAGTGACCTGGCAATCTCAGTTTAGCATTAACTACTTAATCCAGTTTGCCAAGAGGAACGGGTTTGTTACTTCAATTCTGCCACTTTGATCTCAAAGCATCTTCATAGAGATGCTTTCAGAGCCACACTGTTGGAGTATAATTTAATTTAACATTGGGAACTTAAGCTGAGGTGGCCAAAGATAAGTGTTTTAATTGTTTAACTTTCATTGAGCTCATTGGAAGCGAGACAGGGAAGTCTCGGTCCCATTTTTCAGAAATGGGAGATATTACTGGCCACCAGCTGTTGCGCTTCTGATCTCTGCCCAACAGTAATTCACAATTTATGTTGAACAAACTGATATACCAATGGACATTTTTACAGCATGCTGTATCACTGCCCTGAGTTTAGTATGGCTAGCTGTTACAGCACCATCAAGCTGCGCTGAAGGATGGAAAGAAAAAGGAAAAACAACCTCATCCCATGAATCCTTCTGTCAACACAGCAAGCTATAAACCCAAACAACAGGACGACCCCACCTTTGAAATTCCTCCAGTAAGACAAGGGAAAGCCAAACCTAATATTTCTAATTAACAAGGAAAATCTTCCACTCTATAACCACCTTAAACCTCCTCGCTGAGCTTTACTGCACATCTAAGGCAGGGCCTTGGCCCAGCTTTCAATTAAATTATTAATACGAACAATAGAGTCAAAGTTTCCCAACCCAGATGCCTCAAGTTGTTAAGCCCATATAAACCGTCATGACACTAGATATTCTGATTTTAGATTTTCCTCCTGTACCAGCGTTTTGTGAGGACATTGTGTTGGATCTTTCCTTCATTCCAAACATAGGAAGGGCTCCCTTGGCGACCTAGTTAGCTGTGTCCCTGCGTCCCAGTGTTCCCTAGTGACAACACCTTGCCTGGGAATGCTGAGTCCCCTACAAGAGCTGAGGCTCTGCAGTTAGGCTTAATTACAGAGCTCAGACCCTCTGTGTGACACTGTTTGAGATTTCATTGGGTCCATGCGCGTGGCTTGGAAAAACCTGCACTAGCTAAAAAAAAAAAAAAACAAACAAAACCAAAAAAACCCCCCACCAAACAAAAAAACACACCACCAAACCCCCCAGCTGCTCACTGTAATATTTTTGCTGCCTTCAACTCCTCCACTCTCTCCCACCGCCGGGTCAGCCTGCTGAAGCAGCTGCCTCCAGGGACTTGCATGAGACATGAGAATATCCCAGACAGCCCATTGCCACTGTCTTTCCGCAAGGGGACTCACCGTGTGGGCTGGTACACAAGCTTGGCTGTGGGAGCTGAGTCTTCCACAGGGCTAGCTTCTTCCAGAACAAAGTTCCATAAACACTAATTGCAGCAGATGACATAACTGCTTAGCTTGGTTGCTTCCAGTGTACCATATAGAGACCGTAAGTTGCATACTCCAGTAAGAGGGACACGGCTGGGACACACTTCCGNGCTGTGGGAGCTGAGTCTTCCACAGGGCTAGCTTCTTCCAGAACAAAGTTCCATAAACACTAATTGCAGCAGATGACATAACTGCTTAGCTTGGTTGCTTCCAGTGTACCATATAGAGACCGTAAGTTGCATACTCCAGTAAGAGGGACATGGCTGGGACACACTTCCGCACTTGGGGATAGTGTGGGAGGACAGCTGCCCATTTGCTCTGTGCCAGCTGTTGTTCCCTTGGCCATCAGAAGGCTCTAGAAGAGGGGCAAGAGCACCCAGAGCACAAGCCACAGGGCTATGCAGGGGAAAGCGGGTGAGTAACTCAGCAAGCAGCAGGGAGAAGGCTCTCCCATGGATTTTAAGGAGACCAGCAGGTTTATACATACCAAGTAGTCTGTGGAAGTTGCTGGGAGGGAAACTGAGACTGAAGGGATAGACTCACCATGCAAAGACACTTTGTTTTAAAAGTAAATGTGTCTCACCCAACGATTTCACTAATTAAAGAATCACTTTTTTTTAGCTTAATAGAATGTTCTCATAACTCCAGTTTTGCAGACCAGAGGCTTTTCTGGTTTTTTTGCCTTTTGATGTGAGGTGATTCCACCTCAAGTTTCTGGCTGCTTCAGGTGTCTGTCACATATGGCCAAAAAAACCTAGTTCTGGCACAAAACTCACCCTAACTCCATCTGGATTTTCCTGTTGGTTCAGATTCATGTAACTTCAGCTAACAGCAGCAAGCTCAGAGAAGCCTGAGCATTTCATTTGCAATATCATCCCCAATCAATGTCTGCACCCCTCCAAACAAAAAGACACTAGATGTGCCAACAAAAGAGGAAAATTGGAGAGGAGGAGACGAAGGGTGGAATTATTTAGTTCCGACAGTCGGCAAGGACTCAACAAGCTGCAGTCTGAAGGGAGAGAGGCAATGCTGCATCTGTCAGAAAACTAGATTAAGTTCTGCATAACATCTGCTGCAGGCTGCCTGGATGCTGCTAAGCAAGTTAATTTGTGCCTGTCGTGACAGGACACCCACATGTGATAAAGTGTCTGGGTGCCACTTGGATCAGCAAATAATAGCATCCCCTCCTTGTGGGACATTTCCCCTGCTTCTGCAATTGAGGTATCTCCGTCCTGACTTGAACTACAGTGACAATTTTTTCCAGAAGACGAGCAGAGCAAAGAGCCATTGTATTCAACACCTCACCTGCTCATAGGCTTCGGAGTGGCAAAAGATTGATGTTAGCTGCTTAGAAGGGAATACCTCTAGGCCTCTCTAAGGCATTTCACTGAATGTTTTCCACTGCTTTAAAATTCTGAACTTGTAAGTGTTCTGAACGTTTTTGTTCTGAACTTTTTCATTCTGAACTCTGAACTTAAGTGTTTCCCAGCAGAGCGAGAGACCATTCCAGAGATATCACTTATATGTTCAAGAGGTGTCTTACACATATGAGCTCACTTTTCTTAGCTGCCATTTGAGGATGCCTAAGAAGCAGACATCTCCAACGGTCCATAGGATACAGGTGAAAAATAGCTGCCTTACCTAGTGGGAATTTGTTTCAAGTACGTTCTTGATTCAGCCTTGCTTCATACTGACCCTTTTTGAAGCAATGCATGCCTAAACAATTGCTTAATGTTTTGCCACTCAAAGGAGAAATTAAATTTCAGCCAGTGAATCCATACTCAATTAAGAAACAAGAATATACAACTTGAAGGGCTGGTATAGTAAGTGTACTTTAGAAATCAGCTATATTCCTATCTTGTCAGGAAAAAAATAGTACTTCTAGGTGCTGGTAGCCATCCATAACTGCTGTCAGGTAGGTGAAGCTTTGTACTGAAAGCAAGAGACTCAAAGGCAGGACACCAATCTCATTCTGTACTCTGCCATCCTTCACTGACTTGCAATGATGCCTTTGGCTCCTCAGCTGGTTCACTTTTTAAAACATGGGTAATAGTTACGTGCATAAATGCTCCGCGCAAGCTAACAATCAATCCTATTAAAATTCAGTCAAACTTTGAGGAATCTTTTACCTTTTTATCCCTAATAAAGTTAGGATATGAGGCTCTGACTGAGACCAGAGTCCATTGTGCTAGTTACTGTACACACACAAAAAAGGAGGCATTTTCTTGTGCTAAAGAGCTCTTAGCATATGAGAATTGAAATAGCTTTATCCCCATTTTTACCAAGAATCCCGGACAGAAATTGTGCAACTTCTTAGAGCCAAGCTCAGACCTCTCCAACTCCTGGAACTGCCTTTACCCACACAGTCCCATTCTTGTCCATTTCAGCCACAGCAGCAGTGAAACCCTCTGAAGTGCAGCTAAGTGACTTGCCATAATCCATCCAAGAACAGGAGCCATAGCCTCAGCCACACAATAACCAAACCACAAGCAGAAACGCTGATGCATTCACCCCACACAGAACAATATGAAACCCACAGCAAACAAGCATGGCAGATCTTCAGCCAGGCTCAGAGACCCCCATGGACACGCTCGGCGGTAGGCAGAGGTGCTCCCACGCACGCTGCTGAGAACACAGCCTCGCTCCTTGCAAGCGTGGCACCTTGAGTCTTCTCCAGGTTACCCATCGCCCCAGCCCTGGCGAGGCACTAGCAGCCTTCCTTGGCACAGTAGGCTCCCAAGAAAGAGGAAGCCCCACAAGCTAGAGCTTAATGGAAGGGCATTAACACTAATTGAATCTGAACAGCCATAGCCATGCATCACTTTGCATTTTCTCATGTTAAAATGTATCAGCCATTTGCTAGAGCACTCTTAATGTGTTTAAAATCTTTCCAGTGACAGCTGATGTTGTTTCTAAGCATGACATTCCCAAGCAGCCTAGCACAGACCTGAAGTACTGCTCTGCAGAATTCCCTACCCTGAAGTCCATTGCTGACTACAAGTACCTGCCCCTGTGACCCCAGTTACTACCTCAGTGGTTTCTGTATTCAATACCTAGTTTGGATAGCCTTGGAAATAAAAAAAACTACATGCAAACAATTGGGATTAAGGGCTTACGAACGTCTAGATCAGCAACACCACTTTTTTTTTTTTTAACCTCTCCTGATGGCATGAGGCCAGATGCTCAGCGGCGAACTGACACAAGTCAGAGTGTGCCAGTTATGAATAAAATCAGCAGATTCAGCCTTTTAAGATCCCGAGATCGGTGCAATTTCTTGGCAGAGAAGGAAGCTAAGCCTGGCAGTTTTTGAAGAAAGATAATACTACATACCCAGGTGAGACTAAATCATCAGGGTCTGTTTGGAGATGCTGGTGAGCACTGCAATAGGAGACAGACACTGACCCACGGGACAAAGACATTGTGAGTGTTAGTAGACATGAAACTGGAAAAAAATGCTTTGTGGATGAAGGACTTTATAAATAATAGAGGGACCAAACCCCTCAAGTTCCATTTTTTATGAATGTGATTTCATCAGCTCCGCCTCTATTGAAAACTTTCGTCATGTTCTCCCCTCTTTCCACCCAGACTCTCACAGCTTCTGTTCTGTGGAGAGCCCTGAGCACTCAGAAGGTGACCAGGGGCACATACATGTCAAAATCTGCAGATGAACCTGAACTCCAGTGCTGTAAAGTGAGGTTTATCTGTGAAACACTGCAAGATGTAAAGACCCCTGGGAATAAGAAAATCACCTACCTAATTTCACCAGCTTCAGTGGCTTACCTGCGTGATGAATTCAGTCCATGTGCATTAGATACACCACACAGGCATGTATCACACTTCTACAGTGGATCTTGGCCATCTCTCTCCCTGGATATCACCCATGTGAGCATTCTCATTATTTTACAGATGGGGAAACTAAGATCCAGGGAAAGCAAGCAGGATGCCTTAAGCCACGATAAATTAACCTTGGGCTTCCTCACATGAAAAGCAACATCAGAACAGGGCTTTGATAGTTCTTTATACAGAGTTGCAGGTCACTAGGTGGACAGAGCACAATGGACTGTTGCTAGACGCTTGTCCCATTCTAACATTTTTTAATTTTTTTTTTTTTTTACCCTACACATCTGCTGCAAACCACAGTCAGAGGGGAGTTGGACCTTTGGTCTGATCCAGCACAGCTGTTACTATGTTTCCTTAGTTTTAGAAATCAACCTGACCCCTCAGCATTGGATGCAAACACCCTTAGACTTGGAAGAAGTCCAAATTTAGGACCTTGCTTTAGGAATGCTTTGTATTAAAATGATTTATATGAACACATTTGCTCTTTGGATCTGGCAGCAGCCTGTGATCAAGCCCAGCTTTTCTTAATATTTTGGGCCATAAGCCATCCAGCTTGGGGATTTATTCATCTTAACATGTTTAGCTTTGTAAGCACAATGCAGTAGTTACTGTTGTGCCTCCCGGCTGCTCTTCCATTTTTTATAAACTCATTTTCTCTGCTAACCTACTTTAAATTTTTTTCTTGTAAAGCTGTTTTTAGTCTTCCCTTGCTTCCCCTGCCTCACTTCCCCCCCCTCCCCCCCAAAAAAACCCCACAACCCCAAAACCACTGGGATAAAACTGCTCTGGGTGCTAAACACTAGTGACTTGAATAGGCTCCAGCTTCTATATCCCGGCTTTGGAAATAATTGTTCCCACTAATCCTTTTGAGTGCACTCCCAATTCCATATATTCAAAGAGCTGTCCCCCCCGCCACACATACACACCCAATTGCTCCTGTTCAACAATCAGAGATCATGCATCAGCACATTGTAATTGCTGGTGCCAAGCAGTTCTCAAGCCCCCAAACCCACTAACTGCTTCTGAGCTATGGATGGAGGCTTCTCCACCAGTGCCACTGCCCTTCCCACCTCGTCCTCATCCCAGCTACCTGGAAAAGAAAAACTATCTTCTGTTCCAGCTCAGCCCTGCAGCCTGCCAGTCGATTCCTGGATCCCTTCAATTCAGTACCATAAATACACTTAATGAGGGAGTTTAATATAGATTTGGTAAGACAGCTATTCAAGCGATACATAATTTATGTTGCCCTGTAGCATAGGAAGCTGTGAGTGGCATCTGAGAGCGAACGGATTCAAGAAACTCACCATACAGCAGTGCAGCGTGCCAAAGGGGGAAAGGGGTGGGGGAGAAAAAGGAGACAGCAACCCAAGGAAAGGGGTGCATGAGGGAAGAGAAGAGATCAATGGCAAGAAAAAGTGCAAGAGAAAGACAAGGTGAAAGGCACGGGGTGAGAAAAGGATGGAGAAGGAGGGAATAGAAAAAGAGGATGAAAGGAGAGGGGAGAAGCCGAACAGAAGATGCAGACGTGGGCAGAAAGGGTCTGCAGCATCAATAAGAGACAAAAAGCAGCACGAAAAGGGAGAAATGCAGAGCACAGTGTGCACACTTGATGCGACAAGCAGGTCTCTGCAGGCTGCGCGTGCTGCAGCCAGCCAGAAAGCAGAAGCCAGCTGCCGTGTCAGCCGGAGGGCACAGGCGAGGTGAGGCACCCCAGCTCTTGTGGGGCTCTGCCACCTCATGACTCACCCCTGCTCCTCTCCTCTGCTCCCCCTGCCAGCCACAGTCAGGGGACTGCCCAGCTTCCCTACCCACTTCCAACCCTTCAGCTCTACATAGTGTTAGGTTTTGCTGTTAGCATCCCGCTCCTGCATGGCCTCATTTCAGGGAGTTGCAGCGAGAATACAAGGCCAGCCTTTCAGCTGGGTAAATGAGAGAGGCTCTGCTGGCAGTCTCACCCAACTGCACTTCCACCCCTTTATCAAGAGTAGTGGCCTAATTAGGCACCCCGCAGCTCACGAAGGCGGGTCCTAAGTGCCGACATCACTGCCCAAGAGAGCTCACCAAGTTTGCTTGTGGGTGTGAGATGAGACACGGGAGGTGGACAAAGCAAATGGAGAGACCGGGAGTTTGGCGACATTGGAGAACACGAACCGTGCTTAGCAAGCACACAGGATGTGTGCCTGCCATTTGCCTAGGCTGCTGCTTCTGAAGAGGTGCTGGCCCTCAGCTCCTGGAAGTTACTTTTTGGTTGGAGAGCTCTCATCCAAACAGCTGGTGTCAGTGAACCCTCTGTTACAGTGAAGTGGAGGAACACCTCAGAAAAAGGATCTCCATCAGGACCAGCCCTGTACACAGGGAGAGCCTGAGATACCAGGAAAGCATCCCCGATTTATTTTTCTGGGATTCATCCAGTACATATTGAAGGCAACACAACCATTTGGCTCTGAACAGGGCACCTAGCAAACAGAACAGATGGCTATATTAAAAGGAAAAAAAAACCTGCAACTGGACTAGCTGACAGCCTCCACAGAGGCTTAAGAGGGGAACTAGCCCTAGACACTCAGTTTTCCTTTTGCCTGCAGCACCCATGATGAGGTTTACTATTACTTTTGTTTGTGGAACACAGCCAAGATGCTTGATGTTGTGCAAAATTGGAGAAAAACAGTCTTTGCCTCGCAGAGTTCTTAATATAGTTGGTATTGAGCAAAGCATTCCCTGCGTGTCCCTTCTCTTGAACACACGTGGCTGTGCTCAAACCTGCATCCTTGCCTGCGGGCTGACAGGTACAGCTCTGCGAGGGAAGCCCAACATGCTGGGTGAGCAGACGTCTGGTCATCACTGGTGGTGCCAGTGCTGCCACTGACACTGTCTGTGCCTAGGCATGGTACGTAGGCCAAAAATACTAGAACTGGCTCTCTTCATCCCAAGTGAAGCAGTCAGGAGCTGCAGGGAGTGAGGTTCTCCGGTAGAGTAGAGTAGCTACTGCGGTCTTAAAAGTAGAAGCATTGATTGAGAGCAGGGCCTTTAATCTCTCCGCTTTCTGCCTGTAGAAAGGGAACTGTTTTCCTCTCCTACCTTGCAAGACGATGACTGTCTGCGTGCTTTAACCTTCATCAACTGATGTTTACAAAGTACTTCTAAAGCTGCCAACTGGCACATACTGCGGAAAAATACCCCGGCTTTTCTCTGGTGCCTGATGCAGTGTGTGTGCTCGCCTGTGTGCGGCTGGCTGTTTATCGGCCGGGATCCCCGTGGCAGGCGTCTCTGCACCTACCCCTCCGAGTGCACGGCCTGCATTCATGCCTCTGTTTTCTTTGGCATCCTCCAGCATTTCCCTTGGAACTAGTGGCCAATAATATGGTTTCTCCTCAGCCACCCCCCTCTGCTGGAGCACTCCCATGAAGAGGATTATCGTTCTCATACTTGCGAGCCTCACGCTGTCCCACTGTCTCTTTCAGGCTATTCTCCTCTGGGTCACAAAACCCACAAAGCACACAGATTTGCAATTAGATCTGCTCTGTAATTTTTTTTTTTTCTGCCCTGAAAGATATGACAACAGAAACCGTAGGTTTTGTAGAAAGTGTCGAGGTAGCTTTAAGAAATCTCTGTGCTTTCCTGAGCCCAAAATCTGCAAGCTTTGGAAAGAAATATTTAGGTGAACCTCCTCCAACAGTTTTCAGAAGAAAGCAGCTATTTCTTATAAAATAAATGCATAATAAAAAGCAAAGGATTTCCCTTGCAAACTAATTTCAGTGGAAATTTTTCAGGTAGCTTCAGTGGGCCGTGGATCTCGGCATGCCCTCTGGTGCCAGAGCCAGGACTCACAGGCCCTGGGACCTGCCAGCTCCCTACAGACAAACCAGAAATAAAGTTTAAAAAAAAAAGAGAAAAAAAAAATCCCACCGTCATGGTGATATTAATCCTCCTTTCTCTAAGAATTCATAGAAAAATTAAAAATAACAATAGAAGTAAGAGTTAAATATATGAGGGGGGGTAGCGGTGGGGAAGTGGTGGTGGGTGTGCTTTGAGTAAGAATAAAGCCTCCGACTTACAAAACATAGACGGGTGCCTGACTCAGCCCATGAACTGATCTGTAGTGCTGTGCCACGTTTACACAAAAGGAAGCAGAAAGGGGATTTGCCTGAGGTCAGACTGAAGCCAGCAGAGTCTTTACAGGGAAAAGGGCGTCTCATATGGAAAGCCAAAACATCCGGAAACGGGACATGGGAGCTGAGCTCCAGCACCAGCTCAGCCAGCGCAGTTGTGTGACTAGGCTGTAGTTTTTCCAAGTCCTAATTACCCTATGCTTAAAAAGTGGGCAATAATGATACATACTGGCATGATGCGTACTGGCAGGTGCTGTTTTCCAGCAGACATGCTGGCTCTGCAACAATGCTTACAAGATGAGCTCGGTGTCTGACTGCCAGCTCCTGGTTCCCTCTCTTTGATGCAACACAGAGAAGAAAAGAGAGCGATCTTCAGTCTCAGAAGCAGAACACTTTCAAAGTGACCAGAAAGACACCAGCTCTAGCCCGATGACATAAATCACTTTGATGAGCCTTCAGCTATGTCCTGTGACTTGACTTAGGGCTCTGGTTGCCAGAAGGGAATCATTTAATCTCTCCAGTGATCCCACATTACCCCCCACAGCTGTCTGGGCAATCCTGCTGCAGGGAAACCCGAGATGCTTGTGAATCAGCTCCTGAGCCTCAGCAGTTTACAGGACTGAGCTTTAAGACAAAGCCCAGCAGAAACAGTGCCATTTTGAAAAGCTGTGCATGAGTTGCTGCAGCTCAAAAAGAGAGTCACAGCCATGTGTTCCCACCCCACAGATGCACTGGTTAGCTAGTGACAGCTATGGCACCAGGCATCCCAAGCAAAGCCATCCTCCTGCGTTAAGCAAAATGCTGTGTCTCTGAAGTCTCCTGGTTTGTTTAAGCCTCTTGTTATTTGATACTCCAAGCTTGCGTTCGTAGCTGCTAGACTATGCAGAATGCTCTGCAAGGGCCAAATCTGTAGAGAAGCTGGATTTCTCTAACTTTAGTCTGTATCACTCTGACTCCTGCATCATGAAACTGGTTTATTGTTTAGCTGCCTAAATGAAAGCTTGGCCTCCAGCTTTCATCATCCCACGGCCTTTTGGCCAGCTTTGTGGATCTCCTAAAGCTAGGCTGACATAACTTTGAAACAGGAATCACAGTTTTTCATTGCTCAGTGCAAGAGTTTCTCAGATCCAGTGACTCTGCATCAGAGAGCGGTGGCTGTCCCTGCCTGCGATATCCTGTCCCAGTCAGGGAAACATGCCATTGCGCTCGTCCATGTGGGAAAAACCCTTGTGAAAGCTGTCCGTTTTCATTACCTGATCATCTGGGACATGAAGCTCAGTACATTGCAATTCTGCCCCATTTCACACTCCAGGTAAAGGGCTGTGAGGAAAGCTCAAAACAAGGATGTGTTTTCATTCGTCAAGAGCTCCTGGCCTGCTTTATGTGTCTCCACATAAGCAACTGGGGACAGATGTCTCTGCCTTCTTGTACCAGTCACTCATTTAACAAAAGCCCTGTCTTGTTTGTACAGTGTCCTTGTTCTCGCACCCATAACTCATTATTACGCAGAGATAGACTATCAATGCCCAGCCTTGTGATGCTGCAGGGAGGAGGACTGACTCTTCAGGAATAAGACACATGAAATGGGTCAAATCTCAAACCTTACACTACTTGGTATGGGTACCACTCTGTTGCAAGTGGCATCACATGCTTTTAAGCCACCCAAGAGGGGGCAGTACCTAAGTATAGGTTTTTAAGGAGCGTTGCCAGGATCAGACCTCTTGCTGGCCTCTTTTCCCAGAGATAGGGGATACCTCTATTCTGCCCCAAACACCAGACAGTAACGTTTAAGAATTCCTTAACCTCTACGCACTGCCCTAGAGTCCTTACCAGTTCTCCAGACTTCTACTTTTATCTCCTTCAAGTTCTACTTTCCACAGCAAAAAATTCAGGCTTTGCAAAGAAGCCTCTTAACCACAGTAACTTTACTATTAGAAACCACAAGAATTACGTTATTTATGCCATTAAAAAAAAAAAAAAAATCACAAACACACTTTCCTACCCCAAGCCAGACCCTTCTTAGGAAGCACAGTTCACCAGTAGTTCAAACTGGACACAGTCCTTCCTGCCCACTTTTTACGACACATCTTCCTTGTGTAAGGGTAATCGCTGGTACAGGCCACAGCCCCCTCGCAAAATTCAGTCCCCATTTCAGTATGAGACACATAACCACATGCAGCACTCTCCCAGCATCACTGGCTTTGCTCCCACTCCCACCCTGGCACAGAGAAAGCCACTCTTGCCCAGTGGTGCACAAAGAGACCAGAAACAGCATCACAAAGCACTAGCCATAGCCCTTCTCTAGTGTCACACCCAGAGCATGGAGAAAAAGATTACATTTTGTACTTTATCTAGTGCAAAAGGACAAAATAGGACTTACTATTCAAGATATGGATGGTCCTACTTCCAGCATGCCCATGGAGAAATTTCTTCCACCACTCTGAGCAAAAGAGGTCCCCTCAGGCCCCCACCTGGCCGTTATCTCCAGATATAAAGGGTTATCCACCTGTGCTGAGGGCAAGGCTGCCAGTCTTTGCTACAGCTGATGGGAGGCAGAGTACCCAGAACTGAAGGTTTTCTCCTACGCACAAATGTTGTTTTCTTTCTTTTTAAGAAAGAAGATCATAGTTGCTGCAGATATATACAGATCTTTTGTAATTGTTGCCTTTGCTGGTGGTTTATTACCAGCTGATGACACTCTGGGTGAATTGAAAACTGTCGTCCCCCCTTTTTTTTTTCCCCATCATTAGGGTCAACACAGCTAGAAGGGAACTCACTTAAGAAAGATAGAGAAAATGTGGATGACTAAAATCAGCCAAGTGACCCACAGCTTGTAATTAGGATAAGGGCAACCAGGTGGGTTAACCCTTGTAAATATCTGTTTCTTTCCACTCACGAAATACGTGCCTGAATGATTAAAGCTAGGTGTGATGGATCCCGTCCCTTGTCTTGGTGCTTTTCAGTGCCTGACAATTTGATGAAATAGGGCCCCTGGTTTCAGAAACAAAAATGTGGGTTGTCCCATCTGCTCTAGCATCTTGTCTAAGACAGCAGCCAGCAAAAAGTGTTCAGAGGAGTTACAACCCCAGCCACTGGCAGTCCTTTGAACACCCGACACAAAGAGAAGATCTCTCTCTAATCCCCTCTAAGTTTGGGGCTGTCTGTGCCCTGAAGGAAGAGAATGTAATATTCCTTGCAAAATCCCTGGCTCTGGGTAATCTACATTACTGTAACTCTGGACAAGCTTGTTTTCCCCAAAAACACACATTATTTTTCTAACCTTGCTGAGCTTTTGATCACAGCAATTATCTTGTGCCTATTAATATCACGAGGCAACTGTGAGGAGAAACTGAGCGCTCTCCACACGTTTGAAATACACAACTTTGACTCTTTACCAGGCTTTCTAGATAAACCCTGTGGGGAGGCAGCCGCCTATCTGACACGGACAGGTCTGTCAGCTTAGCAATTGTACCAGTTCATGCGGTTTCTCCTGTCTCCCCAGGGCGTCAATCCTCAGCTCCGGATTAATGGGCCAATGAATATCAACCACTATGCGACAAAGAAGAGTGTGGCGGAGAGCATGCTGGACGTGGCGCTGTTCATGGCAAATGTCACACAGCTCAAAGCGGTGCTGGAGCAGGGAACTTCCTTCCAGTACTATGCCACCCTCATTGTGCTCATCAGCATCTCCCTCTTCTTCCAGGTGGTGATCGGGATTCTCCTCATCATCACTGGTAAGGTGGCCGCTGAGGCATGTCCTGGTTTCAGTTGGGATAGAGCTAATTTTCTTCCTAGTAGCTGGAACAGCGCTATGTTTTGGCTTCAGTATGAGATTTGGTATGAGAAAAATGTTGATAACACACTGATGTTTTTATTGATTACGAAGAGATCAAGGACCCCATGTTTTGCTAGTGTGAGGGTACACAAGGAGCTGGGAGGGAGTATAACCAGAACAACAGATCCAAACTGGCCAAGGGAGTATCACGCCAACATCACGCTCATACAGATGAGCATACAGATGAGAGTTGGGCTGAGAAGCGCTGTCTCTGTTCCGGGATCGTGGTTTTCAGGATACCTCTCTCCTCTGAAATTGCTAGTCAGGAACGAGCCGTGCCTTGGTCAATGGGCGGTGAGCAATTTTATTGTGTATCACTCATTGATATATTCTACTATCACTATCATAATAATTATTATAATAATAACAACTATTATTCCTATTATTTCATTTATTACCATTATAATTTTATTTTATTTCAATTATTAAATTGTTTTTACCTCAGCCTATGAGTCTCCTTACTCCTCCAACTCTCTTCCCTGTCCCCTGGGAAAGGGGGCAGGGTGGGTGAGCAGCTGCATGGTATTTAGTCATCTGTTGGGTTAAACCACGACACACGTGCATCCTCGCAGGGTGCTGCTGCGGTAGGGCACCCCATGGCTTGGCCAGCATAGGGGTGGGAGGGAGAAGCCTATTCCCCTGAACCATTTCCCCTGGGTCCAACCAGGGCTGCAGGAGGGTTGAAGACAGCTTGATGCATCCGGTGGGGAGGTCTGTGTTACTGCTTTTCAAAGTGGGGAGTGGGTTGGTTTTTTCTCTTGCACAACAGCTCTGAGCACTAGCCCTCCTTCACTTCCCCACTGCTGAATCCTTGTTGTATAGGGAGAGCTGGGTTTGGGGTCTCCTGCTGCCCATCCTGTAACGTGTCCCTTCATGCAGATCCTGCAGATATGACTTTTCAGCTGTATCTTTCACCTCACTCGAGCTGGGGCCTAATAGAACAGTTTGGACAGAGGTATTCCCTATATTAACCTCACATTTAAACAATCCCACAGTTCTTGTGCCATACAGACAGTATGTTAACACCAGCATTTCAGACAGGCTTGCCTAGTGCTCCGATACAGGAGTTGCTATATTTCAGCTTCCAGCACATGCCCGATATTAAAAGTCTGCAGAACGCTGCCTTTTCCTGTATATCCTATGTAGGTTTTTATGTGGGACATGGGATCAGAGGCTATGGAAAATTCTATGACGTGTTCCTTCCCCTGGCCCACACGGAAGCCTTTCCCGGTGCCAGCTGCAGTGGCTGGATCCAGCTGTGAGGAGAAGGGGGCCACGGGACCACAACTGAGGGCAGGGAGACACAAGGCTGCCCTTCGCGTGGTTTATTGGCCAGACAGCCCCAGTGACAGGGGTGTTCCAGTGTCTGAACTGATCAGTGCCCATCAGCTAGGGCTGATCCCGTTCATGTACCCAGATACCTCTTGGTCTGGGGGCAGGGGGGGGGTGTTGATAGCTGTGTCAGCACATATGTAAGAGCTGGGTGTCAAGGAGGAACTGGCCTCCCAACCCGAGTACAATGTTGCTGACCTTGTCCCTGTCACCCAGCCTTCCCTTGCCATGTCCCATGGCCATGCAGTGGAGGAGGGGGGGGTCACATGGCACATGCCTTGCTAGCACGCAGCAGTAATTTGGCTATTTAGAGTTGGCCCATTTGGCACAAATGACACAACATTAAAAAAAAAAAGATATGTTTTCCTCTGCTCCTTCCTCCTATGTCATCCTAAGGCAAGCTGTGGCCCCTGTAAAATTCCTGGGACTATTCCCCCTGCTCTGCAGACGCAGTTCCCAGGGGCACCGCGGACATTCACCAGGCAGGGAAGGCTTGCAGGGGCTGGGGGACTTGGAGTCAAGCTACATTCTGTTTGCATTGTGTCACACAGCTCGTCTGAACCTGAATGATGTTGCAAAGCAACCCCGCCTGAATATACTCAACAACGCTGCCACAGCTCTCATCTTCATCACGGTCATCCTCAACATCTTCATCACAGCCTTTGGGGTGCAGAAGACTGGCCTCTATCCTACTAGGAATTTTCGACCTTATTAAGTCATGGGGCAATGGAGTCAGGTAAGAAAGGGGTGAGTTCCCAGACGCTGCCAGCCCCTGGTAGGGCTCTCGGTCTCAGAAAACATCATTGCAAGGTGGACAAGGAGAAGGCAAAGCTGCACAAATTAAGAAAGCCTTTCCAGAGGCATGTTGTCGTCCCACGCGCATCTGGGGCCATTGAACAAAGTCCCTCAGAGGAGGAGGATTTCTCCTTGCTTGGTCTTTAAAGCAAGATCAAACATCCCAACTGCTGGGGTTTACCAGCAGCAAATGGTTTTCATAAAGCTCAGACCTCACACTAGATATGGTTAACAGTTGTGGATGGGAGCTAAATTTGGGAAAGAAAACTAGGTGCATTCTGGGTGGTATCCAAAGATGGCAGCATTATCTGAGCAGAAGAAAAGGAAGGTGCTGGCAAGGTGAGGGTGAAAGAGCTCTTCACAACAGCCAGTGTTGTTTGGCAGGGGCTGTTTTATGAATCTAACTCATTTTCAAGAGAGAGTCTTGTGAATAAAAGTCCAGCCAAATGCTTGGGTTCCCATGTCAGGTCAATGAGGGTATGACATGTTTTTAGCTCAAAAGTGCTTTAGGTCAAGAAGCAAAGTTCACATCTCTTGCTTACATGACCTGCAATGTGTAAATACAGTTTAAATGCAATATATTGGAGCAACAGCCAGCAAGAAAGCTCAATAGATGCATGATATGATAAGGGTGGATGCAAAGGCAAAAAGCCTCTATAAAACCACTATTGGCTTGGGATCCAGAAGAGTGCAAGTGCTGAAAATCAGCACCTCACACCCATAGGGGTGGCCGTGGTGCTGAGTGACCCAGTACACCATGACTGCTCTTCTCTGCCCATGCAGTGCAGAGGAGGCTGCTGCAACCTTATGGGCATTTCTTGTATTCCCTGCAGGATCTGAGCAGTGCAGCTGGCGGGGAAAGCTTTCCTCCTCTACTGTTTCACTGACCTCAGCAGGAGCCCATCAATGAATCCAGAGAACTGGGTTAAACTTTCAAAACCATGTGCGTGTCATGGTATACCAGCCCATTACCATAATGCTTTTGCAGTTCTGAAAGGGTGAAAACATTGCCTGCCAAAGTTAGAGCAAACTTTGCTAGACAAAGCTGCACAGAAGAGCAGCAGGTACACAATTTCAAAGCACAGTTACATAAATCTCATCTCTTATTTTAGTTGCCTGCTTCACATATTCAATATTGGCTCACTTTGTAGAGAAGACTGAACAATTTACTTTGTAGGATAAATAAACAAAGAAAGTCCAGCTTTTTTTGTCTCAAGTGTAAGTTGCTATACCTAAAGCAGTGCCATCTAATAGTTTACCTCCCAAATGTTGGACTGGGTTTCTCAAACTAAAAAAAAAAAAGTTCTCATGGGAGGATAGAAGCATGTGTATGTCAACGCAGCTAAAACCAGCTCAAATGTTTTTCCAGTTGTTTAAAAATAAAATTAAATGCAACACAGTTAAGAAAACAATCAGATAATTCCAGCATTGGAAAATTAACAATGACAGAAAATAGATATTATGGCCTGATGTCATCGCCAGGGACCTATCAGGAATGATGTCAGAATAGCCTGATAGTATTTAGTAGAAAAGGAAGAAGGATAAGGAGACACTCTAGGCTCATTGCCACAATGAGAAATGACAGGTGCATAGCGTATTACTTTACTAAAAAATCACCATTATAATTTTAAAGTCTTATCACTAACATAAATGTTTTAAAATGTATCATTTTAATGTTTGTAATGATGGGAATTCTCTTATATTAGAACAATTTATTTCCTTAAAAAAAAGCCTTTGAATTTTCAGATTTTGATTTTTCAGATCTTTTTAAAAGTTTTTGATCATAAATTTTGTAACTCTGTAGTCACGCTAAAAAATTGATATTTTAATAGCCTAGTGTAACCCTATTTAAATAATGACACGCTTTTCTGATTATTAAATGATTTTTTCACTGTACAGTAGAATCAGAATTCAATGTGGATTTTTCATTTTGCATACACTGGCCACCACTGAGAAAGAAATGTCATGAAAATGTCCATGTATCGGTCTCCAGGAGCGACTGGGAGTGTCTGACACTTAAAAAAAAAAAAAAACAAATAGGGGCAGATTTCATTTGTACTCTATATTTCACTCTACAGAACTAAATTTCTGTCTAAGTCACAGGTGGTGCTTTTTTCTGGAGAGGATGTGAACGATCTTGCCCACAAAGGCCAGTGGGTAAGGCTACGGCCAGCATCAGCTCATACCTGCAAATCGCAGTAGGTTTTTGGCAGCTGAAGGAAAGTTGCATAGAGAGAACAGGGTGGAAAATGCTAGCTGTGTCTTTACCAGAATTTAAACCGGCAAAGCCAAGCACAGTCTGGGATCTCTTTGTGGAGCAGGTAAGACTCTCCTGCCACTTTGTCCAGGGGACGGCAGGTCTGGGGCCACACTGAGCTTGTTGCTCGTCATGGGCCTTGGTCTCTGCTGAGACAGACAGCACACAGTGGTGCACATTTCTGGGAAGCCTCCGTTATCCTGCTCTCTACTAGAAACAGGCTTCGCCACAGAGGCAGCAAAACTAGTTTTAGCCAACACAAAACCACCAGCTAAGGGCTTTCAGCCACTACTGGCCAGCTCGGTTCATGAAAAGGTAAAAAATTATGCATCCCATGTGCAGATCCCAAATGCTGTGACTCATTGCTTCACAGACCAGGAGGCAAAGTAATCAGCATTGATGACTGAATGTAAAAAGAGAGAAAAAAAAGGGTTCATCTGGGAAAGAAGCAGTGAGGCAAATTTCATTACCAGATCTTAACTTCACCATCATCGTCTCAGAGAGCTGCCAGGTCAGGTACGGCTGCACACAACGCCTGCACGAGCAGTGAGGGCTTCCCGTTACCCAGGCCAGGTGAGCAGAAGACTGGCAGCATGCTGGAATGCTTTTCCTCTGTCACCTGTAATATCATTTCTCATTATGATGGAATCAGACTCATTAGCAAGCTCGGCTGACTTTTTCCCTTTCCACATCTGACTCCCATTCCTGCCAAGCTTTTTATACTCAAAGGAGGCACAGTTGAAGAAAAAAGGGGGGCAAATTTGAATCTAAGTTAAATCAAATTAAAAGAGCTATATCTTTATGTTAGACAGCAAATGCACAGAAACAATTCTGGGATAAAACCACAGTCGAGACAGACATTGATTTATGACAAAGTAAGCTCGTTGGTTTGGCCCTATACACCATCTTAGCAAGATGGCTGGTATGACAACTACAACAAGGTGTCTCCCTCCCCTCCAAGCAGACACATGAAGAATGAGTGAGAACTCGTTTCTCTCTAGCATACCAACAACAGGATGAAGGATCCCTTGAGGAGATAAAAGTCTAGCACTAATCCCTTCATAATGATGATGGTCAAATTTGTGACCTCAAGTGACTCAAATCACCACCAGCGCTACCACTGGCTTTTTCTATTTTCCTTGAAAATTTTTGAAGCAGCACCGTGTCCCAGTAACACATCAAATATCTGGCTGGCTAGTACATCCTGAACACATCTTTTAGAACAGCTTGTTTAGAACTGAATTCTGCCCAAGCGTTTGCCATTTTGGGTGGAAGCTGCAAGGTACTTAAGCACGTACTTACCTTAAGTACATGCACAGCTCTTCTGAAAAGAACACGGCAACACACACATGCTTGATTACGAAGTGAACACTGAACTAGCACACTCAGCAGAAACCTGCTAAGTCAAGCCCAGAATGCTGCAGGACGTGCGTGAGGTTGGCCCACATGTCACGGTTAAAAGCAAAGCACACAGATTTGAGTGTCATACTAAGGAAATAATTGCAGTAAAAGAAAGGCACAGGTTAGATAGCAGTGCTATAAGAGCGCTTCTCCACGCTGTGACCACTGTGTGATATGGATGTGGGGAAACGGCTCTCATTGCAGTCCTCTAGGGACTCCTAAAAACTTCAGGGCAGTTCTGCTTGGAGCATTCTGCTAACAGGCCTGGAAGTCATTCCAAAAATAATAAATCACCATTAAATTGTCAGGGTCAGTGGCAAAGTAATGGCACAGATAAGTTATCTGTTTTTCTTTGCTTCAAACCTCATTAGCACGAGTCTTTACAATGCATAGGTTAAGCCCCTCTTAATACTCCACAGGTCACTCATGCGTTTCTGAGACACGGGTAAACTAGAGAAAATACACAAGAAACAAACTGCCTACAAAAAGATGTAGACTTTGATTTGAAAGGGTTTCAGATAAACCCAACACTGACACAGCTTTAATCCTCTCCAATTAAACCCTTGTTTCATTTTCCTGCCAAGGTTTTCCTTCAGTATCCACTGTCGATGACGATGACCTATTAAAACATTCACAGCTTGATTCTCTATGGGAAGACGCGCTCTCTAACAGAAGGGTGGGAGCCACTGAGTTCATAGCCTGGTAAACGCCAAGTTATTTAGCAGTGTTTGGTGATATAATTTTAAATACACTTCAGCACCAGGAATTCAGCCACGTCCTTCAGAAAAATGATCTGTTGCCTAATTGCTCAGGTAACAGATGGAACAGCAGAACCTTCTTATTCACTAGTTAATCCTCAGGTGAACAACTCCCTTCTTCCACTTCCTTCATGTTATTGCCCTCAAGGAATGTTCAGGTCACCTGTTGGCTGCCTCCCTGCTCTTCCTTTGGGGTGACTTACCTTGGCTTCAGCGTAACAAATTAGCCCAGAAATGCAATTTCACCAAGCCTGGCCATTTGGAACTTTTATTACCTCTCCCAAAGATCACTTGATTGAATTAAACCTTGACTTGTTGCAGCAACTTCTCCCCTCAGGCCAGGGGGATTGTGCTGGTATCGCTATGCTGTCTCTCTCTGAAGCAACCAAGAACACTGCAGCACAGAAGCTTCCCTCTAGGTATGGGTCATACAGCAGGCCCCAAGCCCTGCTTTCTAACAACAGCTTGTGTGGACTCCCCATGGCAGTAGCATAAACGGCCTACATGGTCATAGATGTGAAAGCCAGCATGTTTTGCAAACAGTTGTGAGGAATGTTTGAACACAGAGGTGTCAGCAGAATGAGAGGAGACAAGCAAATCAACCCCTTCCTTAGGTAAAAAGGCTTTACGAACACAAGATGAATCTCAGAAGGCATCTATTGATAAGATGCAGGATTTAGCAAAGCTGAGAAACCAACACTTAAAAAAAATCTGAGTACAAATACGGCAGGCAGCCAGCTCTGAATTAGACAGCGTTTAATAAAGAAGACTCTCAAATTAGGTGAGAATTTAACAGCTTCACCCAGGAATGCTGCAACAAGGCACTGATTACCTGGTACATACCACTGTCCTCTAGTGGACACACCGGCCCTGGACAGCCCCGGTGACTGGCAGCATCACTGCTCCCAGCTGCGCAGAATTCTCGTTCCAGCGCCCTTCCGAGTGACTCAGTTGCAAAAGCCCAGCTAAGCGGATCACACGGTAAGGGTGAATGATAGAATAAAATCAAAGCAAGCTGCCCAAGCATGCATGGTAGAGGCTATCTCCATGCCTGGTTGCAGAGGCACAGTGAATGGTGGAGCTCTTTGCTGTGTAACAGAACAAACAATCCTGACAGAGGAGGGAGAACTACAGAATCGTTAGTTCTTCCTTCCCACCCACCCCACCCCCCCAGAATTAACCTATAGTCATACCTGGTTTTCTGCTTGATCCTCCTCACTCTTCTTTCTTCTTCCTGTGTTCCAACAGGCTTTCCTAAGCAGCATACAAAGCTTATCCCACCACCATCCATGATGCTGTTCCAATCTTCTATATGCAAAACAGCCTAGAAATTAAAAGAAGGCAAAGCAAGCTTGTTGCTTTCCTCACAGCACAGTTATAGGGACTTCCTGAAGAAGAGGTAACACAGGAGATCCAAACACTGAAGTTTTCACTGAAGTGAATATTAGAGTTATTCCTTGCCAAAAGGTGGAAACCAGACCCCATTTCATTAAGTCTCCCTTCTGGTGCAGCCACAATAAATACCCATGCTATAGTCATAGGTTACCCCCTGCCCTGAACTGATTTTGTCTTCCTTCCAAACTGTAGCTCCCTATCACAGCTTTGTTAGAGTAATATCCATAGTGGAGAAGAATAAGACGATAAGGCTCTATTAATATATAAGTGACGATGATTCCTTTTAAGTTGTCCTTTCAGAAAAGTTATAGAGGGCCACACATGCATCACTGAAAGTATTAGCTTGGTTAAGTGCAATCTAAACTTAGCGCAACACTTTCCAACAGAGTCTAAAAACAGGAACACCAAGATTTTGTGGAAATACACGAGGAGCAACTAACACAGGGTTTTGGGAAATAAGACACTGCAACATGACATAATGCTGAAAGAAATAAATATAGCTTCAGTGATTTATCTCCCTACAGACAGCAAAGTTGGTACTGTAAGGAAATACTCAGTCCCCACTATGTGGGGTTGCATGTTACAATGTCCTTGCTGTGACAACCAGTGCCCCCTTTCTCCTGCGACCAGTGAGATGTTCAGCGTTAATACATTTGGAGAATTCTTTCCAGTAAAATGCGACTGAGGCTTTTGGTTTCTTAGGACTCTGCTCAAGTTGAGGACTGGGTAATGAAGTAAACCAAAACCGTCAAAAAGAGAAGGAAACATGAAACTACTGGAGGGGTGGGGGGTATGGGGTACAGAGTGTCATCTTCAAGAAAGCCTGAGAATAAAGACTTATACCTTCTATACATATACTTTCTCATGCACACAGCCCTGAACACCTTCTTACAGGCGTGCCCATTTCCTCTGAAATACACATTCCTCAAGTTCTGTTATCCCAGCTATTGTGAACAGTGAGCACAAGAAAACACCAGAGAGAGGTATTTCCAACATGTCTGATAAAGCAAAGAAGCCTAGTGAAGCTCAACCCTTAGAAAGCTTGCTTTTCCAGGGCACTTGCTGGGAGTTCTGTCACAAGACTTTACAAACACGTGCCTTGTTTTGCACGGAGGTCATTTTAATTTTGCCCCTTTGATTACAGTTTACAGTGGAAATTGGTCCTTCAGTCAGGGGCTAGCAGCCTTGAGGCTTCCTGACTTACACCTGTGGTAAAATCCTCCTTTCTAGCTGTGTAGCAATATGAAGTAATGCTAGTTCAGCCAGGCACAACCACTGTGAATTTCTAGCATGTTTTCAGGTTAGTCTGTCTGCTCCTCTCAGAAAGACTCTGCTTCCGTGCAGAGTAAAACTTTCAGGCGATCCTCCACTGTTCTTGATCCAACCTTGCCACATCTGTAGATGTACATCTTGCCTCTATTTGAGAGAAGACATAAAGTGAGGCAAAATCTAACGTAAGGCTCTTTTTATAACCACTACTTTGCCTGGCAAACTTCTCCCTTCACATGGTAAACTGAGGTGTGAGGAAAACAACATTTTTGACACACGCTCCTGGAGCATGAAGGTCTTAAATTTTGTCTACATAAAACATAGCATTTTAATTGTAAGGATATAGTTAAAGTGGTGTAACATTTTCATGTAAATTGGTTATGCTGATAAAAAAGGGTTTGTATCAATACAACATTTAAACTGTAACAATTCAGGGAAATTAATCAGCATATGGTATCTTTGCACTGGTATACTTCCAGTGGTCCCTCCAAGGTGGTACGTCCATAATATTACAGCAGGGGAAAAATCCTAACTGAAAAAAACCATAACCAATGCGCAAACCTGCAAGTACAGGTATAACTAACTACTAGAACACAAATCCAATTCTTTGACTCATAGATGCCTAGAGACAGAAGACAGCTCAAGAGATTATTTTGTCCACCACGCTCAAGGTACAACTGTCTTTATTTTGATGGCACTTTGCTGTGTTTATGAAGAGTCCACTACCAGCTGAAGTGCCTTAGAAACAAGTAACAGGTCAGCAAGCAAGTCTGGATGAAGTGTGAAGGAAAGCCGCATTATTAACCCATCTCCTTAAGCAGCGAGACTGTTTCTAGTGAATCAGAAGTTTGAACTGATCTTTGTTAAGGTATCTTTGCAAACATGCAATTTGTGTAATGCTTGCTTGTTTGTAAAATAGTTACTGCCAGATGCACGACCTAGACACTTGTCTGCACAGCATCTATATGCTTGTAACATTTTGCTTAGTCTAAGAGGAGCTGCCAGAAGGGAACAAGAGGTCTTTAGTCCTTTGAATACAACGAAGTCAGCCGAAACCAGTTTCGAGGTCAAGTCAGCAGAAAAAATAAGAGTGTACAAAGGTTCACCTAGAGGACACTAGAGGGAGAGGAAGATACGACCACCAGATGAAGTAAACGACGATCAGAGTGACTGAAATAACTAGAATTGGACATTAGATGGCAGCAGAGACCGCAAAATAAACTAACTAATGCGCATGAGCTTCGTTCCAGGGAAAGTGCTGCATATGTATACCACTTCTTTGTTTCAACTAATCCGTATGTATATTATAACCACGTAAAAGCAGACCCGAAAGGGTGATCGGCGCGCACGTTTGCTGGACTGATCCCCCGTGTGCCCAGCGCTGCATTAAATACCTGCTAACAGTGACAAAGTGCTGTTGAGTGATTTTCCTTGTTTCACTAGCATCACTGACAGATGGGGATATTTATCTTGGTTCCCTGGGTAGATTCAGAGAGAAACTGTGGTACCGCATCTCTCATACACCTTGCAAACTTCCCATCTGCCTCTCATTTTTCAAGGGGACTTGAGTATCTGATTGTTTCTATGGCTCTAAGGTCCTCTAAGTCCAAAGCGGTGATCCTGACACTGCCATGTTCAAGCACAACCTCACATCAGAAAAGCCTACATATGACAAGAAACAAGGGTTACCCCTAAGTTCCTCAGACTCCTTAAAGCTCCTTCTCTGTTTATGTCCAAAAGCAGTGCCCTCACACAGCTCTGAACTTCCCTGGAATCCTCTCCCCAGTCCCTTTCACAGCTGCGTCACATAGCTCCAACCTCAACTCACAAAGTTCCTCAGAAAAAGCAATCTGTGGCTACTACATTCCATTAAACAAAGAATACACTTTACATTAAAACCCTTGCGTAGGAAAAAAATAAAATAATCAATCAAGTGTTGGCTCTACATCCAGAGCCATGAGTGCCTCCCGCTAAGCGGCTGCCCTGGCCAGCGGGCTGCTCGCAGGAGGCTCATGCACTCTGGGGAGCCGGACTCTTCTCAGGGAGGGTCCCTCCACTCAGTTGAACTTAGCCTCTAGCGGGTCAGGCACTCTGGAGGCAGAACAAACGGGCTCTGCAGATTCTGAACCTTTCCCTCTCCAAGCAAAGCAGGGGCTTCAGCACTGCTCTCCCACCTCCGCAGCCAGGCCTCGGCTACTCGCGGTCTTCTGTGACAGAGGAGCCGGCCTGGGTCCCGCCCGAAGGAGGGCTGCGGCCACCCGGCTTCCGGAGAGGGGTCCCGGCTGGCCAGGGGAAAGGCAAAATCCCCTTGGGATCGCAGACACGCTGTCTGCCGAAGAGGGACTGAAGGGTCACTCCCACCCACAGCCCCTTCTTGGCAACAACGTTCGCGGCAGCTGCTCCCGTGGAGCTCGGGACTCCCACGCCGTTCCTCACGTTGTCGGGGGCGGGGGAACGCCGGGAAGGCCGCAGGCCGGTTCAGCCGGAGCCACCCGATGTCTCCCCGCCCGAACCGGCCGCCGAGCCGCTTCCCGGTGTCCCGCGCTGACGCTTCGGCCTCAGGGCCCGGTGCCGCGCCTCCTCCTTAAAGGCCCAGGTGGCGCTGTGCGCTTGCGCGGGGTTCCGACCGCCGCCTCCCGCAGCGGGGCGGCTGCTTGGCGGGGAGCAGCGGGGCCGGGGGTTCCCCGGGCAGCGGCGCCGGCGGGCCCGTATCCCATCCCATCCCATCCCATCCCATCGCGGTGCGGGACGGGCCGATCCCATCCCGAAAGTCCCTGGAGTGCCGGGCGGGGAAGGCGTTCTGGCGTTGGGAACGGCAGGTCGTGCCTCTGCAGCCGGGAGCAAGGGACTGAGGGCCGCTGGGCGACAACGTGCCGTGTGCCATAACGCTCCCCGTGCNATCGCGGTGCGGGACGGGCCGATCCCATCCCGAAAGTCCCTGGAGTGCCGGGCGGGGAAGGCGTTCTGGCGTTGGGAACGGCAGGTCGTGCCTCTGCAGCCGGGAGCAAGGGACTGAGGGCCGCTGGGCGACAACGTGCTGTGTGCCATAACGCTCCCCGTGCGCTCGTTGTGTTGCGAAGAGCATGCGAGATGTAAAACAAAATAAAAATAAGACTTCTATGGTCTGTTTGTATTACAGGTGAGCTGCCTGGAGGATGCCCCCAGCTTTATCAATAAGAAATGGAGGTTTTGACCACTGGTTGTGACCAGTCTTCCCAGTAGACTGGAACAGGCTTCCCTTACAGGAGGTCACACAGCGACCAGCGTGCAGGTACGGTTTTACAATACGGAAGTCTACTAACCTCGGCCCAGACTATATAATGGGATTTTATAGTTAATGGCTTTCGAAGGGACACTGTAACAAAGTCTTCTGCATACAAATGCAAATGCGGTGTCATGAAGGTTTATTTCTAATTACCGGGTGGCACCCTGCTAACTCATCCTGTCTTTCTTCCTTCCTTATGCTCTAATTAGTAAGGATTTATGAGTGCTTTCAGAGCTCAGGCCGTTTTTGCTCTTGTATTAGGCTGTGCTCAGCCAGAGGCGAGAGTCCTGCTCAGAGCGCTGAGCTCACTCCTTCTGTACCAGCTCTGTGAAACGAGCTCGCCTTGCCATGTGTGCCGGCTCTGGCTGGCGTGGAGTTAGTAATGCCATGAGCTACCAGGTCGTGCTTAGCAGGATGATTGGAGTGAGGGAAGTTTTTTCAAAGTAACTTTTACTCAGAGACTGGCTGGGCATCAGTCTGCAGGTGCTGAGTGACTGCTGTTGTATCACTTGTGGTTTTGGGTTTTTTCCCCCTTCGCTTCTTAAACTGTCCTTATCTCGACCTGTTTGCCCTTCAGTTCTCTCCCCGTGCTGCTGGGAGGGGAGTGAGCGAGCAGCCAGGTGGTGCTTTACCTGCCAGCCAGGATCAACCCACCACACCATGACAGCCAAGTACAACTGAAATGGATGCAAAACAGTCTGGAGAAAAATCTGAGCACAATTACTTGGAAGAAGATGAGTGTTTAAAACATTCTTAAAAGTAAATACTTTATAAACATTTATTAGAAATGCAAGTATTAACAGAGTAAACATAGAGTAAACACATGTCCTGGTTTGGGCCAGGACAGAACCAAT
>VZSC01018403.1:73983-145262 GCA_013398225.1 Steatornis caripensis | reverse complement strand
CTAAAGCCAAAACATAGTGCTATTCTAGCTACTAACTCTATCCCAGCCGAAACCAGGATGAGTGTTTGCTAGCCTGGATAGAGACGTACAGTAGCCCTGTTAGGCATAAAATTTAGTGCTCAGTGAGCATACGGGCAAGAGAACCAAACCCATCCAAAGCTTATTTAAAACTCCTTATTTAGTATCATACCATCCTTTGTAAAAGACGGAGAGAATTTCCTTTTCTCTCAGGACAGGGATACAGCTGTAACCTCGGCAAAAGGATTCCTTGGTGGAACAACAGCCCAGCATCTCCCGGCAAACTGAGCTTCAAAATCCTCCGGAGATGCCCACAAAACTGAAATAATTGGTGCGAAATGTTCGTGGAGCCACAAAGCACCCTCCTCCTCACTTCAATGTGACTGAAGCAACAGCCAGAGGTGGTGAAGAGCAGACCTGGATAACCGAAACCCACTTCATAGTTCCTCAATTTTTTTAATTTTGTGGACAAAATAACCACGTGGATCAAACATGCCTGCTTTCCCTGACTAGAATGTGATTTTCGTTAGGTGTTTTTATTTATAGACAAATAATACACTTAGCCACTCTGGATCCTGAGTGGCAGACAAGATGTTCTTTCAGAGACGAGTCAGACTGCGCTCCTTGTCGTGCTAAATTACGGAGGGATTTTCACTACACACTGATTCNACGTGGATCAAACATGCCTGCTTTCCCTGACTAGAATGTGATTTTCGTTAGGTGTTTTTATTTATAGACAAATAATACACTTAGCCACTCTGGATCCTGAGTGGCAGACAAGATGTTCTTTCAGAGACGAGTCAGACTGCGCTCCTTGTCGTGCTAAATTACGGAGGGATTTTCACTACACACTGATTCCGGCAATAGGAAAGGTCAGTACACACATATCTTCAGGTGCGAATGTGAGATGAGGAAACGCTTAAGCTTTTATCTTGTTTCCGAGTGCTTTGGGTTAAGCCTTACAGCTTTGCTGAAAGCTTTAGTGGCTTGTATCTGCTGAACGATAGTGTTAAATCATGACTGTACTGATGTCCTGCACAGCACTGTTCGTGGCCAACTCACCCCCATCGCCCACTTTTTATAAGGAGAGTACGAGGAGGTAATAGGATTGGAAAGAGGGGCCCTATCATCTCCGCCTCCACGCGGTGAAACAGGAGCAATCATCCACGCAGGCTTAGCATGCTAAGGCGCTTATGCCCCTTTTGGAGGAGAGACACGGCAGACTGCTTGAAGAACTAACAGGAACCCAGGGGAAAGGAGAGATAACTAAGCTTAAAAAAGGCATTAAACGCTGCCAGGGAGACAAACGAACACAGAAGCAATTCCAGTGGCAAAGCTGTATGGTACGAGAGTGCACACAAGCCACTGGAATTTGAAATAAATACGACCGACGGATCTTAGCCCAATGGGGAGGGAACGAGGGAGGGTGAAGTGCGCCTCGCAGGCGAGCATCGTTGCGTTTGTGCTCGTTTGCCGCTGAGACGCAGGATGCTTTGGGCCAGTAAATTTGTTCCGTTCACGTCACCAGTTAGAGGAAGTCACAGTTTTCTATCGTGCAAGTAGCAGAGGGTTACCCCGCCGCCTTGTGCAGGCTGGCACCGTCAAAGCCAACCTGGAAGGCATGAATCCGCCAGCCGCCCCTTGGATGTCACGAAGCCAAACACTGCCTGTCCACTCTGCCCCCAAAACACGCAGCACTGCTGCGTTTATGGTTTGTTTCTGCACTGCTCCTTCAGGTCACGGCTCCCACCAGATTTTGCGAAGCACGAGCTTAAAACAAACAAAAAGCTTTCCTAAACTTTTGGCAAGAAGTGAAGCAGAAGAATCCTTTCTTTCCTGACTACAGCAGCGCTGGTGTTCCCCACTGATCACGCTCACCCTCAGAGACCTTGCATTTCCATTAGTAGCATCGCTGGCTTTTTCACTCTATCTTTGCATTTCAGTTCTGGTTCATACCACGGGACTACTCAAAATTTCTGCCTGCTTTCCATTTCATAAATAAACATGCACGGGAGCAAAATCCCCAAGTACCCTTTATACGCATAAAACGGATTCACCAACAAATAGCAATTTTCCTATGAAAAATTATATTTAGCTCTTTCTGACACTGCCTCTGTTCAAATGGACAGCAGTGACTTCTTTTTTTGTGGTGTTATTTCTCACTAATACCATTTGCCGGTACAGCTTTCAGTAGCTCACTGAAAACTGCCACAACTTTCCTTATATTTGTTTTACGGTAATAATACAAATGATTACACTTTCTAAACTGAAACAAGCGCTGAGAAATACTCTGCTTGTCTGAAATGAGTTTTTACTTCTAAGCCTTACCCCCCCGCACCAGCTGCAGGACAAGAAGCAACGCAGGCGGCTTTCAAACAGTTCTCTCTTCTGACCAGTCAGTGCCAGTGCCGTTCCTCTGACTTGTGTTAAAGTGCTCCTATTTCTGCTGACACAAAAGAAAGGAGAATGAGCCCTCCTTTCAATCGGTTACGCGACAGACGATGGTTAGCTGTCTCTGCTATTCCCAGAGAGGCTTCCCTGCCAAAACCGGGGGACACCAAGAAACCCTCGCTAATGTAATGCCCACACGGGCTTTATCCAGCACAAGGCAAGCTGCGCCCTTTCTCTGTGCTGGCTTGAACTCTGCTGTTTGGCTGCCGTAGCCCAGAGAAAATAAAAGGCCTGAAGACGAGAAAAGATCCAGTAATTCGTAGAATAGCTCAAGCTGGAAGGGACCCATAAGGATCACCGAGTACAACTCCCTGCTCCTTGTAGGACTACCTAAAACTAAATCATATGACTAAATCAACGCCTTGAACCCTGACAGGCTTGGTGCTGTGACCACTTCCCTGGGGAGCCTGTTCCAGTGACCAACCACCCTCTCAGCGAAGAATCTTTCCCTGATGTCCAATCTGAACTTCCCCCGATGCAGCTTCGTTCCATTTCCATCACTGGTCACCGTTCTCTGTAATGAAGCCATGGGCCGTGGTTTAATATTTGCTGACATTCCCAGGGCTGAAGCATACCGCCACTTTCGAGGTGAGGAAGTACCATGCACTAACAGCATTATATAATCGTATGAAAAAAAACCATCGAAAGGAACCATGACCAGGGAGCCGAACCCAGACGAAACCAAATCAGAAGCCGGACCTGTCCTTGTAAGCACTGAGGGAGATAAACCGAATGAAGACACTATCAAGCAATGGGGAAGCATCATGTTCTTGATCTCTTATCAGCGATGTGGTGACACCGTTGAATGTGTTCCACCCTCGGAGGTGGGAGCGCAGACCTGCTCACTCTGTGCCCTGCAGCAGCAGGGCTGTGCTCGCACGCTGACTGTGGGAATAACCAGCTTCTGCTACTGTTCTCCCAGCCAAAAAACCCCACCTGCCACAATACTCTTCAAAACACTTAAAGAGGAGCTCTGGGAAACACCGGCCGGCGCGTGTTTTCCAACACGCGGCGTGAGCCGCTGCTCAGTGGCGCAGCTTACACGCAGCGGTGACTCCGGGCATCTTCCCAGCACCAGCCCAGGCTGTCTGGCAACGCGTGGCACCGCGGTGACAGGGGAGAGGGCTTCTGCTCCTGGGGACTGCTGCTCCGGGCAGCAGGGACACTGAGAGAGTCCTGGCACAACTGCGGAGCGTTTAACGCGATTCCCTTCCTCTCCCGTTCTGCAGAAGGAGCAATGAAATCTGCAGCGTGATGTATTCGGCAAAGTTTGAATGATAAATGCTGATGGCATTTCCACTCACTGCTGATATTAAAAAGCCGGGGAAGACTCTCTCTCCTGAGGTGAACCAGTGCAAATCAGGAATATTTTAAATCAAAAGAGATTCAGGGCCAACTTGCGGTGGACTCTAAATTACACGGAATTGGCACATGCTGAATTTACGGATTCTGTTTAGTCCTGCACCGTCTGCAGGGTGAGGTGAGGGATGTAATGCCAGGCCACACTTTGATTATCGCCGGTTTTCTTTCCGGCAGGATCTGACCACCCTGGCCTTTTCCCGTTTTGTGCACAGAGCTATTTCAAACGTTGAACAGACTAGAGCTCATGGCTGTCCTTGTAGCGACAGCACCTTTACGATACAGAGAAAAATAAAAGTTCAATTTTTTGTTTTCTTTTTTTTTTAATGACCAAAGTCAAAATTTATCTTTGTATGGAAGTGGGTATGTGGATGTATTGAAATTGTATATACCTCACTGAACACAGCTGCTCAGACACTGCATGAAATAGGAGGGCTGTACAGAGTATGTACGCACTCCTCTGTCCTCCGTCATACAACCACTTTTTAAATTCTTCCAGTTTCCTATGACTGACATGTACCTGTGCATAGAATATTTATAGCAGACTTGATTTTATCAGAGAGAGTTAATTAGAATAAATTTTAATTTAGTGACATTTACTGGGAATACACTGCTGAAATATGCCATGAAGACGTTCATGTTGCAGCTGCGGTTTAGAAGGAATTCTGGCCTCAGGAACTCCAGCAAACCAGAGAAGCTCCGCAGCTCTCCGGTATTTCTGATTCAGACGGCGGCAATCAAAAGTGGAAGCCAAGCTGTTGCCTCTAAACGCCTAAAGGGCCGGGAGAATAGGAACTGCAGTGGTGTGGAATTGGAGGAGACAGGAAAGCTGAGCATTACTATTTGACAAGTAAATTCTAGAGCATATAGAAATAACACAGGTGACAGTGCTGACATACCGCGTATCATCTGTGGGAAGCGCAGAAACCTCCCCTCTAAAGAGCTCTGAGAAGGTGAGGAAGAGTGCAAGCGCAAGGCATCATTTTCCCTTATGCCCACAAGCCCTTGGACCACGTTCATCAAGTTTAGCTTTTGCACTAATTATGGAGCGTGAGAAGGAAGGAGGCATCTCCTTTACACTCCGGGCATATCGTCAACACCCGCGAGCGACCCTCTGCCAAGGGCAGATCACAGGTGCTTGCTCAGAGGGGTGCACAGGGAGGCCAGGAGATGCTGAGCTCCTGGGGGCTAAACAGAATCAAGCGTTTGGAGCTGTTGCTGTTCAGTCCTGGCTCTGCAGTGGGACCTACACCCCGGTCTGAAACGTACCCCGTTTCAACGAGGTGAAAATGAAACGGCAAGGCCTCTACACAATACTGAAAGGAGCATGCTGAGCGGCGGGGACCTGGCTCTAGCCATTTAATGAGGAGATCGGCGCAAGGTGGGATTAGAAAGCCAATCCTTCTCAGGGCCAGAGAAGGTTTTTGGAGGATGCAGGAAGCGGTGGCTGGGACGGGCTGCCGGGAGTCCATCCCCAGTGCACGGGCAGACACGTGTTTCGCTCCGGACGCAGCTGAGGTTGCTCTAAGGGGAACAGCATGCAGATACCACTAAAGCAACAGAGCAATGTGGCATTTCTCCAAAAGACATCAAATTTCTGTGCAGGCTGCTCAGAGTAACGCAATACGGTCAAGGAGACTACACCTGAAGCCTTTAACATGATTTGCGGCATTCACCTTTAGATAATCGATCAGCAAATATTCACCGTAAAACCTTTGGGCCCAATCGTTCACTCGCGTGGGAAGAACGAGACTGTGAAACTGCCACAACTTGGATCGGTTTCCAACGAGTAACTTCCGTCCAAGAGGAGGGAGCTTGAAGAGAGGAGACGGCATAAACTCTAAATCCAAACAGCCCTTTGTGTCACGGATCCTCACATCCCAAGCCAAGTGCACAGGGCCAGCGGCTGCTTTACCAGCAGCCCAGCTAATACAGGCCTGCTTCGTCCAAAGTCACCAGGCTGAATTTAAAATGTACTTTGATGACCTGGTCAAACTGTTTTGTCTGAAGAAACACCGTTTCCTCAGAGTTCAGTCATTAATCCAGTTAAGTGTAATTAAAGCATTTGCACGAGTCTGAACTAATTTCTCTGTTTACAGAACAGATTGGATAAATATCCCCGTGAGAGGCAGAAAATTCATTACAGCAACAGCTTCGGTCCCCGTATTTCTAAGCTGTCTTGATATGAGGAAATTACTTTGGTATCCTAACATAAATCTATCATTTCAGTAAGCTCTTACTGTAAAAGCACTGTGGAAATAATGTCAACAACCTTGTGATGACTAATAAATAGACTAATGTACATCCAGCTGCACACAATCAACCTTTAGAGAGCCTAATGCCATCATAAACCACAAGAACAGGTATCACAAGATTACAACTGAGGTTTTACACACCGGCACAACACTTCATTCATATTAATACTGATTTTCCCCCTTCCTTTCCCCAGTTTGCTGCCCTTGCTGGTTCTGATACCGGCCCTCTGAGCTGGTGCCTCGTGGCACTCCCAGCTCTCCCCTGACTGCTTCTCAGCACCAAATCCTGGAGCTGCTGCATTGCCGGGGGAAGCTTTTTAGTTGTACATCAGACAGAATGTTGACGTTCTCAGTGTTTTGTTAGAACTGCAACTCCCAGGGCTCCACTAAGCCAGCAGGGACAGGGAGGAGGTGGCCGGGCTGCTACTGCTGGGCAGGCGTTTGCCCCCCGAGAGCTGCAGTGCCACCCAAACCTCACATCGGTCACGGAACGACTGCAAAACAGGAGCGACAGTGCGGTCTCCTGGTCCAAGACAGTTGTTTTATATGCTAATTACACACAAGACAAAGACACTAGTTAAAACCTCAGCTGTGCAATTCTCATCAAGTATCAGCAGACTCTCGCTGTTTTGTCCCCCAACTGAACTTACGGTTCAGCTGAGGGTGTTAGCGTGATTACAAAAGTACTAAACTGATCCGTGCTACAAAACCCTGTATTATGAGTTGCAAGCAGATACAACCACGTGGAGTAACTTTAAGGCCAGGAGGTACTAAAAGTGGAAAAACATCTCTTGGCACTAATCTCCTGAGCATCCAAAAGTGTATGTTTGAATTCAGTACAGCTGCAGAGTAGGGATTTAGAAAGGATACTGGCTGTCAATTTACATTTTTAAAATGACTGATATTTTTCTCCTATAAACATCTGCTTGTAAATGGGTTTCATTATGGCACAGACTTTTGAATTGGAGAATGTTCTCAAGTCCTATTTCCTTTCCAAGTTTCGGTTGGGTATTAACAAATCTGCGTACGTTCCATGCTCACAGGCAAAATCCATCCGAGTAACAATTTCTCCTGTCCTTGCCTTAAAAAACCTCAAATAAATACAGCTGCTGTTGCTGATCAGAAGCAAACACTTCTTTATTTGTATTCTTCATCTTTAGTCCTTGGGGTGTTAAGGCACACGGTAAAACAGAACACCCCTAGCTCTCCCATCACTCCACACGCTTCTCTTGTGCTTCCTATTTCCAGAGCTCCAGGTCCTGTCCCGGTTCCCACAGACTCCTTCACAGGGGAAGTCAAGGGAAAGGATTCTGCCTCCCACAGCAGACGGCCCTCCTGCCGTGCTTGCTGCTTCCTGAGATCCTCCTATTCTTCCTGACATGGGATGGGATGGTAAAAGCCCAGCTAGTAACTGCTGGCGTTTGCAGGTTTGCATTTTCGAACATCCTATTTCCCGCCCAGTTGCGCTGGTTGAGACGTGAGCTAGTAATCGAACACAGAGGAGTCCTCGTGAGGAGATGTTGTCTTGGAGGAGAACGATTTTGTAGTCTCCCAGCAGCCAGATTACACTGCTGCTGAAGCGCCCTTGCAAATCCCAAATCACTGTCTCTTTAGTTTGGGTACAATAAAGGCGCCGACAAAACACACCACGGGCAGAGACAACCAGCCCTGCGAAGAGTACGGCAGCCCTTGAAGTAGCAATTGCACAACCTCCTTATTTATCCGTTTGGGTCCATACATCAGTTCACCCCAGGAATCCTGGAGAATTTTAAGCGGCCCTTGTTAATACACTGGAAGAGATAGGCTGATTACCTTGTGCTCATTAGAATTGTATGAGACTACCAGGGATAATTGGAGAGCTCGGTGAAATATTTGCCTTTCTCAGGTTGCAAATATTGTAGTTCCTCATTAGTTTACCCTGCTATTGCCCACTGGCTCGCTAACCGGGGGTTTGCAACCTGAAAGGACAGTGGATGAATTCCTAATAAGACAGGGCAATGTACTGCTTTTTATTTCTGGAGTTTCAGTACATTGCGCTACACTAATCAAACTTTCTGGTACTGTTTTGTCTGTGCAAAAACAAGGCACTGTAAGTGGGGAAACCGATGGAAGAAAAGGATGCAACTTGATGTCGTGTCAACAGCATAAACACACTGAGAGCCGCCTTGTAACTCTGAAGAAGAAAAGCACCCGTTAAAACTGCTGTATTTCATATTTATGTTCCATCACTTCAGGCAGAAGAGCAGTGAAACGAATTTAGTGTGACGTAGTTTTGTGTCAATGTTCATTCACGAACTGCACCGACATTCACACAGATCCGAGTATGGAACGAGAGTTCAACGTATTCACATTCACATCGCTGTGAAACCAAAGGCAGCCTTGTCCTGAGCACTGCTGCAAGGAGGACAGTGACAGTGGATGCTGCACCGCTTGGTAATAACAATCACCTGCAACGTTTCTTCAAGGGAGGCAGTACGGCCAGGCAGGTACGAGACAGCGAGGAATCGCCTGCCCACTTCCCTGCTGTCTTCCGAGAGCATCATGGGCACACGCGCAGCGCGCAGCCTCCCTGCCGCAGAGCTGTGATATGAGAGTCCCTGAAGAATAATTTCACCAACTGATCGTCTACTTCTGAAGGGAATACTAAAGTACCAGTTGTACTAAACTACCAAAGGAGCTTGTGTAAAGCGGCCTTCCTCTGCGGACTTTCAACAAACACGCTCCAACACACACTATCTCACCTTAAATACTGAAAGCTAAACATCTGCATCTGGTTTCACTGCCGCTAACTGGTGCTGAATTACAGCACATATTTGAACATAAACCCCAATCTTCACCAATCTCAAACTTTTGATAGGGAAAGGTGGGGGGAACTCTCAGTTGAACCGAAAATCTTTCTAACTGGCCTGTGGCAACTGCTTCACAACAGAAAATCTTGAAAACAACCCTCCAGAAATGCTAGTACCACTTTGAAAAACCCTGTAGTTTCATGGCACAATTTAGTTCTAAATGATTATATAATTACATTTGTGAATGTAATCCTGGGGGGTATTATTCTAATTATAGACCACAATCCTTCTTAGCAGCTTTCAGAGAAATAATTTGTGTAATGAAATGAAGGTTTCCAGCTGCAGCAAACAAACCAATCTCAACCTTTTTTTGCGGATCACAGGATATCCTTAATGCTGTGATCAAACTTGGAATAATCCACTGACTCTGTATTTGCCTGGATTTGGGGGATTCCTCGTTCCAGAGTAGAAGATGGCTGAGGGCAGGATGCTACCTGCAGAGCCCACAGACATTGCCTAAGATGATAAATAATGCAAAAAAAAAAAAAAATTAAAACTGAGGGTGCAGCTATTGCATCCAAGTGTGACAGCACCACCACTCCAAGCGCTGTTGTACACAGAGGCTGAAGACAAAGGACTCCCGGCCTTGTGGACTTGTTTATTCTGATGACCCAAAAGGAAATTTCTCAAAGCTTTCGTCTATAAACACGGAGCTGCATCACAGAACAATGAATACACTTGAAAAGCAAGCATACACCCAGTAAGTCTAAATAGGTGCAGCAGCCTTCACCTGGTTTAAATTGGTATCTTTGTAAACACTAAATGTCCCTGTAGACACTCCAATGCCACTGAATAGTGCTTCACGATACTGGCATGTTATGTGTGCCTTGGGCTAAAATCTATTCACCTTCTCAAAAGCAGTACCATTCATTTGTTGACCCAAGCAGCACCTACAAGCAGCATTTTACTATTGCCTACTTCCTGACAAGCTGTCCTTTAGAGTTACCCGCATGCCTCTTGCCATATGAGCCACCTTATTTGTCAGGTAGAAGTTTGCCGAGATTGTGTCTAGCTTCCCCTCTATTGCACTTTACGTAGCATCTTTATGCAACTCTCCGCCCGAGGCAACAAGGCCGGCGATGCCAATGCAGCAGCACTGGAGCATCCTGTGAAGACAGAAGCTAGCAATGAGAAGGATCCATCAAGCCAGTAAATCTACCTTCCTGCGGGAGTAGGATGTAGATCCTCGATCAAGAGTGCACTGGGATATTAGGTAACATAGCTGGACTAGAGAAAAAAGATGAAGAAATAATTATTTCAAACCCAACAATTCCTCTAGTTTATTTTGCCGGTTGCATAGTAAACCCCAGATTCTGAATTAGGCCATTTTTCTAATCTAGACAACGTCCAGCAATATAGGCAGCCAAAAGACTGAAGCGCATTTACTGTTCCAAGACTGCCAGGATTTATGATAATCAACTGCCCAGTTGGATTTACTCAAAAATTAACTCTCTCTGAACATACAGATATATGAACACGAGCTTGTTCGTATCCACAGTCAAGCGCCAGTGTCCTCTCTACTGTCCAAAACTGGAATTTGAAGCAATTCTTGTAATGAGAAGCAATCACCATTATTTCTGACACTAAAACTAATTTCGAAAACTCCACCATGTCAGAGGACACGATTACTCCACTCAGAAGCCCCTTCGCTGCCAACAGGACAAAACTGCTATGTGCCCAAAACATCCGTGCTACCTCATTCCCAGACCACCGCCGAGGGGAGCACCATCCCTGGCCCATTTTCAGAGCTCTCATTCAATACGGAAACTAGAGAAACTCAAACTTGAGGCTGCCCTTCTTGAGGCACGGCACGTACCTGTTCCTGCACACCTGTAACAAACATCTTCACACAACCTAGGACTGCATACACTAGTCTCTCCTTTCCATTTCCCTTGGAAAACGTACGTTTTCTGTGCAGACTGGAAGTAGAAGCAACTCCCGATACAAGCACACGCTATCTCCACGATGCAGAATTAAAGCGGGTCTTCAGAGCGGGCCCTGAGAAACACTACAACTTTTCCACCACCGTACTCGATGACAGTCAGCGGCTGCCAAGCTGGTCTGCACTCAGGAGAGTTGCCCTAAAAGCACCAGTTTCAGGACAAGACAAGCAACAGGAGGTGTGAAAACTCTAAAATAAACTCCCCCTAAATTTTATTTCAGAATTGAAGTCTGCGTTCCCCTGGTTTCCCGCTGGTCTTAGGCTCCAGCACGCAGACATCATGTAAATCACTGGTTTCAAGGGAGACTTACTGAATTGTAGAGACCAACTTCCTCCACTGTATTATCTGACAGCATTTGGAAACAGTAAGCAGCCATGTGGAAACGACCAATTCTAAGTGGGGTATTGTTGCAAGCGAGCACAATCACAGATGGCCCGATACAAACAAAAGCAGGCCCATCGCTTGCTCTCCAGTGTGCTTCCGACGAATACACGGTGGGCACCCATGCTGGCAATTCTCGAGTCGTCGTACGTGAGCGGCAGCCCTGCAGTACAAGCACCCCCGCCTCCACTTTCCAGAGCGTCAGCAGCCTGCAGCTGCTGCATAACAGTGTGACCTAGTGAGCTAAATTACACGCTACATTGAGCTGACTTAGATGCACGTCCCACTACACGCAGCTTGTGTGGGCATGAGGGAAGGTGTCATCGCTTGTCTGTTGCAACTGCTCCTTTTTAAAGACCTGTATTCTTATCTTCGATGCTCAGTCATTTCTCTCTCCCCTTTCCCAGCGATCATCCATAGTAGACAAGGCATGAAGTGACACTTCTTATCACGTATACACGTCAGGGAGGTTTGCGGCTTGAGGGCGTGCTGTTTGTCTGCACGTAAGGAAATAGCAGAAGTTGGGGCAATACAGGAAATACCATTCTACTTGTTAGGATGATTTTGAATACGTAAGATTCAATCAGACAATACAGGAAATCCCCTGTTAGTTTTGGTAATCCTAGCCCTAGCCGATAGATTTTAGGGCAGCTCTCAGTCTGGACTTAGACTCTGTGCTCCCCAGACCGATGCAGTAGCATTCCAGTAGCACTACAGACAAACATTGCAACTGGGCAGACAACAGGCATATCCCTGAAGGACACTACATTGCGAAAAGAGGAGCAGGGAATGCTCGGAGCAACAGAGAAAACAGGCTGAACCCACTCAGCGTGAGCTCTATGTTTTGGGCTGAAGCTTACACATTCATGTGATGGGAGAGTGTTTTAGTTCAGCTAGCTTGCATAAAATTACTTCTATTCTTACTGTACTACGCCTTGGTTCTTCCTTAGGCTTTCTTATTCTTGCTTCCCGGAGCAACCAGCCAGTAGGTTATCGACCAATTTGTTTTGTCTCACTATTATCACAAACGTTGATTATTGGCGTTATCATTACTTCGGACTCTGTATGTTTTGATCAGGTATAAAATAAGAATACTCAACACTAGAATCAACACGTGGGATGGCTGTGCCGGTACAGTCCAAGACGACCGCACATAACACGAGAACACCTGAGAATGACTGGGGTCTGCCGTAGTTTCAGTCAAGCATGTTTACTAGGCCAGGGGAAGGAAAGAGATACGCCTATTTTATGTAGCTCTTCTTTTACAGTAATAGTGTTTGTAGAATCAGTAGTCAGTTTGAATTGTGTTCTGTACATTGCATTATATATGTAAATTAATTTCTATTAATCTTCATAATGTTAAGCTACTGCTAAAAATGTTCAGTTAAGAACTGCCTTTGTTCTTCTGCCTCTCTAATTTCAATTCCCTTCAGTCTCTTCTCCCTGTATTAAAGTACTTTATTAATTTTGTCACATTAATCTGATCAGCACTAAACACACTACCATTTCTAAAGACCCAAAACATGAAGCCAAGCTACAGCGACAAGCAAACAAAAAGCCTACTGTGCAATAGGCAAAGCAGTTCTCGTTGTGCCTGGCCTACGAGAAGGTGACGATCTCTGCCCTGCTCCTGGCTGAGCCCACCCAGCCTCCGTGGCGCTGGGGCCAGAAGCCAAGCAGAGCTGTAGCCCACAACAGAGAGAGCGGGGGAGATGAGGCAGGAACACAATGAAGACCTCATTGCAGTAACAGGAGAGTTAAGCGTGTCATCAGAAAGGGAGGGGATAAAAACCTGACAATGGCGAAACCACCAAGCTCTCTGTCATTCCACGTGTTAGTGACTGGAAGGCCTGAAGCAGAGAGGATTATCTCTGCGTGTTGATTACCCAGACACTGTATGTCAGAGCACAGCACCCAGGTCTATGGCACTGGCTGAATTCTGAAACAGAGAGGATGAAAACAGAGAAGTTACTACCACATGGAATTGTCTTTCTCTCCACAGGATGGACACGTTAAAAAACGGAGGTCTTACGCCAGCAGAAAAAATCCGCAAAGAAAGCAGGAATTCATGAGAACTCATGAAACAGCATGTACTTTTAGGAACAAATTCCTACTTTAAGATTCATCTCCATTCCCAAAAATGTGATATCCAGAAAACTGTTGCCCACTTAAAGCCAGAAATTTCGTTTCCTCTTCCATTGATGTTTACTAAATTATTGCAAGATTTTAGCAAGGTTTTTGGCTAATATCTGATGGAAATGTAGATAATTCAATGTTCAGGTGATACTGAAATAGGACTGTGCTATAAAGCTTGCCTGGAGCTGCAGACAGAAGCAACAGCAGGCACAAGCAGATTTCTCTGACCAAGCATATTTTCTCTCATTATGTGATCTTTGATTAAGTTATGCCTAACAGGTAGAATGCGATTGATTCTCATTGACTAGTTAAAACCCAGAAAGAACTATTTTTCATGAATAAACATGCAGAGTCTGAAAACTGGATTTCAAAACTTGCTTCATAAACTATCCATAGCTTGTCAGCTTTTTGCTTGCTTGTAGTATTTATTAAGTATTTCTGAAGGCAGAATAGATTAGGAAATTGTGGAACTGGTTGACAAACATTTCATTAATCTCAGGGGAAATAAAACTTACAAGAATGATCACTGTTCTCTACAAATTAGCTATTCTATGACAAAATTATTTTTTCCTTAATTGCAGACCCAAATTCGTACCTTGAATACTTCCAGCCCGTTGAAGGCCATTAACATAACTGGGAATTGTATGATACGAGGAGACAAGATGTGCCTTGTAGTAAGCATGGGTATTAATTTTATTTCATTTTTCGATTCATTTTGTTCTGAGGAATGAAAAAAGGAAAGGAGAGGAAACAGAAAGTGGTGTGGCTCCGTGACAGTGATGTGAAGCAAAAATAAATAGGACATGAAAAACTAAAAGATAAACTGCCGCAATCCAGTCTGCATACTCAATAGTAAAGAATACACATACGTTCAGAACAAATTTTCAAGGCCTTGGACACGCCACTTCATGATCTAAAATCGATCACAGAAGAAACAGAAGACAGTCCTATACCAACTGCTTCTCTGAAAACAAGATGTGTTGAACGTGCCCTTCGCCTATACAGCCTATACGTAGTTTTGACACATTACCTAGATACTTGCTGCCTGTTGAACTACAAGAAGAAAGTAACGGACAGCAAGTGGTAAGCAATTCCTTTCCCCATCTCTGGATCTAAAAGATCACTTGTAATTATAACTGTTTCAAGTTCAGCTCCTCAAATCAGGAAGATTTCAATTTCTTATACGAGTTCATGCACAAAGCCAGACTGACTTGGAAAACAGGGCTGTATCACTCACTACACTTTCTGCAAGACTTTTGTTAAACTTATTTAGAAAGGGTGCAGCTTGTAAATATTCATGCTTTGTTGAAAAAGCTTTCAAATCATGGAACGTTTGAGAAAGAGAGCAAATTGGTTTGGTTTAGTTGTTAAAGGCTTTCGCCACAGCCCGCAGTCTTGTTGACTCCCTAGCGGAGTATGCTTATGGCTGACTGAAAGGCCTCGAATCATTATTTAGTCTTGTCTGTACTTCAGGGCTAACCAGGCAGGATTGCTCAGCAGCGCTGACTGCTTCACATGTTGCTTGACAGAAGTTTAATTCTACGGTTTAGAAAAAGTTTCTGACGCATGTGATGAGCACAAGGGTCACTAACGACTATTAAGCTTGGCTCTAGAGCTGATGCAAGTACGGCACACACGGGGACGGGCACTATCCCCTTCGGGTCGGTTAGGGTACAAGAGAGCAAAGTGAAACATTTTTTGACGCGCTGCCGACCCGTTTTTACTTTTGCTTGCAGTGTGAAGCACGCTGACAGTAAACAAAACCAGCACTCAGACTTTGACAAGGCACAAAGCAGAAAATGGACACCTAAACTGATTTTACAGGGAAGGATTTTTAATGGATGAAATCCAAAATACGGTACTCGCATGCTGCAACAGAGCCTCCGTGACAACACGGAAGGCTATCCGCTGCCAACATTTCCTCAAAGCTGGTGTCTGGTCACGGTCACTCGGGGACGTGGGGGTGACACACTCTTTGCTAGTCTAACCAGATACCGTACCGGCAAATGTTATCAGAAAAACTGCGTCTATCTGGCCTTCCTGAGCAGCAATATTTCTGGCGGGAGCATTCGCCAGCGTAACTTTCACTAGTAAGCAGGTGAGCCTCAGAAGACCGCAAGTTGGCCTAGACCTTCCCTCTCATTTAAGAGGAAGGCCTGTCCCGTTCAGCATGTACTGAAGCATCAAAGCGGATAAGACCACACACACACGGAGCTTGTTGGTTTCATTTTTTTTTTTTCTGATCTGTCTTAATTTCTAAACAAAAATCTTGTGTTTTAAACAGCTGTTGGTCAACACCTCTGCGTATAAGCCTTCAAACAGGACACCTAGGTCACCTATTAAAACCTGAATTTGCTTTTCTTATGCTGCTGGATTGATCCACGGGAGCCAGGTTAAACTGCTGTGGTACTGAAGACGCGTTTCCTCAAAGTGAGTATTATCCTGTCCACAAGCACTTCATAACCACGTGAGTGTGAAACGTTTTTCCATCATAATGCTTTGACTAGTAATGAGAGAATATTCTAGGAAGATAAATATATGAAACAGCATCTAGCTTCAAACACTTGGAATAAGACTCACTACACGCCTCCTATAACCCCGCAGATATACGTTAAGTCCAATCCAAACGATGAGACTCTGCCAGATGCAAAAAACGGGGCAGTAGCAGCTTAGAGCATTATTACAGATTTCTCAAAGGTGCACAGTGGGTTTCTGAGTGCTCAGTTTCCACAGAAACTAAGCTACAGACTTCTTGCCTTTTCTGAGTCTAAGTCCTATTAGAGACATAATTTTATTGCGGCTTTATGTGTTTAACGGAGACACATAAGTTTCATAAAGTTTGGAAAAGCTCAGCGCTTAAAACCTTAAAATAATTATAATTATCTCCATCTATTGTAGACTCGTAAATATACAAACATAGGCGTAATCCTTGTAGCAGTTACCGGTACAGTGCTAATGGCAATGATTCAAACTCTCTTTAATCTTCCAGTGAAAAGACTGTAATCAAGGCACATTGGCCATAAAGGTTACGTAAGTCTTGACAGAACTACAAAATACTTACGACCAAGGCCAATAACCTCAGAGATGCGGAGGTGTGAGAGGAAAGCCGTGTCTGCCTTCTGCAGCACAGCAGATTGATATTCTGTCCAGCTCTTCCCATGTTTGATTGTTTGATTTATTTCCTGGGAGCCCTTAATTTCAGATGGTGTTCTACTTCTTTATCTTTTTTGTGCACATTTTAACTTGTTTACTGATTTACTAAGCAACTTTATATCAGCTGCCACCCAAAGGACTGCTGAAACTGCTCTAAGTATTTGCTTTCAATCAGACAGCTTTTCTCTTCCATTTGTTTTCCTGACATTATCGGTACCTTCACATGAAAGAAGAAGCTCCAGCAGTGCACCTCCATCACAGTGGCTACATGTTTTAATCAGAAGGTAGAGGCAACAAATCTGAAAAAAGTAATATAAATAGGATACCTGAACTTTATAACGTGACTCTCTCGCAGCTCTGTCAAATACGTGATAGCTACTGCAACAGGGAAAGTTCCTGCTCAGTGAATAATTGGAGAATACTCTTCTGATGGTTCATCAATTTACAGAACGCAGCTGTTTCCACTCAGGTCGAAGTCCCTGTTAAAACGGCCAGATTTATCTTTCTGATAGGATCTCCTCTTTAGCTTCTACACTGAGGGGTCCTCCGTCCCACTCAGTCCCAGTGTGATCTGCCTCTCACAGCGATGGGAGAGGTCTGCCTGGGAAAATGGCCGTTCAGTAAAAACCCAAAGTATCCCAATAGTTACACGAATATCATCCGTGATCCCACAGAGCTAAGCCTTGCAGGGTAACCTTCTCATTTGTTACAGCCACCAGCAATTTCAACAACGTATATGCCAATTTTCATTTTTAACCCCGCTAAAATAAAGCTCTCTCCCTTACAGTGGGTCTTTTCAATGAGAAGAACACACGAACGTAGGCTGCAAGACGCTTAAGTTTATATACTAGTTTCAGGGGTCGAAAAAAATGCTGACAGTTCCGCTTCAGCGTCTCCTAAGGGACTTAGCAATTTATAGCAGCTTCTTGCCTGGGGAGGACTTTGCAGCACACCCAGATCGTCACCGCCCTCACTGGCGGCCAGTATGAAAATTCCTTTGATTTCATAAGCGAATTTCCAAGCTCTTTTCTGGTGAAATCACCAAAGAGCCAAAGGCAAATACTAAACACCAAGCGAGTACCAAAGAACAGCACTAACTTTAAACCAGGTTTCCAGTACCCCTAGACAGTATCGGGAGTACAATGAGCTTAACAACACATTAGGTGGTACTCACAGACAGATTATTAAATAGTCATATTGGTTCTTGTAAAATAAAGCCCTTTGATTCCAGCAGAGCTAGAACAGTAGCTATGCTGCCCAGCTCCAGGCTTGACTTGACTGTTCCTGCTACTCCTAATTCGAAGTATGAAGAAGCTGACAGAAACCTCAGAAGCAGTAAAACTCTGGCTCCTTCTCCCAGTTTTTTTTTTTTTTTTTAAAAAAGGGCAAAAGCCCCCGAAAACTAACCCATTCCCACGTCCCTGAATTTCTGCAGCTGATTTGTCGGTGTCATTTTTCATCCTGACAGCACATTCAGGAAACGTGACAAATTTAGGCAACAGTCTCACACTGAAAAATGCTCCTGCGAACTTTTCCCCGTTAAGCTGCAATGAATTTGCTTAGCAAAAAACAAAAGGTTTTCCTCAGCTTAGCTTCCAGTTACTTTGATACATGATGTTTCAAGTAGTTTAAAAAATGGACCCAGCATGGGTTTTGTATTAGTTTTTAAAGCTCAGATCATCGCTCAAGAAGCTGTGCCATTTCTCACTGCTACATCTGAACGAGAAGCGTGAGCTTTTGCAGTCAGTACTTGCTTCCACAAAGGCCAATTTTCCAAAGCATCCTCTCAATTTGTGGCAGCGACTCAGTGCGTGACCTCACCTGGCTCTGCAAGCGCACCATCGCTGCGTGATGCAATTTTGTAATTGGCAGAAGTTGGAGCTCTGGCTGAGCAAGCTGGGGGACGTATCTTGCTTTTCAGACCAGTCGGTCGGCCCTGGGGAGGTCTCATATGTCTGAAATGAAGCCATAAACCCTGTCACAAACCAGAAATAAAAGCGCTGGCAAGCTGTGAACGACTGGAGCGAATGATGCCCTGTGCGGGTCACAGACAAGACGGCTGATCTTGGCGGAGCGGCTGGATAGGGTACCTGTGCCACTTTATGGATTATTCTAAACTGAAAACACAGGCTGGTGTGTTCGTGTTGAATGCAGAGGAAGAGGGTGAGGAACTGCACATTGCGGTAGGCATTCAGGAGGCTCGTGGCCAGCTGTGCTCACAGCCTTAGCAGCCAGGAGCCTTTTAAGGCTCTTCTGCTTGTATAACCTCTCTCTACCTCACGAACGAAAATTCAACACCGAAACTCTCAAGGTCACCTTTTGGTGAACGTTTAGCTTCACAACTATACTTTCTACACAGCTCTCCCTTGTCCACGGGGCTTCAAGGAGGACTGCAGTGTAAATATTCTTTCTCAAATATCTTCCCACTCTGGTGCGTGACCATGTTACCATGAATTATTATAGCAAACTTCCTTTGTATTCACTTCATTACTCGAGACTTTTGAGATCAACAGCAAAACTGCACTTCAAGATCCTTTCAAAACATATCCTAAAGCCCCCTGGATATTCCGGATTGATATAAGATGCTCTTATGCTCTGCATACGAGGGCCTCGTTGTAAACTTCAAGAGCTAGCAGCACTAAATTGAAGTGAAAGATGGTTTTGGCCAGACCAGAAATACACAAAATCAGCTGCTTCTTGTGGTGGCATTTGTTCTCGCAACAAAAAAAACAGCAAGGGAGAAATTAAAAATCAACTACCATAGCAAATGGGTACAAAAGTGGTTTTGGATGCAAAGCACAACAATGAGGAACAGAAACCAAACCGCGGTAGGATAACGTACGCATTTTGTCATCTGCCATTGACCTACCAGAGTCCACCCCCAGCCTGGAGCAGGACAAAAGGCACACAAAGGAGAATTTTACACTAACGGTGCTCTCCTAAGAGAGAAATGTTACGCAAATATCACAAATGCCTAACTCTATCCTTGAGAAGCAAAGTGTTTCTTGAAACGGGATGCTAGCACGTACGATGCTAAACTAGTCTTGGGTCCTTAGGAACTCCGCACTACAATGGCAGGTCTGTTGAATCCACTTTTGAAAATTCCTCCTTTTCAGTCAGGGTTAGAGTAGCACCAGATCTATTAGGTTCATCACTACTCATGAAACAACCAGTATGCTGAGCTGTAAATACTGTGCCTGTGGGAACAGTTTGTTTATTCTTGCTAAGCATGAGAAATTCTAGAAGGACAACTTGTAAACAGAAATTTTAGAAGCTTTGAAATTAGAAGATTGGAGCCACTGTTTCAAAATTAAACATCTACAATTCATTTATGGGAAATTAGGACTCGTGTTTCTAAGAGCTTCAGGCACATTGGACAATTGCTGGCCTTAGATCTTCAACAAACCGCAGAACTAGCTCAGCCCTTCCACCCACAAGTCTTCTTAAATTTACATCCGCAATTGCTAACCCTTTGAGCACACCCTGCAAAATGCAAATAGGCTAGGAAATGCTCATCTGTGATCAGCACCTAACGATGTGAGCGGCCTGAATTTGGAGAATATTCACGGAAGCATAATAATTAGACGTCGAAAAGACCTGAGGCTGTCTGCCGTTTCCTAGTTAGTGCAGCACTGAGCCTAGACTGATTACTTCTGACCAATCCCATCCTGCAAAGATCCGTGTGAAGAATCTTCCACTCCTTCCCTTGAGAAGCTTGCCCAATAAGCACATCTTGCTTTTAAAATATTTGTCTTGATAACCTGTATCTACTTTTTGAATAGCCTACTTCATTTTAATACTCCGCACACGTTGCCTTGCTTCACAGAAAGGTATATTCAGCTTTATCAACTGTTTATGGACAATCCACCGGCACTTAAGCTTTTGTTTTGTTGTGTTGTGCTCTATGCGCTCTTCTTTTCAGCACTTCGGAGCCCCAAGGGCATTCCTCCAGTATCTCCTGTACAAATTTGGTCCTCCGGAAAATGTATAAGAAATGATAAATTTTAATAGAAATACTCTATGAAATCCCCACTAGACTGCACAGATGGCCAGAAATTGTGATTGGAAGCATTCATACATATTTCAGAGTGATACACTGGGAAAAAAGATACATTGCGAGATGAAAAAACAGCAAAGAGAACTCAAAACTCGAGACGCACTTTGGCTGAAAGCAGGTTGGTGTTTCCCCTAAACATCCATCACGCAATCTGACTGAAAACATAGCGCCCGAATTAAACAGATGCAAACGAAGCATTGTTAAACAGGACTTTTTAAAGAACTGAGACTGCTACAGCTCGATTATATGTCTTACCTCTAAACAGATTATTAGACGTACGAACAGCAAGACAATACTGCTAGATACACACCACCCAACAGAACATACGGAAACACACCGTGAATTAGCAAACGCAAAGGGTTAATCCCGACCATAGGGCTGGACCTTTATACTTGGGCAACACTGTAGCTGATGTTACNGTTAAGAGTAAAAAATACAAACTAGGACACTTGCTGTAGCTCAGCCAACACGTAGGTTTTGCTTTAAAGGATGCACTGCCTAGTGTTAACATTATTATCACTCGAAAAAATGCAAAATTTCACAGATTTAGAAAAGGGGAACCCCCCACCCCCCCAAATGCACGGAGAAGTAGGAAGAAATCTAAGTATAGCTGTTCCATCATAGAGATTGTATTGGTGCCAGTTAAGAATGATTTGCTCACTTGTATTTTCAGTACATTTGTGCCAAGCTTGCTATTTTTGTGCTTTTACATCCCCTTCTCCCCGCCCCCCACCCAAGTACATCAGACATTCGCCTCCCTTTGGAGTACAGCCAAGGAAAATGTATTCCAACTGCAGGCTTGCATGAGCCATGGCTGTAAGCTGAGGCTTCTCCATTGCATTCCCAGTTTTTTTCCAAATCCCTCTGTGCATGCTCTGCCAAGACATTGTTTCCAGAAGTAAGAAAGAGCTAATAAAGCTGTATCGGCGTGATCAATATGGTTCAGCACTCTCTGCTGAACACCTTGTTTCAGGAGCCTGAAATCCTATCTTCCAGGGCTTAAGCATGTTAAGGCAAAGTTTTGGAGAGGTTCTACTGAAGACCATTCTGTAAAGAGCACAGTGCAGGTAACGTGTAAGTTTACAGAGAATGTCAGAAGCGTTCTGTGAAGACAGGACAGATTGGCAGCACCAGGGCCTTAGATTCTGCAGCGGCAATCTGGACTGGTTCTTTGCCAGTTTAACTGGTTGGACTTCACTAGAATTGCTCTTGATATATCTGTGGCAGGAAAAGGGAAAAGTGGCCTTTGAACACGGAAGGGACATTTCCCATGGCTTCGTTCGCTGCAAGGACTTCCGATAATACCACTAATACCACTGTGCAGAGAAGGGAAGTCTCTGCTAGCTTGAAAAGAACCTATTATATTAAAAATTTTCAGCTCTGATGTTTAGTAAAAGCCAAGTGACCTCCATTATCTACACAAAAATAGCCCACTAGGTATCCAGAGCTGTCTTTTCTAGTACCTCTGCATAGTCTTTAGTGCTGGGTGTGCTCCTCGTGCATTAGCTGAACAGGATTCTCAGAACCGCTCCTCGATCTGCGGTACGCTCCACATTTAACACTGTCGTGCACTCACTCACTGAACCATTTTTAAACTCAGTCTCCTGCTGAGAGCTAAATGCACTGCTTGCATTCTAATCTTTGCACCTACTGCAGCTAAAGTGTAACAGTTCCACAGCTAGAAGGCAATAGCTAAAGCAGGGGAAATATCATTAAGAAAAATAAAAAATGATCGATAGAAAATACAGCACATTGCTCTAGACATATTAATTTAGTGCTGAGTGACTTGAACAACTAATTTATTAAAATTACCTGGAAGCATCTTATGATTACCCCTACATAAGCACTCTTTAATTTGCTTCTGCTTCTATTCTTGGCAAGACAGTCCACGTTGTGCACGCTCAATATACAAGATGCATGAAAACCAATTAATGCCGTTGACCTATACAAATAGGATAACACCAGTGGACTTGATCACTGCCAGACAAGTGCAGATAACTGGTAAATGAAGAACTTGGTCCTAATTTGTGAAGCCAGTCAGAATTAAAACATGCTGAAACCTCCTTGGCTTCCATGGGAGGTGTGAATGTTTAGTGTCCTGCGCCACACTGAGATGCTACAACCTATCAAAGTTTCGCCGCTTTACAAGTTCATTGCCTGTAGCAACTAGAAAATGAACTCAGAAGGGAGGGGTGGCTATAATGAGAGGCATACAACATACTTCCATGCCAGGCTCCCACCTTATTTGCCCTCACAGATCAGACCGTCCCACAGCTCCCCTTGGGTGCTGATGAGCTGCTGACTCCTACAGCAGAGCTAATGTCATGCCACAGGCTCTTTCAGGCTGTTGCTTCAGAGCACTCTTAGTCACAGGTCAGTCTCCTTCATAGGATTAAAACATTTCAGAGGCTTGATCAGAAAACACAGGGAAAGCCTTGATTTCTCACTTCATTGGTAAATCTGTGTGTATTACCGAATTGACTCTCAGGGCTGGGAGAGCTTCCCACTGTGGTCTCGCTCGTCACCTAGCTCCTATGTGCTTGCTCAGAGATGTCAGCAGGACGAGATCCCTGAAGTCTGAACTGATTCATCCATAACAACACCGAGAAGAGGTTCTCTTATAGATCGAGTCTAATAGTGAAGACATCAGACACAAGTTTGAAACCTCCTCAGAGAACTTATTTTGTTGGAACATCAAAGAATGTTTTTTTTCAATGTCCCTGAGCAGAAAATGGCGATAAAAGTGGAAACTGATAAGCAGGACGTATTCAAAGGACAGCAGGTGAGCCCCAAGAGCGACTGGCACAGTTTTGTTCCACTGCACTGGAATCTGGAGAGCCTCTAGTCCCGTGATGACTGTTGGGAAAGTGAATGTGATGCTTAAGTTGCCCAGGAGAGAGACCTACTGGGAAATAAAAGGAAAAGCCCCATAGATTCACTATGTCCTGCAGAAACTCTCGATGCAGGGTAGCCTTTTGCTACTCTGCCTAGCTGCCATGGCCACGTTTCAATGCCCAAGAATAAAAGACGGTTTTAACCTCCCTAGGTTTCTGGCAGATGATCAAGCAGTACCTCCTCCCTGGAACTACACTGTCACTTGAGTCTGCTAATCAAGGCCTTGCACTGTTTTGTCATCCCACATCATCGCACAAACAGAATGCAAACCACACCTGGCCCGTTTGGTCACTCCTCCCTTTTTCACTAACAGGTCACAGTTAAAAGCTCCCTCCTGGATTTCCCAGCTGCTCCAGGCCACGCTCCTCCCCAGTCAGCCGCCAGGGATGCTACGCTCTCGAAGGTTTTGGCCAGCCTGCATGACATCTGACAAAACGATGGGCACAGCTTCCTGGTGATAAACGCCATGGTCCATAATCATTGAGAAAAAAAATATTTCACGGGTGGGGAAAATACTGTGCTGACCTCTCCTTTTAATAGCTTTATCTCCGGTAAAAGGCTCCAATTCGCAGAAGGCATGAGCCAAATTCAGCTACGGTGCTCCTTCAGCAAAGTGAAAGGGATTCCATCGAGGAAGGATCTTGGCCCCTTTTGTGCAATAAGAATGTGATAACGGTGCTGCTGCAACAACCCACTGCACTGCATAACAACGGTTGTAGGTCAGTGAAAGTCACGTCTTTTGTTTGTACAGAGCACAGCCATAAAGCCTGACGTTAGTGCCCCTCTCAAATTTTTCCTGAAGTTCATTTTCTAAATGAATATCCAGCATATGATTCTCTCAGCCCTGCGTCTGTTCTGACAATTAGTCTGCTGCCATTTCAGGCCGCATGGACCTTCCCCAAGTTCATAATGGGGAAGATATTAATTACATTCAGGGAAAATTGAGTTTCATGACTCCCAGAGGAACATGCTAGTCTTCATGAAACAACTTTTTTCCACCTTTTCATGTCAAGTACAACAGACTCTGCATAAACGGTGCAAGACATTTTTATGCGTTACATCACGAGTGGAAAAGAACAGCAATCGTATCAAACCGCCCGGGTGCGTTAACCTTATTCTGAGGAGCTAGCATTATTTTTTGGAAGCAAAGTTAAAGAAGATACAGCACAAAGAAGAATCAGTCCCTTGGCCTTCCTTCTCCCCTTTCGCCCATACTTTGTTTTGGCAGTGGTCATACCGCTGCCTGCTTTAACATTGAAGAGGGTTCTAGCTAGTGAATAAAATTTGCAAACCCGAAAGCCGTGCACTTAAATTCTTATCCTGAGGTATATTTTAAACAGGCAACCATGGAGAAAACCAAATCCAGTGTAACTATACTGCAAACTGATTTCATGAGGCAACTGGCACTGGAGTACAAATCGCAGTTCCAACAGGTGACCATTTTTTGCTCTTCTCATGACAGCATCCTTCAGAAAGATATCTCTCTCCCGAAAGTGAGTTATCAGAAATGGTTTGATTTTCCTTGATTTGTGTTGCATACTGATAATACACCTTTCTCGATCATCCGCTTTTTTTATTGCTTGAAGCTCCTGCGTATGAGGACTTTACCTCCCCGAGCAGTGTGATCTGGAAGCAACAGCACAGAATTGGGAGAAAAAAAACCCCCAAACCTAAGTCTGAATCCTTACCCTGCCACTGCAAAAAGGAGAAAGGTAAAAAAGCCTGCCTGGCTCTCTTACTTCTGAAGAATGGTAATTAATGACCCTGCACATATACACACATGATTTCGAATAGGCTCAAGTAGCATACATATAAGAATTAATTGCACATGCCTGTTTTCTCTGAAGTAAAGACACGTTAAGGATGTAAAGGCATTTTCAGACCCACGGGAATAACGTTCTTACGCCAGCAGTACTCTACTGGAATACAAAAGAACCTGCGGGTTTTGCTTTTTTAAAATGCGTTTAGCATGACTGAGGAGCCTTCGCACTGCTGCTGTGGCTGCCAAGTCCCTGTCACTCCCAAGCTGAGCGCACAGGAAACGCAGACAGCACCTCGCTCAAGTGTTCCCTAACCTGATGCACACACAGGCGACACATTTGCAGACAACCCCATCAGCAGCACCATGTATAATGGCAGAGGAGGAAGGTGTGAGCAACAGAGTTCTAACACCACTTAGTAGACAGGGAAGGGGGTAGCAAGGGCGGAAACAGATGTGGAAGTTAGCGGTGCCAGCAGCAGAACTGGGTTCGAGCATTCTCTCCTGCCCTCCTCCCTCCCTCGTGCTTTTTAGTAAGGTACCTCCAACCTTCTCCAAAGCGGTGTTTGAGAAAAGGAGAACTGAGAACACAAATCTGCTCAAAATGAAGCTTTGAGTAGCGCTTCTCACATTGCTCCTGCTTTCCAATGAAGCAACGGTGGCAAGGTCTCACAGGATGCTCATGGGTTCATCCCAAGGCCTCTCTCCGCTTGCTCAAAAGACCGACCTCCCTCCCTAAAAGCAGCTCACAAGGTGCGAGGTGTAAGCCAAAGGGGATGAGAGACAAACTCACCCAACCACAGGCAGGGAAAGCATACTGCAAAAGGGAGCGCGGAAAGAAGCTTCTTCCACTGCTCTTCACACAGATGTACGGTCACTCACAGCCCAGCAAAAATCACAGCCTAAGGTGCCGGTCCTTGTCTTGGCAGCAGCAAGGTAGGTTGGGTATTCTGCGGTTAAGCATAGGGGCTTGAGATGCAGATTGCCGTTTCTGCCATCTAAGAGACCGAGGACAAACCCTGTAATTTCTCTGTCTGCAGAAAGCAATTGGAAGTCACACGTGTGGGGACCTGACACTAGTTCCATGTGCCTAGTACGCTAGTTAGAAAAGCAAGACATCAATATGCAACATAAAGTTCCGGCTCTGCAAGAATCAAGAGCTTAAAACACCTTTGAAAACCTAGCCTCAAATTTTGTGGCAGCAATTTCAAACAAGAACATTTTAACTGATTCTTGAAAATGCTTGATTCCAGCTTTAGCAAAATCTTATTCTTGCTTAAATGCTGCTTAATTGAAAGTAACGTGCGATTTCTTATCGGCATACGTCATCTGCTATACCACCTGTAAAAGCTGTCAAACCGTCGTCAAATTGAAATACGGCTTTCCCCTTTCTGTGCATCCGATCATACATTCCATTTTGGATTTCTCTGCTTTCTCTACAAAGGCTTCTGAGCTCGACTTCACAGAGACGGTCTGGCAATAAAAACGCTCAAGCAGCAATATAGACAGCTGGGAATTTATTGCATCAGGATTTGTTTTTAAAATATAGGTTTCTCCTGATAAACTAACATTGTCATCTGTTCTGGTGGCAGAGCACACTGCAAACAGCAATCTTCCCCCAGAGGAAACAATGTCAGATCGTGATTTATGAACAGGGAGCCACTAAAGAGTATGATTTCACCCTAAATTAGTAATTTATCAAGTAAAGAATCACAAGCAAATAGCTGAATATTGGTGCCTTAAAGGGTCAATAGACTTCTCACTAACTTTTGCTTCAAGCACAAATAACCAGAGACTCCTCCAAGGGAAAACCGTTCTAGTGGATGCCCTAGCAAGTGAAAACATTTAGGTCTAAGTGTTGAGGAAAGCATTCCCGACGTGACCTTTGAGTGTCCGTACTGGGTTCGGAGGAGCCTCACGCAAGGGGACTCCACAAAGCTGCTAAAGGCAGCGAGTCCATCTAAATGTGATAGTTTAGATCAAGAGGAGGTAGTGGGCGACGGGGGAGCAAGAAGGGAAACCAAAGCCGTCTAAAAGGGCAAGTGTTCATTTTCAACCTTAATTAATAGCCTGAAGTGAAGCAGTTGATTTCCACGTACAATGAACTACGAATCATTGGAAATCACTATGACACAAGTCGGCAGAACAATTGCTTTGTAAAATCCTCTTACAGGCCAGGGAAATGAGTTTCTAGACATCCATCCGGGAGAAGGGGGTTTCCTCTACCTCTGATCAACACTGGCAGGAAGCATACACTATCAGCACCCAAAGGCATGACCATGGATGCAAAGCTATTCAGCTAGGACTAGAAGCAAGCCAAGGAAGCTCAACTTGTTATTCCCTAGTCACTCCCTCAAACATCTTTTCTCCAGGCCGCTCAACCTTCTTTCCCAATAATTTCAATGATTTGTAACTTTGTAGACTTAGCAAATGCAGAGCACTCAAATTTGCACTCTCAAATTCATACTCTCAATGTTAGAGCACAAAGTGCAAGTTCTTTTTTCCAAATACCATACTGCAGATGTAGATTTCTGGATCTGGGCCCATAACTCCCACAAAATTAGGTAATTAAAATTTTATTTGAGACGCTTTAAGTGCATCTGTCAAACTGGTACAGTAGTGTCAATTAGTGTCAAACAATTTATGGTTGTGTGCTTCTAGATCTGGACTGTTAGAAGTTCTCATGGGGCATCAATCCATGACTGCTGCGAAAAATGAGTGTTTATTTTACTGGTTAGATGTCAGCAATCTGCTCCTTGATATGATACAGTTGGGTTCCATAATGAATGGAGGACCTTACTTCTTAACTACTGCAAAAAATTTCTTGTCCATTTAAAAACTGATTCAGAATTCTTTTCTACTGAGGTAATTCCACTGACTCCGGTCAATTTGTATAGGTCTGTATCTCTTCCTAAGACTGCTTAAAAAACAATAACCAAGGCAATAACCAGAACAAATAGGAGAAGGTGCCCCAAGCTTTCAAATTCTCATTGTGTAGCAGGAGGGTTGTGGATATACTACCTTTCCAACAAAGTTTTTTCCTCAGCCTTTTTAGTGATGCTAAAACGTCCTTGGGTGATGGTATGGTCTGTGCTCTTTCAAACTGCAGAGAATGAACGCAGTGGTAATCAGGTATATGGAAAAGTGATGAGCAGCAAAAGAATTGGTGAACCATAGGAAATCTAGTGAGAGACACCCAAAGCCAACCATCTACATCAGTGTGAATGGTAAATGCCCAACTCTGATCCTGAAGAGCATTGGAAAGGAAGCCCTTTCCCATTTCCATTCTAGCTTGCTTGAACATTCACAACATCTGCAAATGTTATTTTGGCTTTATGAGAAATAAGCCAGTCGGCTTATCCAATAATACTCAGTTCATAGGTCAAATCTCAATGGTTTTGGCTATAATGATCACAGTAAATATGCTTTGAAAATAAAAATTAAGAATTATTACTTCATCTACTTGGAGAGCTTAGGCATTTCTTTAGATATCTTGGTGGTTTAAAGAAAGGGAGCTAGGAGGCTGGGGTCGCGCTGCGCTTTACATTTGATCGTCAGCTTTCAACGCTTCCTCACACCAGAAGCATTTACGAGGCTGGAGGAGCAAGTCTCCCGTGTGCCGGTGGCATCCTCTTCCATTTTTAAGTTTTGGCACAAGAACTGAGTCTGAAGCAACCTAAATTCACATTCAGGGGAGACAGACTGGGACAACCAACATTAGCACGAGAGGCCAAGATTCAGCTCTGACACAAGGAACCTGATTACAAATCGAGCCTGGATAGCAGACAGGCAGCCTTGAGTACCATCTACAAAAGCTTGCTCTAGCATTCTTGCGTCAATTGCCCGAAGCAACTGTACTTGTGTAGCGCAAGAGCTGCTATGATGCATTAAACACAAGCCCAGAAGAGCCAGTGAGTTAACGATCACTGTCCATACAGAAGTACAAAAGGAGAGAAGCCGTTATTTAATTTTGCTGCCCTTAGAAGAGAAAGCAGAGAGGCCACCGCCTGAATGTTCACCAGGGCTGAAGCCTTGTAAACAGCCAGAGGATTTTGCAGCAGTTGGGAGGGCTGTGGCGCACAGCCTGGTCCCCTTGGGCAATTCGAAAAAGCAGAAGGGTCAGTGCTAAGGCCAAAAAATTGATTAATGTGAGATAGACTATCTCAACCACAGACGTCGGCAGTTCACAATTCAATGCTGACATATTTCAATCAATGCATGTCTGCAGCTAAACTTAATAACCAGCCAGCCCATCAAGTGGTGGATACTAAGCAATTCCAAATCGCCCCAAGAATTTTAAAATGGCAATGGCTTACTGCAGGACTGCAGAGAATGACCCGTCTGTCAGATGCTGTCGTATCTGTGGCTGACACAGATGTCAAGATTCCTGCCCCCCTACGTGAACACTGCTGTGATGTCGTAAAACGGAGAGGGCCATCTGGGATCACTGCCCTGCACAAGCCATCCAGAATCTGTCCTACGCAATCTTTCCTGCGTTTTTCCAGCAATGACATTTCATCACTTTTGAATGAAAAGTTCCTTTGCAGTGAAATTGCATCTTTTTCTGTCAGCCAGAGGTCAGACAGTCTGCTTAACAGTAAAGGAAAACAAAAACGCCCCCTTCTTTTTATTCTATTTCTCTCATAAACAGAACAAACATCGCAAATGTTTTCATTTGACTACCTACATTCATTTGCTTGCTTATGAAGACATAGCTTTTTTGGGGGGACGGTTGCAGTCCCCTGAATTCCTATGGAAAACACTTAAGTCAACAAAGTTTTAAACCACTTCATACCACAATGCTCTGTATTGCCAGACGGTTATTTTTGACGCACAATGTTCAGCCTTGCAAGGAACGAAAAGAACAGGTTCTTTCCTGAACAACGGCAAAGCGCATACGTGTACCCATTGGACTCACCTGGAGTCAAACAATTTAACACAGATTGAAGTCGCCAAGAGTATGGGAAGCTAAACAAACAGGAAGCTTCGCATTTAAAATGGGCTTATCTGACAAAAGTCATGGGAGTTGATTTACGCTGCCAGGAGAAAGAGCTCCAGCTTCTCTACCCCTTTAATAAAGTCCTTGGAGAGCCCTGATGGACACTGGAAGTTGGCACTGTAATGAACAGCCCGCAGCTGACGAGCAGAGGCCGTATCAGCAGACCACAAGCATAACTTGTAGCAACTTCCACATACACGTTCCTGTCCCATCCCATTCAGCCTCCTGGGATAATAGATCATCATCAAACCCCAATGTCCAAAAATCTTTGCTGAAGGCTTCTTCAAGATTGACCTGAGTTGCAAGAAGTATCTACACTGACAGTCTCAAAAGAGACATCCCAGCTTGTTTTTTGAAGCACGTGCTAGTTATGATTTGTAAGATTATCAGAAATCTCTGCTCACATCAGAACTGCTCTATTAATAGGTTTCACTTAGTCACAAAAGCAACCAGAAAAAGGGTGTTTGCTGGTAGAAAACGGAGCAAACGTGGATAGGCTTTACTGGATAGAAAATACAGACTCTACTCAAAATCCAGTGGCAGAATCCAATTTTAAGGAAGAGTCAAAGACAAAACTGGGGTACAGGAGGAGAAAAATCGACTCCCAAGAGAAGGCAGACCGACATAACTGTCTTGATGTAAGAAAAGCATTCACTTTTTAGAAGTATAAAATACAGGTTTTTAAACGCCAAAATAAAATCCTAGTCGACAGCGTCCCATGAACGATGGCCTCCAGTACAAATCGGCATTCAGCTGCTTGTTGCCAAAGCCCCGCTCCTTACTCACTCGAGCACACAGCCCTTCGCCATGCTGAACGGTTCAGCCTTGCTGTGAAAGGGGACCGCGGAAACGGGCGCGCTCTTCACCAGAGAGCTCTCTCGTAAAGCCCCTGTGAAGACAAAACAGCTTGAATGCCTGGGGAACTTCATTGCTGTTGCTGGCTGAGACAAAGCATGGTGGAAAGCCTTACCTGTACGTCAATCAGTTACAAAACTAGTATTTACCCTGTCTACCTTATAATTTTACAGAAATAGGGAGATCTTACTTGAGCCAAACAGGCAACCCTGTTCTCACACCACCCTTCTCTTATCATAGAGAGTATCTGTGCCTGTATCCACCTTCTTGCTTACAGGACGTTTTCCCTTATTATTTTATACACCAATTAATTGACAAAGGTAACTCAGAGGTACTCAGTTATAAAAAAGAGACAAAAAAATCAAATAAGGAGACAGTAAAGACTAGACAAGGGAAAAAAAAAACCAAACCCAAAGAAGAATAGCTAAATGGCACAGAGAGGTACAACTACAACATCACCAATAATCTAAGGCTAGTGAGGTTGCGTTCCTTCTCCCGCGCAGGCACGTGGTCCGGCATCTGGGATTTTACTGGTGTTTGCTTACCAGTGTGTATCTTCTGGAAGGCAGTTTGACACGCCAAACGCAACAGCAGTCTTGAACAACTTTCTGACGCTTTCACAAGAACTGCATTAGAGGACTAGGGACAAATCTACACAGCCACCGTTAAATCATCTTTAGACAGTTTGTTCCTGGAGCTACACGGGAGCTCTCCCCGCCCGCTGAGCGGTTGCTCAGTGCGCCGCAAGGCAAGGAGCTGCAGGGCTCCTCCAGGCTGGCAGCACGCTCGGTGCTGGAAGCGCGTCTTCATTAACCCAGAGCAGCACCGAGCACACCCCACACGAGAAACACAAGTGTCCTCTGGGTGGCTGGAATCCATAAAGAGTTCATTCCGTAAGTGAGGGTGGACATCAGTGGGATCCAAGTGCAGGCGTTTGAGGCAAACGGGGGTCACTCTACTATTTTTTTTAAACTAATATCATATCTATCAATGAGGTTTAGAAAGAGGTAGCAAGGCAAATCTTCGTCCAGTTCTTGCACATTCCTCAAATGTTTTCACATTCAGGATAAGTACCGGTTTTATGGCTTACATTGACTTTCCAGGAAATTATGAGTCATTCTTCTAAATCAAAAAATAAAAAAGCATTTGGGAGTTCTAGTCCTTGTATAATCATTACAGATATATACATATAAAATTAACTCCATAAATTAATTAATATATATACGTAACATATATATATTTTCATAGAGAGAGAGCGTCATCTTTATCTCCCCTAGTTATGATGGGCTCTGAGGTTAGAAAAGGGACTTGAACAAAAAAAGTCCTGTGCAGCTTCATTTCCTGGATAATTTTTGAATGCTCCGACACGGGTTGTGGAATCGCATGTCTATAACTGAGGCCAGGATTGGTGTTTTGACCCAGGAAAGGAACTACCAAAGTCCACAATTTCCTGCAGTTACTATAAGCACACACAGAAAGCACAGCAAAACGCGTAACACTCCTCCCGCCTCAAAACACAACATGACAAAGACAGCAACTGCCTGAAGTGTTTTCAGAAAGTCCTGTCTGAACAGCGGAAGCTGCCAGTCCTGAAGGCTAACAGCGTGCGTACAAGAGCTCAGGTACCGAGTCTGCCCTGTCTCCAGCGCGTCAGCGCTCATCTAGAGGTTATCGGAAGAAAAGCCTCCACAGGTTTTCCATTGTCTTTCTGCTGCTCAGACAAAGATGCGGTTTCTCAAACTGCCCCCTTAGCACAAATGCCAAGAGTTCAGAACGGAACGGGAATACAGAATCAGCAACACTGCAGCAGATTTGGCTGTACCGCTGTTTAACTCGGTGCTCTTCGCAGACGAAGCCAGCCACATCTAGATGCTACCGAATAAGTAGGTGCAAAACTAAAACTAACTAGGAAGATGTCACTGATGAAGGAATCTGATGCTCCACCTGCTTTCTCAGGTAGGAGTCACAAACACAAATGCTTTGGTGACTCTTCCCTCTTTGCAAGGAAGTGGAGTGGCTAGAGATTAACTTTCATCTTCCCACCACACTGCAGGTAGGGAACAGGAGAATATTAAGCTCCTTTCTCTCCATAATGATCATCTGACCTAAAGAATTTTTTTTTTTACTCCTTACAACTAAAAAATACAAGAAATCAGTGGAATTAGAACAAAATCAGCTCCACTTCAGCATGCAAATATCCAGTACCATGAACACAAATATATTTCATTTGAACTAAAAGAGACTTTTTATCAATACAGAACAGAGGAACACATCTCCAAATTGGGTGAACAGAGGCTCTCAGAACACAAGGTCATGAAAGCTCCGTTTGGACTTATCTTCATTCTTAATGGAGGGTACATTTCTGCAGTTTTTAGGGAAATCTCCCAGGGGAAGCACTCCGAAGGAGCCCTGGTACAAGGAGGACTTTACGTGCCTCCAAGATGCAGTGTGCTTTTCAGATAAGTATTTTTATTGCCTTTTTTAAGTTACAGAAACTGTTCTCTCCAGAGGCAGAAAAAAAGATAAATGGTTTACATCATTCAAAGAAAAAAAAAAACCCATCCTGTCCAATATAAGAACTCTAAATATACCTGCCTTGCCAGCGTAGCATGTCTCAGAGAATGGATCAAATTTCCAGCATCAATAACTTCGCAGAGGTGCTGTATTATCTCCTCCCCCAACTGTTTACCAACTGGAAAATAATCTGTGCAGAAACAGCATCGAAACACCATGAACTCAAGGGCTGAATACTCCAAATAATGATCCCTACCAATTTTGTCAGTAGAGGGTGCTTAAGTGAACAATCCCTCTTCCCGTCCCAGCTCTTCGCAGGGCTTGCAGACCAAGACACCCTCTTGCCTCTGACTCTACGTTGCCTATTGCGTTCTTATATTTCATCCAGAAACCTGTGGAAAAGTCAGGTATGCTTATGTCGATGCTCTGTTCCTGAGTCCAGCAGGTATCTATATTCTGCAGTTAAACTCGGAGCTTGTGAAACTTGAGATCGTTAAATACAGGCAGAGGAAAATGACACATTGTCTTTAAATGCTGCGCCACTATTTAATATTACAACACTTTCTATTATAAAGTGACCGTGAAGATTTCACTTGTAATGCATACCTCTGCTAAAAACAAGGGTGCCTATCTCACTCCCGGTTCTCCAAGTTAATACTTCCTATTACAACAGCTTCTTATTAACGTTGTGTTAAATCACCTCTCCAGGAGGAATTCCGGCACTTGTTTTCTTGCCAGATCTGAGTAGCAAGTCGAACCGCCACAATTTACAGCAAAATGAGTTTTCAGAAATATTTTATTTCCGGAGGATCAGCCTGCTTTGTTTCCAGAAGGTTTTTTTCCATTTTCATTGCATAATAGCAGAAACAAAACGCTATGTTCTGATTTTGATGCAAAAGGTTGCAGTGATTTCCCACAGCGTTCTGATAAAACCCGGTGCATTTTTGGGAAATGTTCCTATTTTGCCATATCAGTATTATCGGACAGAAAAGTGCATCAACAAGCACCACTCAGCCACCTCTGAATTCAATTTCACTTGTTCCGTTGCTGCACGTGCGATTTTTTTCTCACTTTTTATCGACTGAACTTTGTTCATCGGATTTCAAAAGTGTTCTCCCAATAGTATCTTTAGAAAATACAAGAAACAAACGTTCTCGGCTGGTGGAGGCTGGCAAAGCTCCAGCAAAGTCAATGGGCCTCAGCTGAGGCACTAGCCCTTTGTGAGCGTTCACAGAGGCTTTTTATATACTGCAGAGATGCTGGATTATGCAGAGAAGTCAGGAAACCTCACCGTGTCTTCAGTTGGCAAAGATTATAGACATTTTAGCAGTCACCAGTCATTTAAGGCTAAAGGTACAGTGACAGTTTTGGATAAAGGGAAAGACTCAGTAGGCTTCAGGTAACGCTGATGGCTTTACTTGACCACACATTTTCTTCACTGCATTGAGCGTAATGCTCACCGGGTTTGAGGAGAGTCAGACACAGAATGTGCGCTCAGGCAGACAAGTAGCTCTCTGGAAACTACTGAAAGCCCAACCCGCTGCTTCTTGTTTTCATTTCCACTCTGGTTCTGAGCAGGTTGAGGAAAGACGTACGTACTACAAAGCCGAAGGAAAAACATTCCGTGGCAAAACTCGCAGGAGANGCTCACCGGGTTTTAGGAGAGTCAGACACAGAATGTGCGCTCAGGCAGACAAGTAGCTCTCTGGAAACTACTGAAAGCCCAACCCGCTGCTTCTTGTTTTCATTTCCACTCTGGTTCTGAGCAGGTTGAGGAAAGACGTACGTACTACAAAGCCGAAGGAAAAACATTCCGTGGCAAAACTCGCAGGAGAGGATAGCCTTCCTGCAAGGGAATCTGCTACTGAGAGAGGCCTTCAAGTGATCAGATCATCCTACCCATGGGGCTGCCGGAATGTCTGATGAACAGAGGAGGGCTCCCGAGCGTAGCCTGGGCATCTCAAGGCGTTCTTCTTCCTACCAAATTATCTCAAACCGGCAGAAACCTTTCCCTGTTGGATCTTCCAGCATCTAGAGCAAAGGCTTGAACTGATGGCATTTCTGCATCTATTTGCATTGCTTTTTGCTGTCAGTCACAAGAACTTTCATCGTCATGGCTTTTTACCATAACCTCTTATGGCTTATCTGCATAGAGCCTGTCATAGATGGCCATTGCTTGCAGACAAAAATTCACTTGCCTTCCACAGTACCCCGGATTCATCCCATGGGCTACAGAGAAGTGAAAGTTCCTTAGAATCCTCAGCAACCAGTGGAAGATGGACAATGAAGGAGCAAACAGAGAAAGAAAAATGACATGGGAAGAAATGGGGGTGGGGGTGTGTGTCTAATGCGATAGCTGGTCCTGATCCATCCAAACAAATAACTGGAATCAGTGAAAGAAAAGTAATCCAGTGTGATCTCCATGTAAAACATCAGCATATGGCAGGAGGAGCAGCGTTAGTTTAGGAATTTCCTAATAATGATGCTGCATTTTCATGAGACTAAGGAAGGTCCGACCCACGGAGCTGCTCACGTGTCAGATTTGGCTTAGCCAAATGCAAAGCTTTTAATTCCGAAGAATTTAAAAATATTTCAGGGCCCGTTGTTGAATTTTTAAGTTCAGAGGTAAATAATACCCACTAGATAGTGGTATCTATACAATGTTAAAGCATAACCTATTTTATAATTTAATTTCGCTGAAAGCGAAATTAAAGTGCTGTTGGCGACATAAAGAAACAGAAAAATTTGGCACTGCATGAAAAATACAGCTTAGTGGCCTGGGAATCCGAAAAAGGAAGGAACAAAGAAGGAAGAACACCCAAACCAAAAAAGAACATTGCATTGTAATCCAGCTCTTAATACATAGCCATGCTTCAGTGCCCAGATGGCCAGGAGTATTAAAAGAACATTGGAATCAAAAGCATAGGACCTTACCTCCCTACCCCATCCCACCCCCCCAAAAAAATAAAAGAAAAATCTTGTTTGAGTAAGACTGCAGGAGAGGAAGCCTTAACGGCCAGAAGCAGATCCAAGCGCATCCGAGGGACTAGCATCAATGTGAACACGAGAGACATTAGAAAAAATATTATCGCAAAGCTCTTTGGATCAGAGGAGATCACCGAGGCTAAAAGTCACACTCCCTAAATACTATAAATGTAGTAAGCTATTCGCTAGGAGAAACTGAGTTCCAGTTCACAGTGTACAGGGATTTGATCAGCAGCCCCTTGAAATCAATGGCAAAAGCCCTACTATCAGCAAAAGTGCTCTGCCCAGACTCCGCTTGCTGCAAGGCAGCAAGTGCTGACTCTGCCGCTCTACCCAGTTCGGGGTGTAGGGAGAGACAGGATTTAAGACAGGACTCCGCAATAACCAATTTAAGGAAAAGATTTACAAAAATGCCATTCCGAACTAACGTAAACACAGACAGTTCACCATAAAGCTTTGTAACAGCTGCTCTGCCCAGGGATGACAAATGCTACCTCCTCCTCTGAGAGATGGAGAGAGAGAAATCAAAAGTGTCAGCTGTTTTTACCGTGTAATGTCGCCTTCCAGTCTTTGAAAAATATCAGGTATTAAGAGAAACGTGTGGGGAGAACGCGAGCAGGCATTCAGAAATGGATTTACCCAGGAAAAAAACACACTGGAGTTATTTTAAAATATCCCACGAGAGGGATGCTACCCTCGCACGGCAAAGAAAGGAGAAAGAAAAATTAAAGGTAATAGGAATCTTGCTCTATATTCCTCTGACACTGTGAAATAAAATACCACATGTAGGAAAGTGAATGGCAGAGTAGGATGTCTGGTGGCTGCCAGACCTTGCACCCGAATGCTAAGGTTACGGGTGCTCTAAAACCAACGGATATGATAGACGCATTTAGAAACGGAGGAAAACGGAGGGGGGAAAACACCCCCAAAACAACTTGAGCATGTTTTTTAAAATGGTACAGGAGCCTGGAGGGTAAGCCTCTTGTGTCAATGTCATTGAGTACTTCTCAACATTTTACCGCCCTACTCTCTTTTCCTCTACGTTAAACAAACCTGTACTTTTCCAATACGTTCTCCATCGCTGTAAGGGGGCACTGCAGAGCTGGACTGTAGCTGTACCTCGTCATTAGCCTCCACGGAGGTGAACATTTCCTTCCTATCGCACTGAATTCCCCCAGGTATTAGAGACATAGTCACCTACGTATAGCAACAAAATGCTCACTTATGCGCGCCATAACCCTGAAACGGTGTTTTTATACAAAAGTTTATTTCAAGACATAGACTTCTGCTGAGGACTTTCCTAAACCTAGATGTTATTTGAATAAGCACTTGAGGTATAACTAACACTTTCTAAATGACATATTCACAGGGATGATTTAGTTTTACATTTCCTTTGTTTGACAGTAGATAACTTTGTCACGTGAGCCAGCTCTGACGCAGTGGTGTTGCTGGGGCAGGGTGACGGCATTTCTTTGTGATTCGTCTTTTGATGAACAAATAAGGGAACCATTGTTTGTTGGGGTTTTTTAATTTGAGAATACAGAAACAAGGATGAAACTAGCAGACTGAACGGATAGTTTAAAAAAAATTGCAAGTGCAGTTCCATGCTTGCAATTAAAATACCAGCAGCAGGGAGTGCTGGCACGGGGCTAGGTTTTCTGACACAGAACGCCGACTGTTAATCTTTCTGCCCTCAAACTCAATTGCATAGCCACTGCCTCAGTAACTAATGCTTCACTGCCCACCCAGCCAGATACGTATTCAGTGGCTGTTGGATTAAGAACATTTAATATGTTGAATCTTTCCAACTCTGCCTGCAGATTTGCCATTTCCAGAAGGAACTAAAGCTTCACATCCAACAGAAGAAAATGTTCCTTCAGGTCTCAGCCATACTCCTGCAGATAAATCACGGAGATAAAACCAGCTCCGAACTCCTACCTGTACAGGGTGGAAAGAGGCACAACCCTTACTCACGTTTGACAGAACTGGATAATGCATTTTGGGATGTGCAAAGCTTCAAGCCCTTCAGATCACTTTGCATTTTATGATGCAGGTCCTTGCTGTAGCAAAAAAAAAAAAGCATCTGAAGGGATGTAAAGTAATGCCTTTCTTGTTAGACTACAGCAGAAGCCTTCTCTACTCAACGCCCTGTCTGCTAGTCGGCATGTAGCAATTTACTTTCAGTTTGCCATTAAAGTAAGATTTTCTTTTTCTCGTAACAGAGCACAGGAAATTTTCAAAGTGACACAGAATGTTGTTACCAAAAGAAAAGGTTTTGTCACATGTTTTGAAAAGGACAGTGTCTTTTACAGCCTGAATACCACTTACCTCTTGTGACGGTGTTGGCAAATCCCGGATTTAAGATCTCTGACGTTAGTCGTTATCTTCCTTAGGGGTTTTGATCTCAGCTGAAATCCAACCACGAAAATGGCAAATAATTAAAAACAAACAAAAAACCAAACCCAACTTTTGAGATTTGCTGCTGTCGTTAATATTGTACTTTGTGGGGAAAATGTCGTCAGTGCTTGGGAGCCAATCGTCAAGAGCAACATACTTCAAAATAAGTAAATCCAAAAAAAGACTTACAGGCCCTATGTAAGCCAGCATTATTGCACAGGTGTGTTTAACAGATCCAGACTTTAATGCTTTCCTGACTGCAAACACTGAACCGGGTCCACTTCCTACTTTCAATGGCACCTGTCCCGGAGAGGCAGCTTCTCCCACCCCAAGAGCTGATGCAGAAGGTAAGGTAAATAAAAGCAACCAGCAGCGCTGTACGTATTACGCCCTCCACTCACACATTCAATTCTACTGTCAATCTTCCAAACATGGTTTGAACCAAGTCTCCATTTTACTAGATGCGTTTTGTACCATAAATAATTGTAGATTGTAAATTGTAATTAATAAAAAACGCTACCTTGTGAGAATCTGCTCATTGCGCCTGCCAGCAAATGCTCAGCTACCTAGAGCAAAGACACTGATTAGCAAAGGACGATGGAATGAAAAGACTGGTTTCCATAGGCTCCGTAAGTGACACACAGAGGAAGAGGCCAGATAGAGATCTATCGTGAAAACGAGCAGCATGCTGTTCTGTTTCACCCATATCAAAAGAAGCATCTTTGAGAACAGATATTATTAGCAAATAATTTGCTTTAGTGGTGGGGAGAGAAACCTGGGACTGGAAAGCACTGTGAAGTTTCCCTCCGCCTCAGCTACAGCACAGAACACCAGAAACTTCGTAGTTGCTTAATACCATGAAACGATGGTGCTTTTTCACAGCAAATACTGCTGGACGAACTTCTAGAAGCAGAGATAGTTATTTTTGTTTCTTAGAGTACTGTAAATATTAACAAGCCAACCATTTAAATTAACAGCGTACTTGATTTTCTATTGCTGTTTATTTTACTGCCTTCAAACAGGAAAATGACATTTCAAGGATCAGCACTTTATTATAAACTAATACCTTCCCCAGTAACCGAGGTTTTCCTGTTATTCCCAACGTGGCTCTCACACTGCCTTAAAGGCTGAGTTAATTTCTCTGCGGAACAGCAGCGGAAGAGAGGGATAGAAGAAAGAGAAAGAAATCTGAGATAAATCCAATTTTATTCTGGTTTTGTAAAGCCAGACNATTATAAACTAATACCTTCCCCAGTAACCGAGGTTTTCCTGTTATTCCCAACGTGGCTCTCACACTGCCTTAAAGGCTGAGTTAATTTCTCTGCGGAACAGCAGCGGAAGAGAGGGATAGAAGAAAGAGAAAGAAATCTGAGATAAATCCAATTTTATTCTGGTTTTGTAACGCCAGATTGATTGACGTGGTACGAATTTTCACCAGATCTTGGTAAAGAGGAGACATCTGATTATGAAAATTATTTCAGGAAGCAATGAAGAGAAGTCGTCCAAGTCTGTTTTCAAAATCATTTCCATGTGACAAAGCTGGCAATTTGCTGCTTTGTGCTGGGGGCTATTTCTAAAGGTTTGTTTTGTTGAAATCTTTGCGGTATGTTAGGGAAAAGTAGGAAGAGGAGAGAGGAAGATTCCGCACTCCAGCAGTCACGCACCGCCTGGAAGCCTCACCGATCCCAGGCAATTAAATTTAGAGGGACTTTTCCCCTCAACGTAATAGGGTCAGAGTTAGGCACTTCCTAAAGGTGGACTTTCTCACATAATAGTCTCGGAAAGGGTCTATCTTCAGAAATGACCTGGAAAAAACAAGTGACTTTCTTACAGCTTCTGGTGATATAATGAAAGGCTTTCACCGAACTTCACTCATCTGGCAGAGTCTTTATGAGCAACTAAATTAACAGCATTTGAGTACTTTGCTGGATTGGGGCCTATGAGAGGAAAGAAGAGTGCTAGGATTTCAATTTTTATTTTTTGCCAACTTTTGGCCATGTCTTAAGTTTAAAGCTGCCTTTCAGTCAGAGACTTAAAATTATCACAGTATTTTCCTGTTTCTGTCCAGAAATCGTTACGTTTTTAGATTCCTACAACAACATGTACCTACAGATACTTCCATTTTAGACATAAGTGACGTGCTGTAATACACGACTATACTTTTATTTGGCTTTTTTAAAAAATGTTTTTTCTATGGATTTATTGATCTTTATAACTCATCTGAAGTAAAAAGGTAGAGTACCACGTCACAAGAAAATGCCCTACCACTCATTTTTAAATACAGCTGAAATAAAGTATCAGCAATGTAATACAGGCTAGACCATAACTAATATGCTATAAGATAAATCAGTGATCGTAACTTAAGAGTTTCCATGCATAAAGCACCTTCTGCAAAATGCTCCTATTCTAATTTTTCTTTCACCTAATTCCCTTAAGGTTATCTTTGTGTACACTATTATAAAACTACTTTTCTACTTCAGATTTTAAATTCCTCAGGATAGAAACCAGATCTTATTTTGCATCTAAAACATCACTCTTATTTACATTGCTAAATGGAAAGAGAGGCAACAAATCTGCCTATCAGCTCGTTTTCCTGCAATCTAAGCTAAACCAGTGTGCGCTTGCAAACTCTTATCTGAACCCCTGCAGAAAGGGTCTGCCACCAGAGCGAAATGCACCGTGCCGCAGACCGAGGGTTTCAGCCTCTGTCAAGCTGCTGCGAGCTGTTGCACAGCGCCTGCAGCTCCCGTGCAGCCTGCGGTGTGGTGGTGGCTGGTGTGCAGTATACTATAGCAAGATCACTATATAACACACATATATATAACACACATATATATAACACACATATATATAACACACATATATATAACACATATATATATAACACATATATATAACATATATATAACATATATATATAACATATATATATAACATATGTGTATATATATATAACATATACAAATATACACATAAGCTAAAAAGGCTTTTTTTCACTGACATAGCTTAGACCCGACCCAAGACAGCTCTAAATTATGATGTGGTGTAGTTGGAGATATTTCCTTCCCTTACGTCATAGAAGCTTGTCTGACCCCTACTCTGTCAAAAGGAAAAGACTGGCTTGGTAAACACCATTTGCTCCTGACCTGACAGCTGCCCTTATGATTTACGGTACGTGATCACACAGAATAGACACTCACACCTCACATCAAAAATCATTCCTTACCACTGCACCTATACAAGACACTAAAAGTACAGCAAAACAGCCATCCTACCCCCGCGGAGCAGCTGCGATAGGGCTGCTGGTGTGCGATCCATGGGCAGCAACATCTGCCTTCTGTGCCTGCCCAGTCCTTGCCGGCCTGTGCTTGGGAGGCAACATCCCTGGGTGGGTGACAGCACAGCTGACGCACTAGCCGGACTGAACATCTATTAGTTTTGTTGAAAGTCACAGAAGATTCCTGTTACAACGCATGCAAGTTTCCTACCGCTGTACCCTCTTGGGCTAAATCTCCCTTGCCTGCATATGCATGTAAGTTTGCAATTCATGCACAAGCCACTCTGGCGCAGCAGTCCCATTGACAGCTTGGAATCAGGTCTCACAAGTTAAACATGTTGTGTGACAGCTAAACTACTGTCATTTCAATAGACTTTTTGCTGTAATAATAACTTCAACCAACAATCACGGTTTCCTTCTCAATTTTTGTTGCTTGCTTTATGTAGGAGTTGAATTCATTGTATACTAATCTCGGCTGTGCATTAATTGGATGTTTCTGCACAGTAATTAACTAATCACTATGTCCCTCCCTCCCTCCCTAGTATGAATAACCTTATTAATTCAAGCCCGAAAGCTTGGTGCCTGCTACCATTGCTATTAGTTTTTTTGGTTCTTTCTGCTGCTTCTTGCCTTATAATCAAATATGAAACTCATGTATTTTTAAATACTTTCTCTTCTGTTTCTCCCACTGAAAAATTCATTGTGCTATCAAGCCTTTTAAAATAGCGTTTATTTGTTATGCATTTCTTTGCTAGGCAATCAAGAGCTGTTACAATAAAGTGTGTGACTTGCTCTCTTTATGGCAGCGCTTCTGCTGTGTCAGCATCTCCATTTTAATCCCAAGTTTACTAGAAACTAGAATTTAGCTCTAAAACGTAGCTCCAAGGTTAAAGACATCGCCAGACATCTTTGCATGAGGGCAAATTTCTTTATTATTACTATTAAGCGATTTGACGTTTTTAGGTAATACCTGTGGGTAAAAACTTGTGGACACATTAGAGTCAACAACGGCAGTGGAGCTGTGCCCGTGTGCCTTCAAGGTCAGAGCCTGGCCAACGGAAGCAAGTGCCGGAAGATGCCCACAGCACAGCACAGATACACAATTTTGATTAACAGGATACTGGAACTGTTAAGACTAGTCATGCACAGCACTGAAGCAAGTGCTTTGCTACTGCAGTCTGGCGACGCCTAAGATCAGGACTCAGCACTACTTCAGAATTTGCTGAATCAAGGTCCTGCTCCTCTAAGAATTTTTTTTAAAGCAACTTGTATTTCACACAGATTATTCAGAGTGCCCACTTGTCCTTTTTATGCCGAAAGGCAACAAGGGGCTTTGATTTTTTTTTTTTTCTCTCCAATAAAGGCAAGGAATTGAGATTCTAAAAACGTGTGAACGCTTCCTTTCAGGAGTGAATGGGAAATCTAATTATTCTGCATATGCACACGTATGTACACGCACGCTCCTAACGAAAACCCACTGCAAAGCAAGCTGACGTAACTGCATTTAGCAATTTTTAATAAAGAATTCAAGTACTGTTTTTCCAAACGGAAGTAAACGTACCTAGAAGTCAAGAGGCTAGTTCCTCTGCTGTTACAAGTTGCTGCAGCTCAACGGAGTTCAAAAGGAGAATGTGTAGTTGCAACAGTTAAGAGACCGATGCAACTTTTTTTAAAGGAAAAAGGCATTGCTCTTCAATAGAGGCTGTGAAAGCCATCCTGGAGTCCAGGGAACGTATTATGAAATGTATTCATCCTTAAAGAAAGCCAGATTTGGTGTCCCCAAAGTATTTTCCCTTTAAAAAAAAATCTAAACAACTAAACTAAACTAACAACTAATGACTAAAAACCTAAAAGTACACCTGGAAATTCTGGAGCGGTTTCATTACTGCCAGTTACAGAAAGGAAAAAACGCACCTCTGCAGAAAGGGCTGTGCTGACGACCACAGCATGGCTCTGGGGCTGCTAAGCACGCACAGCAACTTCCGTTTCACCACGCCACTGCATATCAACGTTTATCCAAATACATATTTGTACAATGGACCATAATGCTCTGCTTGCTTCGTAACAGCCTGTTTGGCTGCCCCTAAATGAGTGCTTCCGGTGCACGGTGAGAGGAGAAATTACTGCTATTGCTATTTCGGCATCTGTTCCTGTCCTAGCTACTACCATTTCTCTCCTTTCTGCCTCAGACGCTGCTGCTCCCCCCGATATTACAGCCATCAACCTCTTTTTACATGTGCCGCCAAATCTGCCTTTTTAATGAGTGTCCGATGTTTTCTGCTCGTCTCTTTGGATAGCTCCATTTTGAGTTCTCTTCTTTACTGTTTCTGCCATTTATCTGAACTCACTCATTTCTGTTTCCCCTTGACTCATCCCAGTTGGAAGCCTTTACTCTGCCCACCCAAACTGCATTATTTGTATTAAGAGCAGGTAGGATTTTGTTCAGATTAATTAAGACCTGGCGTGCAACATCGCCACTTTTTTTTCTTTTCCACCTGAACCTACAGCGGTGGTTCAGAAAGGCAATTTTTTCTTAAAAGTATTGCTTCCCATTGGGCACCCAAATAGTCTTTAAGCAGGAAGCAGAGAACAGGGGGAAATGCAGCTGATCTGCATAGGACTAGACGTATGTAAAGAAAAGGATGGCAATGGTACTCCTGCTAGCCGAAAAGAAACTTGGCGCGCTAGTTGCAGTAAGCTCACTGAGTCCATACCGGCTTCCCATTAGCCTACTCGGGTCAGCATGTACTCTGGACACCCGTGGTCGTGCTCATGCCGAAGGCAGCCTTGCCTTGGTGGCACTAAATGAGAGGTCACAGAGAGGGAACCATAAATACCTGTCATCCCCTCCCGCCCTTTTTCATAGGGAGAATTAAATTGTTAACATGGGTGACACGTAAGTGATTGCACCGGACAGCTGATTAACAGCGTGCCAGGATAAATAAGGCAGTTTGCAGCTCTCCAAACTATCGTAGCAGGTTCCCTTCAGGTTTAGTTGACAGCTCTCCATCACTTATAACTGGTTGATTTGCGAGAGGTGGGAGAAAGGGAAGGTCTTCAACCACGACCAGGGACCGCGTGAAGGAGTACGTAGAGCAGAAAAGATGGCATGCCATCAATTCACAGTGCATCTCACTTCACCCCGATTTCTTCACACAGGAGAGCCTTTATCCTCCGTTTTAAAAGGGAAACTGAGACACTGCAGAAAAAAGTCCCTTGGAAAGAGTGCTAGTCTTCTGGATCTTCATATCCCAGCCTAATCCACGCTCTGCAGACAAAATAAGAATCCATGCTGCCAAAGAGTTTATAAGAAAGCAGACTCGCAAGCATTTCCATGACTTGTGTCCCGGTTCCTCAGACTCCAACATACCCAAGGATAAGCTGTCAAGATAGCCAGTCCCCCTGAATGCAGTCTGCCTAACATGCCCTGTATCAAATTAGCATTAAAAGCAGTGCTAATGCCCGTATGCTTAATTGCCAAGAATTCCAGAAGCACAGTCTACGCGAAGCGCTCGGCGACTGGCACTAATCTGTAGGTTTCACAGAGTAAGGCACATTCTCTCTTCTTCTCTGTGCTTACACCTGGGTCATCTGCATAACTGTTGCATTTTTAGAACATTGGGTTTATAGGCAGGTTTGTGGTAGGAAGAAGAAGAAAAAAAAATAACGTTGCCAGGCTGGCTGCACGACGTGCCGTAAAGTTTACTGCCTTTTAAGGCTCAGGACAAACTTTTTATGTTCGTTGAGCTGCTTCAAAGAAAACTGATCACAAATCAGTATTTACACAATCAGTAATTACAGATTAGCCAAACCTTATTCGATGAAAGAATAACACTCGGAAAGCTGCTATAGGATTTGTAGAAACCTTCACCTTTGTACTTTTACTTTAAGGCGAGTTATTTAAAGCAATTTGTTGTGCTTATTGGAATAAGAGGATATCCCATTACATAATCTCTTAGCAAAATTGGGTTATCATGATTTCGAGAAGTAACAATGTTGTTTAAATCGATTCATTTGTTACGTACGATTAAGTTAGAGTTCCTACATCAGACATACCAGAGCAAAGTTAAGGGCAGAACTTGATGGGGTATTAGAAGAGCTTAGAATTTGAATTTAGTTTTGGAAAAAAAATTTGCTATGACTATTTTTGGATCCGGGTCCTATTTCACCTTAGCTGCAGGCTTCATAAATAAAGATGTTTTATAAAAATAAACCTTATTTTCCTTAGTTCAAATCTTTCTCAACATATACGTAGGACTCCGATGCACAGGAGAAGCTGCCTGTTTGTAGATTGGATCCACCCCTATCCTAAATAAACCACCCTTTATATCAACCTTGCTAAACTGCTCGCCTGTTTCTCTTCAAGTAGTTTTTCAAGTTAAATTACAAAGTAACTGTTTCTATCGACACTGTGTGTCTTTGCACTGGGCCAGGGAACAGACGGTACTTGTTTACTGAAGAAACACTGACGGCATTTTTCTCTGCATAATATCACATTTAATTTTATATATTAAAACTGAGTTTGAAATTCTACACCTACATTTATGCCAGCTTCCATTATTTTCTGAAGAAAACCTTCATTGAATGAGACGCAGGTAGCGAAAAATGGGTAGATAATGCCAATGAACTGCCTCTGTGCTTGTTCTAGCGAGTCTTGACTTAGCGTCTCACAATACGAGGTGTAGCGGCAATAAAGAGCTCTGGCAGTTCGGCAGAAAAGATCTGGCGGCAGTGGAGTGACAAATAAGTGGAATTCGCCCCCATTCCTGTGCATGATCCATAAGCGATGCTGGTGACAAAGCACCATCAGGCGGTTGGCAGCACTTACCAGCAGGTCACAGCCGGTGAAAGACTGCCATGCCACAGCAAGCCTGCCAGCCCAGCTGCTGGCTGTGCCACTTCCCCTGCTCTCTCCTTCTTCCTTACATCGGGATTGTCTTTGAAGAAAAGCCTCTCACAGAAAACTTCGTCTGTCAACCGAGATGTGTTTCTGTGAAAGGAATGCTTTTCTTCTGCACTCCGAGCATGGCAGGCTAGAAACAGGCTGGGAGCTGGTCACGGACAACCGGATTTGAATCCTTCAGCGCACGGATACTTCCACATTTCTCCAAAATAACTTGAAACAGCCAACCAAACGTTTTCATGACCCACCTTTCCCATACTGTGACTTAGGCATTGCTATATATTTGCCACGAGGAGTTGAATGCAGCCTTTCCTTTCTTTTCATTTTACTTCAGAAAACCAGCATGTTTCCCCTTGATTTTATTTAGATGAAACAACATAAGCAAGTTCATGACATACATACAATCCCCTCCTCTGCCAGTTGTCTGCTCAAACATACGAAGTGTAATGCAGTATCTCAGGCATTTCATCACTAACCAACAGTTAATGAAAAGTTCCTTTTAGCGCATGGTGTAAAACGAAATATCACTTTAGCACAGTGCCACGTGAGTTCAATTTAGCACAAATAAATGCTTGCTGAGAAATATTAAGTGAAAGACCCATGGATTTGAATATCAGGATTGCATTCTGGCGTGGACACTCAAACACAAATAATGAAGAGTTCATTCCTCTGCAACTTGGGTTCTACGAATATAGGGTTAAATCTTGCACCGGACCTGGTGCTACTGCCCGATGTGCTACGCGTTATGGTGGTGCTTCCCACCTGAGTAACGTATCAGCTTATTCTTCCCCAAGGACATATTCCGTTGGTACCATCAAAGCACATGGACAAGCTCTTCATTTATTGAAGCAATGCACTATAATCCTGAACAAAATCTACAAATCACATAGTCTGTCTACTCATCTACAACACCATACGAAAAAAACCTGGCCCATAAGGAAAAGAAAACCCTCAGCAGATATAGTTACAGTTGATACAAGTGAAACGGCATCAGTTTGGCCTAGAGTTCGTGGGACTAGATCTCCCCAAACGAAGCAGGAAAGACAAAAGCCTTAAAGAACGAAGGCAGTGAAACTGTCAGAGAAACAAATCACTGAATTTTGTGCTCCTCTCCTACCCAGGACACAGCTGATGGTGTTTGTTGCATTCCTGCTGTATCCACTTGACAACAGACATCAATTCTTTGGTGGCCTGTATAATAACTATCAGAGGCAGTTAACATTTTAAACAAAATTAAGAGTACTCACGGCAAGCCAGATGAAGATACCGGACAATCGTTGACCTGCAGATCTCAGAAAACCAACAGCATAATGTTTATAGAGCCTCGGACAATTAGCTCAACCACAGTACTAAGGCATAACTCGCTTGGAATAAAAGTTTCGGTCCTATTGTTGTCCCTACATTCCTGGTTTCCTTTCCTTCTATATTAAAGATATGTTTTCTTGTTTTGCTAGAGGACATACATGCTGTTGGGTCTGCTTGCTTTCTCTGTTAACAGACTTCCCAGAACAAATCAATTTTCAACATAATTTTGGCAAATCACAGCAAAATGCAGAGAAGCAAGTAAGAGGGTTGTGTATAGTTGATTTTTGGACAGTAGATTATCAATCAAAAGAAAAAATTCTTTTGCGCTAGAAAGGATCAATCGGGAAACATAGCATAGGAGGTACAAGGACAGGGTTAAACCCTAAAGACTCTCCTCCTGGAGCTTGTCTTCACTGAACTGCTCCTTCCCGTAACCATGTGTTCAAGCCAGCCTAATTCAGGCAGCTGCGCACAGCTCTGGACCACTGAGTGATGCTATTTGCAGCACAGAACAACTGTGTTAACCGGTGATGAATTGCATAAACTCAGCTGCAGCCTCTAGTTTCACCTCATCAGTTGTACCAGATTTGGGCACAGTCTAATTAACTTGCTATCGCTGCTCCTAGCTAGGCAGTTCCCTGTTGTCACTTTACTATAAATTCTAGACTGATTCCTTCTCTAATCTGGATCATTTCACAACATTGTTTTCCAAAGCGTTTAAACCAGCAAAAATCTAGGGCAGGATTTTGCTAGTGGGTGGGAGTAAGATAAAGAAGCAAATCAGACTCTGGCTTGCTGAAAGTTTTTCCTATAATTCTATTTTGATAACCTCTGATGCTAAATCAATATGAACTCACTATAAAGAGCTATGAACTTGCAATGTGATTTCAAAAAACACAGTAACATCACAATATTATTAGGTGCTAACTTTAGAGATTCTTTTTTTAACCTCCATTCTGAGGTCTGTCCATAGAGCTTCAAGGCTGGGCAGAAAGAACAGGCAGACTTCTCTCGTTATCATCTAAACCACACCACGTACCATTTGTGCCCGCACTGCCAAAGTGGCTGAAGTATCTGCACTGCAGTTTACCAGTATTATTCAGAATGCAAAGTGACTTTCACCCTGTTCTTTCTTGCTTACAAAGGTCCGTTTTGTAAAACTTGTCATCTTGATTGATAATCTAATGTCATTTTTTTAATAAATTGTTTTGTTGATATATGTAGCCATTTGCAGCGGATATTTTTCTCCAGATTACTGAGAAAACGTAAGTCTGCAAGAAGCGCTAAACAGTAATGAGGACCATCAACATTCGCCTTGAAGAAGGGAGATCTAACGTCCTTCCTGAAAGAAACCACAGCCTGACTACCTCAAAGGGGTCTCTTCTTCAGGCGAGAGACTGAGTTACTACTTAGACGTCCAGCTTTTCTTTTCAGGAAGGCAACTGAGAAACTGGAAAACAGCAATCTGAAATGTTCCTGCAGGAGTCTGGACCCTTGTTTCACAGTTCCAGCCAGGGAACCACGCACACAGGCTTTCTGCTGTGCCACGCAACCCTCTGGGCACCACAGGTAATGGAAACGTATCCACAGTGCTCCTGCTGAACACCCGATGCAGCGCTGAATTTGCTGCTCAGCAACAGCTCGCGGCAGCTCTGCGACGCAGCCAGCGCGAACGCGCCGGTTCATCTGGCTCCTCTCATACACGGCTGAATCTTCACCAATATCAGCCCGGAAGCTTGTGGCAAAATGGTTTATTTTAATTGGAACAGGCAGATTAATCAACACCAAATCCTTGTGAGACCATCAATTTTGATCTTTTCACATAGGAACATTTTCATGTCTGCGAAATAACTTTTGGTCAGAATGAGATCTCACAATACTCCCAAGTTCCCTGTGCTTACTAAGATAAGAGATACCCAAGACCAAGCACTACCCTCACTCCCTCTTTTGTCTTGTTCAGCAAGGACACTTGAACCTGTCTATTCCTCGTCTTAGCAAGTTCCCAGGACACAGATAAACGAATAGTAAGGAAAAAAAAGTCCTCGTTTCATTTTGACGTGAAATAGGTTTTTTTTTTTTTTTGAGTCTTGACAAAGCCACACATTCCAAAACACCAGTCAACGTAAATAAAAATATTGTATACTCAAAAAGTACTGTTTTAGTAGGCTGAGAAGGTCAGAAGGAAAACATTTGCCACAGCATTAACTCAATCTGAGATTCTAGGAAGATATCAAGATTTACTGAGGAAATGATCATTTACAACCTCGATAGGTAACGCATATACACAGTTTTAACATTCTTTATAATGCTTATTACAGGATTTGAACAAAGTGCTCTCACACATCCAAAATAAGTCTCAAACTTCTTGACAAGGAGTGGCTAGATAAAATTTTAAAAAAATATAAAAATGCTAGAGGTCTCAACATACTGCCTGTGTTTTACAGAAAGTTTCTTTCAAAACCTGTTCTTTCCTAATTTCACTCCTAGCTTTTGTCTTGTAGGTCTGGATATGACAACGTGTGAGGAAAAGAAATAAAAAGATTTAGAACACGCTCAAGCTAAGTCAGAAAATAAATGTCAAAAGACAAAGAGGTAAAAATCAATACATTTCAAATGTAAAGCTACATATTCTCTTAACATGACATTAATTCAAAAATTGGCTGCCATTCAACTGAAAAGTAAGTCTGTCTTTCCTCTCTAATCCTACTAAGGTTTGTTCTATTAATATAGCGCATTTTTTTTCTGAGCACTATCTCGGTGCAAAGCTTTAGCCTTGTTTTGTTTAAGTGCTCTCCCGGAGTTCTTTATAACACTTACTGCCTTTGGAAAAATGGATGAACAGCCCTGAAAAAGTCAGCACATTACTCTGGGCATACCTTCTAACTACAGATGTTCCCTAATATTTCCTAAACAAGCAAAATAACATGCAATTTAATTTCACCTCGACTACTATCAGCAATTTTCTGGTGCAATCTGGATACGTTTGGTACACATTTTGGGGAATAACAGAGAAAGCGCGTAGTAGTAGTGTTTCTAAGTTTCACCGTTTCACTCCGAAGAAGTCACCTGGGATTCCCTTCGAGAAGAACGACCACCAAGAACCAATCAGAATCACCTGAAGATGAACATCAGTAATTATTTGTCATTCTCTTTTCCTTTGTTTGTAAAATTCAGGATGTTAACAGCAAGCTAGGCCTTATGTCCCCAGATCCCACACCGAGTTTCACAATCACGTGTACACATAAGGTATGTTTTGTCTTTGGTTAAATGTATCATTGATTACTCCTCTTACTGCAAACTACACATCACGGGGAGCGACTCCAATCAGGCTAAGGGTGCTACAAAAAGAATACCTCTATTAAATGTACGCAGTAATTATTGCACGCATTTTATCACTGTTTACTTCAATACAGCTAATTCTCATTAAGATGCAAGTTCACTGAGTCCCAGCAATTTGAAGAAAGAACGTTTGTGACTCAAGAGCACATACTGATTGGATGCTCTAGTTTGGGATCGCACTGAGGTCATTTGCCTCAGTGCCCTCAGGGGCCGTTAAGAGGGGTAACTGTTGGGTTGTCTTGCATCCAACGGGAAACGTCCCCATTATGACACGGTTCTATGAAATCTTTTCTTGGCTTATGTGCCTTTCCACGGAGTACTTAATGTATTCCCTGTCCTAATGACAGCCACAGTTTCAAGAAAACTATTATCTTTATACATAGGGACAGCACAATATGACTACACTACACGACGGCACTACAACCAGCAAACAGTGCCTGCCTGTCAAGAGCAGTTTGTTAGCCCCGTTCCATGCTTCGAGGAAGAGCACTGGTTCACAAAATCACAGCCGATGTGTCACTCTAGGCGTGCCATCTAGATGCTCTATATTTAAGCTGGAAAATCATTATCTACTGTTATCGTTAAATTGTCTCCCTTCTGGAGCCAATACCTTGTCTTTCGCGAGGAGAAAAGCAGAAAAATGTATAATCAAGGAAAGAGGCTGAAGAGGTGGATGCTTAACTGTGTTACGGACTTTCTTTAATTAAAGCCTCTCTTAACCTGCTCTTAATCAAAGCAAATGGCAAGTGGCACGCTCAGCAGATGGGTACAGATGTGCATAACAGCCATGCAGGTGTTTAATTTTATATTCGGCAAGTACAGTAAAAGCAGCATTCAAACATTTGAGGGTGAGGGGGTGGTTAGTGAGCGAAGGTTTCAGAGACACATGCCACCGAAAGGGGGAGATTATTCTGCCACAACGAAGTTAAGTTACTCAATCAACTTCACTACTTTTGTGTTAAATCCCAGTTTGAGTTACAGGGGCAGACACATAATCTGCGAGGCTTTCCAGACTAATCCCTCTCTCTTACTTCTGCCTCTGCCCCCACAGTTTTTTTTAAAGGTTAACGGTACTCAACTCAAGCTTTCTATCTTCTCCCATACCAGAAGCCGTTCTTATTCTCAGTCCTTGTCTTCTGTTCCAAATACAAAAGACACTGAATGAGTCAGAGAAGACAGAAACACACCCACCCTAGGCAGAAATTTATCGTTGGCAGAGCCAGGAGCTCCAGAAACACGTGAAGGCGCCCGCGAGAGAGGTTGCATGAACAGAGGAAAGAAACCAAACTGCAGGACTTTCCAGACAAAGTGCAAACCCGGAAAAGTTATTATTGAGATTGTCACAAAATACAAAAAAAAAGAATATTCATTTTAACTACAAGTCTGCCACAAATATAATTGAAATGAAAAACAGCAATTCAAAACAAAGCCAAGGAAGGCTAAACTTTACATTTGACAAACATCAGTTATCTCCTGCACCCCCAGGGATTTACGGTATCATCTACCTGCAAGAGCAGAATGGAATAAGGCCAGGTAAATGAAATATGGGGAAAGTAGCAAGTATTTGGGCCCTTGTATATAAAATATCCCAAAGGAAGGAATTTTGGCAAAGCAAAGGATCAGCATAAAAACACAGCTTGAAAGGGAATATTACTGAAAGGCAGAAGTGGCAGTACAATCATCTGCATCACTGGGTATTATCCAGACGTTTATTACAGCTACAGACAAGGCAAGAGGCAGAATGATGTGGACGAGGCGGAGGCAGAACGTACAATTTCAAAGCGAGCAAGTCAGCGTTGATGTTCAAGTGATTCAGAGACTGCTGCTATTACTTTTTCACTCATTTTCACGTCCTACAGTACATTAAAGGTTAGCCAAAAATAGATTATACACTTTCATAATATTGCTTTCCCACATATTCCCCTGACATACTATACTTTTTCAAATTAGAATAGAAATATCCAGTGGACTCCCTCTGTGTTTTTCCATGCACAGAGTGAAGTTCAAATACGCTTGTTTAACCATCTGAATATAAAGAGGAACGGAGCTGTTTAAGAATTCCTTCCGCCAGTATTTCTCGGCCTCAGTGAAAATACAGCCCTGCCTTTTGGGTCTCTGTTTCAATCCGCTTGCAAAGTCTGCGATAGTTGGTAGAGTATTTTGAACCCTTTAAAGCTTTTTCTACTACTTCACAGTTCCTTTGGCATGCTTCTGTAGTCTTCGAGACGCGGTATGGCACCCCACAGGTGGAGAAACAGTAACTTGGGCGACTATCGTAATCGAAGCACAGGGTTTAACACAGAAATTACTGAATCAGGTTCCTTGTACTAACCTGAAGATTTATAAACATATAGGACTCTTTCTTGTGCAATAAAAGAAGTATTTCTTTTGCTTTCATTCATACTGATTGTTAACGCGCCCAACTCCATAAGCATTTCAGGTGCTCTTCTGGCGATCGTGATTCCTATGGCAATGAGTGATACGTCACCCCGAGTCCCCTAACGAGTCCCGTGCCAAGAAATCAAACAGGCCCACAGGTGAACAGCTAAAAGATCAAGTTCTGAGAGCACTGCTGTGAACAATTTCCCTATTCTGGCTTTAGTTTTTATGGTTTGGAGGGGGAATCTTCTGCCACTGTTGAGCGGTACATTCGTGAATTTAAAAGACAAGGTTCTGAATACAAGGATTTAGGAGACTAAACCCAAGGTACCCAATAGACCAAAATATTTCCCATATATCCTTACTGTGCGTATCACTAAATGCATGCCACTAAGAAAAGAAGCCTTCTATGGAACAACATTATACAGCAATTCCTAATGAATCTTCACCTTAAATACCCAACCTACACATTTGTGAGGGGATTTTTTTTTTATATCACTGAAACCAAAGAGCCCAGAACTTGAAACACAGTTTAACAGATTTTCTGTTATTCCTAACAGCCAGAATTCAAACTGAGATCAGCGAACACTCTTTTCCCAAGGAATGCTGATCTAACTAATTATTATCAGCTAGTTTGTTACATAGACGATAACCATGTACGAAACTACTGTCAGTAGGAGGTTCTTCAACTACCAATGAAGCAAATAAAGGTTAGCCTTAGGTTTTAAAGTATCTAGTTTATCTTAAAAAGATCTCGCTGCTGCCTCTGTTGAGGCAAGGACCACAACATGGCATGTTGGACGGGCTCTGCTGCAGAGCTGCTCTATACCTAGCGGCACGGAGTTCCTCCAGAAACCGATAGGAGCCACACTGCGATATCCCCTGGCATCTCCCACCAGCACAATGTTATTAGTGCTACGCGATACAGCAGGTGAGGAATATGTTTGCACAAATAAATCTACTTAAACTTTTCCTGGCTCAAGTAAAACTGGACACGTCTATGTACAGAACAGTTTATATCTGTTTGATGAAGCAAATTGTTCTTTCATCTGAGGTTAACCCAATCCAATCCAAACCATTTAACGCTAGATTTCCAATACTGAATTTCCAACATTAAATATTACAATCCATTACAATCATTAGAAATGTTAGTAACTTTGCCAAAGTAAGTATTTTTTATTTTAAAATTTGCCAAAGATAATTGCCTGGATGGTTTTGAAATGCAGGTTTTCAATGACAAGCATGGCAAACACGAAAGAGTAGTCTTGTTTTACCTATAGGCTATAGCATAAATGAAGTCCAAAGGACCATGATACTCAAAGCACACACGTGAGACAAAGTTTTAATTCATCACACTTTCCTTAAAACCACAACACCCCTTTATTTAGTCAGCATTTTGATTTCCAGTTTTTTTCCTGTTCTATTTCTGCAACCGTAACATGATTTTGTTAAATATTTAAAGGCTTCCTTCTCAGCAATAAGCAAATTGTCTATTTGTATAGCAGATGAAACAGTGGTTATACCTCGGAGAATTACAAATATAAACAGAATAAGCATTCAGGTCAAAATAAAAATAAAACCAGAGTCTAAAAATGTTTGTAGGAAATAGCACAATTTATGTTTGCCAAACACACGCAGAATCGAAGCAGAAAAAGCGTTGTATCGAAAGCTAACTTTTATGACAAGCTATTCTTCCATAAATATTTATTATCAATAAAGCATATCTAACCAGCTAAACCATTCTAGCCATATTTGCATTTCAGAGTGATTATTTTTGCAGCTAGCATATTAATTTCCTTGAAATGAATAATTTATTATGGTTATTTTTCATTTCTCCCTTGTGTGTATTTTCAAGAAAATGGTGTCTTAAGGCTTGAATAATTACCAGCCCAATACTAGATAGTTACCTTGATCTTTGCTCCCCGTACAGGTATGCATGTGTGTTTTCAGGGCTTCCTAGTATTTTCTCCAGCAGACAGTATTAGGTAAGACTAGAAAATAAAGCTTCAAATCCATTGTGAATCAAGATGATTCTGTTTCTGCAGCTTATTTGGGGCTATAATTTCAACTCACGTTCTCTAATTTCGTCACGAAACGAGGCAGAGCCAGGTGAAACACAGGTAAGATACTGCAGGGCCCTTCTTGCGTGAAACAGGACTGCAGTCACAGGAAGCAACTTTTCAAGCTAAAAAAAAAATAAATCATGACGACTCCAGCAGATGCTGCTATTTTTGAGGGGCATTTCAGGTTTGGCACTAGCACATCCCACCTGCCCTGGCACCCTGAGTGCCTTCGTGAAGAGGAGCCCACAGCCTCTCACCTCACGTGGCTTCTCAGGTCAGAGATCAGCACGGGCAGCTACAGACCGACCAGCGCTCTCTGGGATCTACCCACAGACCGTCTCGACTTAAAGTGGGTTATACTTTTGGTTGAAAACAGGGAGAAAGAGGAAGGGGAAATAAAGAATAGCAAAGGCTAATACAATAGCTAGTCTTCTAGCAAGCAGTACTATGCTCATCGGCACTGAAACTCTGTTCTTGGTATTTTTATGTTCCACTCTTAAAGCTGCTTGGTTTTGTTCTGTATGTTTAGAGCAAAATCTATATAAACTGCCTTAAAATTTGAAAATTTTGTTCTTCTGTTTGCCCATCTCCTTTGGCACTGGGCAGAACCAAAGCCAGGCTCAGCACCGCTGAGGGAACGCAATGACACCGGCAGTAAGTGGGGGTGCTCGGGACTCCCACTGCACCACTTCTGTCCCCAAGGACCTGCCAGTGGCCGATCCAGTATGGGTCTGAAGGAGCGCACTGGGGCAGAGCCAGCATGAGAACTCCCACTTCCACTGCTAGCTCAGAGTTGTTGAACACACAGATAAACATGACCCACTGGGAAAAGGCAGCCTATATTCAAAGAAAAGGAAAATTACGTGTCTTACAATCAGTGTCCTGCAAGGAACACTTCTGAAGGAAAAGCAGATAAGGGTCATCCTTGACTAGAGAATACCTGGAGCAATGAAACGCTTTCAGTAAGATCCCTCAGAAGTAAACAAACCGCATTGGCTTTGCATGGCCAACTCAAAAATCTACAGGAATGTCCACGTGAACCCAAATATAGACTAGCTGTGAACACACAGTACCCCTTTGTCCAGGGACATGCATTGTAAAGGTGAGACAAACGGTGTAAGGAAATGACACGTCTCCCCTGCTTTCCTGCCACCGCAGGGCCCGGCCGCTCTCTCTGCCCCACGCCCACGGCGCCCAGCCTCCTCTCAGCTTTTCAGCCTTGCAGCCCACACGCCAGCCCCAGCTGCGCTCCTCCCTGCCGCGCGGTGCCTCGCTGCCCAGACGCCACCTCCAGCCCCTCTGCAGGAGGGCCTGGGAGATGTTCACCCTGCTTAATTATTAGCCTCAAAAGACGTCTGGGGATCTTCTGAGTGTGAAACAAGCTGCTTCTTGCTCTGCTTCAGTTAAGCTGCTGAGCATCAAAATCTTTGGAAAATGTCAGAATCTGAGTATCTAGTATAGTTCAGTACAGACACCACACTTCATACGCAGCCTTTACTGTCTCCCAGCTTCAGCAGACAACATACAAACGGCAGATGGATATAAAATAGCCAGCTCTCCTAGACAGCAGGAAAATGCATTTTCTTAACTGTAAACTATGCGCAAACATAAAATGGCAACTACCCAGGCAGCAAATGGATTTCCTTTTAAACATGCAAAACATATGCTGACACAGTAACAATGCATAACGGTACGAATTACGTATCTGCTACTGCGGTTTCTCACACAAACTTTCTAAGCATCAATGTTAAATACCTACTTGCACCAACTTCTAGGCCCTAAGCCTGTCAGCTTTCCTTACAATAATCTTAATCGCTTAAAAAAATTCAGAAGGTTTTCATAAGGACTAAAGCATTAGTAGTCACAGCATAAGCTGAGGATGGAATTCACTGCTATCACTCTGCATCTAATGTTTGCACAAGACTAATCGATGAAGACATTCCCAGATGGTTTTAACATTTAACAGGATCTATAGAATGACAGTCAGAACTTTTAATACTCACAGTGTCACCGAAGAGCGGCATCAATAAGACAAATTGTATGAGTAAGTGGCATTAGAATGCACTGGCAATGCACCCAAAAAGTTACTTTTAAAGACCGCGACAAGAAATATTCCGATTAGGCTACGTAAATTACCAGAATGCAACCATCATTACTGAAAGGAGAATTTCCCTTGTTACCATAAAACGAATTCATTGTACAGACTGGAGAAATATATACTCTTTGGACTTCTTATTAGAATAAATGTAACAAGTCATAATTAAATGGGTCTTAAATTGCAATAATTACCTAGGAACACTGAACAGATGAACACAGGTGAACAGTACACACATCAAAGCATGCAGCGAAGAAAATGAGAATAAATGCTTGCTTTCGCTTTTAAATGCTGCGTCTTCAAGTAAGCAACCTGATGTCAGCTCAGCCAACAAACACGGTTGATGTAATTAAGCAACAATACAGGTTTATTATATAACCAAATGGAAAGCTGTAGAGAGGTCTGAAAAGCACTAAAAGAAGATTTAATTAAGTTTGCAGAAGACCTAATTACGCAATGCTAGAACCAAATTGCATGAACCGGATCTGTTCTGCTCTGACGCTTCTTTCCAACTTTTTATTCTAGAATTTCAAAGATTATTTTAAAAACTATAANTGCTTTCGCTTTTAAATGCTGCGTCTTCAAGTAAGCAACCTGATGTCAGCTCAGCCAACAAACACGGTTGATGTAATTAAACAACAATACAGGTTTATTATATAACCAAATGGAAAGCTGTAGAGAGGTCTGAAAAGCACTAAAAGAAGATTTAATTAAGTTTGCAGAAGACCTAATTACGCAATGCTAGAACCAAATTGCATGAACCGGATCTGTTCTGCTCTGACGCTTCTTTCCAACTTTTTATTCTAGAATTTCAAAGATTATTTAAAAAATTATAAAGGAGGAAAAAAGGAGCAGTGGGTCTGAAATAATGAATTTTTCGTATTAAAAATCAGCACAAAACCCCAGGTACTCTGCGACAGAATAAATGGCAGCTGCACCGGAGACAAGCTTTTGTATTTAACCTCTCAAAAAGCAGAATATTCGTTGCTTTTCATAAAAAGAAAGCGTGAAAATCTAAGCAAATCTCCCTGTTAGATTCCCCTTCCTAATGCATTTCAGGTTGACAAACATCCCTGAAGTGTCTGACATGGGTGCAGTTAAGCCGCCAGCCCCCTGCAGCTCACCCAGCAATTCACTAATTCCATCGTCCCTTTTCCCTGCTCTGCTGTTGCGGGGACTCTTTTCGCGTCCCCACTGCCAGCGGGCAGGTGGTCTGGTCCCCTTCTCCCTACGTACCTGTCCTTTCACCCCGTGACACGTTGCCTCCCAGCAACACAGCCCCTTGTCTCCAGCTACGCAAGCAGCCGGGGAGCAGAAGCGTCTTGTAGGTGTGGTTTGCTTACGTGAGCTCCCTTCTTTGCTCTGCTTCTCACCGCCTTGCAGGACTCCCTCGAGCCTTGCACTAGGCCAGTCCTGAAAAGCTGCGTGGGCCTTATTTAGAATTGAACCGTTAGCTCAGCAGGTTGTTTCTTGGGACAAAATCTCCTTTTCCAACAGCAGAAGTCAACGACCAAGACACATTACAACGGTGGCTTTTTGCCTCAGAAAGCTTCACTGTCCTCCAAGCCGTGTACACTGTAAGCATCACCACTCAAAAGAAAAACAACCAAAAAAAAGCATATGGAAAGGCAAACGGCAATTTGAGCGAGATGAGAACGGACAAAAGGGCCAAATCACTCGTGCAGCCACAGAGACCTGCTGAGCTGCACGGCTCCAGCAGCACCAAAGCACGAGCAAGGTGTTGCAGAGGTCGCTAGGCACTGCCTGTCCTGCTCACCACGCTCCCTTGGAGGCGCGTGCAAGGCTTCCATCCTCCCCTGCTACCCATGCTCCTCTTACACCAGCTGCCAATGTGCCTCAGGTGTATTTTTATTAGCTGTAATTTAAAAGTATGGTGATAAAGGCTTTTAGTAAACACACAAGTGATATTTTAAGGCAGTCAGTGAAATAAATTGGTGTTAAGGTACGTCCCTCGTTACCTAGTTTTGTCCAGAATACTTAAATTAGTTTCTCCATAGTTTTTCCTGGTTACTGTGTGGTAGTTGCCTCTCTGCTTGATCAGTAATTTCTTTTTGCTCCCTCAGCTGTTGCCTATACAATGACATGCTTAGACACATCTGAGAAATTCAAGCGTCTTGTTCCCCTCACTCACGTCTATCTCAATTCAATTCTCTTTCAGTTCTCTTCTCCTCTCAGACAATTCCTTGTTAGTATAAATCACCTGTCACTTATCTTGATAGATTTAGTTGGATCCAAACTGAGAAAGCTGAGATAATTCTCAGCTCTCACCATAGCGTTCTTTACTTTACCTTTCTGATGTTCCACACAGCAATACTACGGTTTCCAAACATCATTTTAATACCACAGATTGTGAAATTACAGCTCTGCTAAAAAGCATGGTCTAAGGGAGATTTATGATGGCTCAACAGGTGTTTTGAAGTACTCTTTTTAGCCATGATTTTCACTGCCTGCCAAAGAAACGTGTTTTCAGGTACCTAGAGGGGGAGGAGGCTCCTGAAAAAATACGTGTGTATGGAGTTTCCTCATGCTGTTCACCTTCACTGCTTAAAATAAATAGCACGAAACTACAGTAAAACCTGAAAATTTGGAGTTTATCCTGAGAAACAGACAATATTCAGCCTACGGTATTTTTGAGGCAGGGCTTAGAGCGGTCAGCCTGGACCCACTGCACGGTGAGGCCAGGGCAAACCCTTCACCCATTTCAGGCCTCAGGACTGCACGAAGCTGCCCGTTGGTGTGAAACATAAGCACGCGAACATGTGCATACAGAGCAGCCCTTTAAAATCTCTTCTTGAGGTGTTGTTTTTTTGGGTGGGTTTTTTAGTTTGTTTGTTTTTTTGCTGTTTGAAATCGTTGCAACATAGGTGGCTTTGGACTCCATGTGCCACCTCTCTCCTACCCGGCAAGGCTGTTGATACTCAGTGCAGAGGGCCCTGTGGCCACTGTCACCTTCATGGGATCTTACTCTGAGGCACCTACCAGCTGCATTTGGTGTGCAACGCCAGCCGGGCCTCTAGTCTTCTCCTTCTGTCATTCTGATAGAGGGATGACTTCAGTTCACCAATAACTCTATTAAATGGAGTCACTAAATTCCATGCAAAGGAGCCAGTGGCCACTAATAGTGGTAGAAACCTCCCTGGTGATTTCAAAAGAGCTTTGGCTCATGCCAGAAGTGTCGTTGTCTTCACAGGAGAGTTAAAATTTAGGAACAACCTACAGATATTTAATATTCAGAATATGAATAGCTCACTAATATCAACAAGTTGACACTATGGAACAAAGGAACGAAACAGAAGGTAACTATGGGATGGTAACTATTCCATGTAGAAAACCGCTATTTTTCTATTGCTAAATATTGGATCAAAAAGCTGAAGTTTAAAGAGGTTTCCCTTTCCACAAAAAACCATTATAAATAAATTACGGCTCATTATAACATGATTTGGGCAGACACTAATTCATTAGGCCTTCAGGGATTCGGGCAGAATCCTTTCGGATGAATGCAATCAGACCCTTGGTTATCACATATTCCTAAAATCATGCCATGGTTGTTGATTCAATTACACTTTTGAAAATACTCCTCAAATATAAAATGATAAAAACTTCTACAGCAATATATTTACAATTCTAGTAATGTGTTGCAAATTTAATTCCAGTGCATTCATACTGACGGTATCAGTTTTCAACCTCATTTAATATACTATCCCCAGGAGGATTCGTTTTGACAGATTACGTGCCCTGATAATAGCTTCCGAAATTATGACACACTGCAAGCAATACTCTTAATCGTGAAAAAGTTTAGAATTCTGGAAACAGGGACCTAACTATGTTTGTAATTCCTAGGAGTCATCGGCTACTATTTGGTTCAAAATCTCCAAGCTACTAAGGAATGCTAATGCCCTTCTGGTAGGGCTGGCAGCATCTTCACCATTTGGAGGTTAATCTTCAACGCAATAACATGATGAACTCAAAGCCCATTAAAAGCACTGCTGAAAGAACACAGGAGAGCCTGAGCTTTTGAAAAGCTAGAATGGGAAGGATGTCATTTAATTTTATTGACATCTTAGAGACAATTACTTTTCTCTCAAATATCATGCTATCATTTATTTTCATCAGATACCACTGTATTAATATATGCATTTAGCTGTCAGAACAGGAAAAATAAAGGAGGAAAGAACACCAAGCCTCTGTTTTTAAGTGCAGGAGACAAGCATCAATTGACTGTAAAATGGTGTGCGCTGACAGTGCAATTAATTTTAAATTATCTAATATTAATTTTGCATGCACTTGCAGCGTACCAGATACTGACTCAATGAGTACGTGCACACAACTGGATTTCAGTGCACTGGTTCTGAAGCTGGCTTTCGAAACTAACGAAGAAGCGTGGCCACGCTCCTCTGTAGAAACAATCAGGAGATCTCACTCACTGAAGTCAGGCTTGAGAGACTTAGAGAAACATTAGTAAGAGTTGATCATCCACTCACAACCTTTCATAACCTTTTGATACAGAACTGGTCTAAATGGAAAGATTGAACAGGTTTGCATCCTTTCACTTCATAAAAGTTACCATTAAATTATTTTAATATTATCTGAGAATTACCAGAGTAAAAAGGAAGTTTATGACCTCAGTGCATTTTTAATTTGCGAGACGCAGACTGTTAACAGCAATACATTCATTGACTGGCAGAGAAACCTGATGCACAAGTCAGTGATTTCACACCAGGAAAGAAGATTCCAACATAAAGCAATCTTTTAACTTGAAGAGTGTGTCTGTCCCGATATAAAGAAGAATGGGGGCAGGAAGAAAAAGAATGGGAGCAGGAATACGATGTTAAAAGAAAATAGCTATATGTGAAAGCATTACTTTAAATAGTCAAAGACAAATTTATATATGTATTATTGGCTTAATTTCATACCTCTAATTCACAGGTGGCTTTGAAAGTTGACCAACACCAACACTGGGATCCCTTTTGGTAAATCAAAGATTGTGAAAGATAAACTAAAAGGAAAGATCGTTGAAGTTATAGAGTGAAAACAGAACACTACATTGCATATTCAGAGAAAAACTACTTAATAAAAATGCACCTTAAGAAACTTGCTGGTGTTTGGCAATTCCTTTCAACTTTGGGATGTAATACTGCGGAACTGAGGGGACTGAAAATCCCCTCTAAAATCTAAGATATTTCTTAGTCTCAACACGGCATATGGTCACATCTAGCATTACTAATACTATTTATGGTTTGAATTCTGCTTTGCTGGTACTAGTATTCAAAATTTATTAAAAGAACCTCCAAATTTTGGGGAGCTTCAAATAATCAGTTATTAGTTTTTTCTTTTCTCCCTAAGAGTACGATTTTTCATTTTGAACCTTTAAAATTCAAGTTCTTTAGCATTTCTGAGTTCAGAAGGTGACTGCTCATCAAAGAAAGAACTTCTATACAAAATCACCAGCTTTTGAATTCAGATAACGAAAAAAAGCATGAAAACTTACAAATGAAATACTACATTATTTAGGTAGGTCAAAGGATTTATATAATTACGTTTGGTTTGCAACTTGTGTAATTATTTACGAGTTCCCAAGATTCGGCACTATGATCAGGTAGGTACCCTACGTGTTGAACTTTGTAAAACTTGTGACCAAAATGTTTACTCATGAGAAAATACCAGTTTACATCAATAGAAAAACTTTCCTGGCCAAAGACAGATATAAATGCAACAGGTAGAGGTATCTGGGTCTGAATGCCTCGACAGTGAATCATCGCCTCCTCTCCATATCCAAGGGAACAATATTAGGTCCCTTAAGACCATAATGGGATTGGTCCTTGAAAAAACAAAATTTTATGCAGAAATACTGAAAAAGTTGACTAATTAGAGACCAATTCATACCGTCTAGTTTGAGACTACAAATTTCAGCATCCAAATTAGGATCTTGTAGAATCAGCAGAGAGGGGCTCCTGCAGAAGACAAATCAGAGCACTTCCTAGTCATCCCTCTCTCCACTACCGGCCCCAAGGTGGATAACGTTAGCTGGTCAGGAAAGCGCTCTCTCTTCAAACAACAGTCTAAGACCATCCGCTGACTCAAACTAGATTTTTTGCAAGCTCTGCAAGTCCACAAACGGTTGACCATCTAGTCTGTGGGTTTGCAAACTTTGCCTTCACTCTCCTTCCTAAGTGATTTAAAAAAGAAAATTAAAAAATCAATAACCTATACGCAAACAATCGTACTAACTGATGTCCAACATAGTGTCTATTTTAAATGCCAATAAAAATCTTGCAAATGGATTACAAAATCAAACACATGTTATACATAACAAAAATGGGACTTCTGGCTCTCCCTGTTCGTACTTGGTAGCAGTTACATAAACTACAAATGCACTTCTACCGTTTATTCTTATTAAATGCTCTGCAAACAAGTGACTTTCTATTCAGAATACCAGCAGTTTATAATGGAATTTTATTGCTAGGAGACTGAAAAAATTGAAAGTTTTAAGACATCTCTGTTGAAAACCTACCAATAACTTTTGTAAAATGCAGTTACATCACAACCCGTGTTAGATAAAAAATGGCCCTTCTGAATACAGTCTGTAGTTAATGAAGGGTAGCGCACAAGAGTTATTCTAATGATGGTTTTTAATTCTGTCAGAGTAACACACTTTTCCATAATTCTGCTATTTATAGTATCCAAATTTGGAAGTTAGTTCTGCTATGGTTGAACTGGCAAGATGCTGAACATTTTGGCTTTGACTCCAGGAAAGAACAGAAACATTTTAGAAGATAAGACCAACTGGCATCTCTGAGAAGATACTTACATGTAATACTAACAAGTTACTTACACATGCTTAATAATAAGCATATGAATCTAATCGATGTGCTAGGTTAAGATGCTATAGCACTTCGGAGGATAGGTATTCATTCTATGCCATTCTACAGATGGGAAAACCATGCAGCAGGTCAATGAAAAATTGTGGACCAGGAAATTGGAGTCTCATACTCCAGCCAAGTTTCCATCCTACTTGACCCAGACCGTATCTTTCTCTTTATGCAGCAGAAATCTCACAACAAGTTTTTTTTTTTTTTCAATTAGAATTGTATTAACTGCTTTTTATAGTGATCGTTTGCTTTTCTTCTGCTGCTTACAACTAACAGTGATTCTCCTCTCTACTTTCAGACCATGTAACTTCCGGACATATTCTTGACCCTAGTATCCTAATCACATAATTTCTCTTTGCTGTAAAAGCCTTGCAAACTCGTTCTTGCCCACATCCAGACATGTTTTCTGTTGTCTCTACTAACACCTGTGCTATAACAGTCATCTTCTCCCTGTACCACTTTCTAAGTTAAGGGACCAAACGGGCACGTTCCACATCGCTATATGGCATCTTCCAGATGGTTCCAGAGGTTTCCTCTATAACGTACCTAATTTGACACATTCTAACTTTAAACAACTTTACAAACCATTTCGTTACAGCATAAGAATAAGATCTGAATAACTAGATTACCTGGTCACCTGCTGTCACCTGTGGAGCGCCTTCTCGGCTGAAACCTTCTCAACATAAGAATATCACACACGTTTTTCCTACTCTGTGCAGAAATACTTTTGCTGCTGGGTAATACGCAGCTTACAGGAAGTCATGTGTTATATGACAGGCTAGACCTACTGAAAATAAACAAATTGCTCTGCTACAAACCTGTGATCTGCATTGTGCTCTCTGTATTCCATGATACTTGCTCTTTGGATGGAACCACAATTGACTCACAAAAGTATAGGTATTTTCATTTAAGATTCTTACCTTCTCCTTGGAAATCTGGCTTTTGTTTAGCTGCAGAGGTGAAAAGCAGCGAGGAAATGAAATGCTGGCATAAGCTCTTCCTCACAGGAGCAACCAAGTCATATCCATGTAGATCCCATGGGCTCTTACCAGCTGAATGACCTCTTCAGCCAGCCAGAGACAGGCGAGTACAGAAAATCAATCCATCCTCTGTGCAGACGGCTCTCTCCCTATGGTCCTACCCTGGGACCGTGGGATACGGACTTCAAAACCACAGGCACAGACCACCTGTAACAGATAAAAGATAAACCCAGAATCATTTTCGTATTTTTACAACTCTGTGCACACAGCAGCAAAATTTAAATGCCCCAAAGTTTCCCTAACACTTTGGAAGCACAGAGAAAACCTGTGGTACATACTGGGAAATTCTGCTAGAGCGAACAGCAACATCTCTGAGAGTCAGCAAAGAGATCACGATTATTAGTCCCTCAGGGTGCCACAGAATAATAGGAGCTCATTTGAAAACAGATAAAACCGCGTGGGTGAATGAAGTTGAGCCTCTGCTATGGACATAGACCTGTAAAAGACACGGCCAATCCTTTTAGCAGTATCTGCAGTACAGATTTTATGGTGTGCATTCAGTCTGGTTGTAAAAAGAGATGTTACGGATGAAGTCGAAAAAGACTTATTCAAAATAATATTGATTAAATTGCAAGATCAGTGAACAGCGAAACAAGTATGTCTTCCTGTAGGTCTTTGTCACTGACTGACTGTAGAACCGTTAGTGTGAATGTTCTTTCCTAATGGGTTAGCAGAATTGGCTTCTGAATGACAGTGTTCCTCCTCCAGGCTTATACAGCCCTAAAAGTGCAATGAGTGAAGTTTTGCTGGACTTAAGGTCATTTGGAGGCATCAGATACATACTCTCACTGCCCCACAGAGAACTCAATTTCTTTTTGCAAAGAAAATATATTTGATGGTAATTTATATTTTAATTGCGACAGTTAATTAGAAGGAAACTATAAACCTCTGACAAAAAGCAAAGCAACATATATTCCCAAGCGGTCTTCTGTACTTTGCCTCTGTTTTCTTATGTATCAATTACGTGCACATCTCGCTTTCTATCTCATTCAACGACAGCTTAATATTGCTCTAGCAAGCAAGCAGGCGTGATAGCTCTCCAAGAGGCTTACCAAAGGACCTTTAAACGTGGGCAAGCAGATTAAAAGTTCAGTAAACAACACGAAGAACTGAAAAGGACTCAAAATGCTTCAGCGAAGTGACAACAGGCTAACACCGACATGGCTTAAAAGGACCCTTTTCCAATGGGATTCCCCAGGACACACACCCCACCAACCACCAGCCTGCAAAATCTTCCCATTCAGCATCCACAACCACACACTGCATGGGAATAAAAGTGAGATGAGCTACAGGTGGGACCAGAGGAATCTGAATGCTTGGGGGCCACTGCGGGACCTGACCCAGCGGCAGCGGTGTCAGCCCGGCAGCAGGCACCGAGGACGCCGCTGGGCTCGTCGCTCCCCAGGACACTCACACGTGCATGGTTTTCTGCATGTAAGCAAGCCAAACTGGATTTTTTGGCCCACCTTCTCCACAACCATACAAGGTTAAGCTATTAATAGAGAAAGAAAGAAAACTCAGCTTAATGTCCGACTGGCACAGCTGCCACAGGTCTCTCAGAATATTTAACGATTAGGTTTTACAGAGCATTGTAGGAAGAAATCCCGAAGCCTGATGAGGTTTCAAGTCAGTATTTCACTGTCAGAGACAAGAAACTGCTCTGGTTATTGGCTCATACTGACTTCATGTCCAGTTACCAACCGTACCCAATAAATGATCTGTCACTTCTAATATTCTTGTCATTTGCAGGGATACTGCAGATTTTCATGCATTTATATGGTGAGTAATTTATCAGATACGCTTGTAAGTACTCGGATAACTAGACAGCAGTAAATGCTTAGTCATTGCTGAGATGCGCTACAGAAAATCTGAAAGATTGGAGAGGAACAGCGTTGTCCAAATAGTTTCCCCTCTGCAGCTCTGCCCTGCGGTAGAGTGCTGCGTTCGCATGGCGAAGCTTCTGGGATCTTACAGATTATTCTTTAACATTTCATCTAGTAAGTGCAGTTCAGTTTAATAAACCAATAAATATTCCTGAATGAACATAACAGGCTGTTATAATATCTGGCACTAAAATCTAGGAGTAGATAGGTGCAAGGGAAATAAAAGATGAAGTTCTGCCCTACCCGTTGCGGGGGGTGGGGTAGCGGAATCTTCTTGGCTTTTATCCGAATTTCCCAGCTTACTGCCTCAGCCAGCGAGGTAGTGGCAGTGGTATTACTGTTGCCTACGAACCTCACCATAAAGCAGATGCATTTTGAGATTAATTGAGCAGTTACCAGCAGAATCTTATCCGTAATTTGTCTCCTGAAGCTGTTTTCTTTATTCCTAATACAGTGTATTTGACAGATGACACACAATTAAAGCATAAGACAGATATAAAATCACTTTTCCATTTTTTAGCCTGCAATTATTAAAAAATGCATAGTGGGCTTTCTTGTCAGACTACTGAAAGGCATAAATATATAATTTTTAAAAATCAATCTAAATAGATTGATTTTATGATAAAATAAATTATTAAACGCTGACAGTGACCAAGGGGGATCCAACACAAATAGGAAACTCCAAACATAGCTTGCAAATATACAGGTACTTTAATTAAAAAAGTTAAAGAGACGAGCACAAGTTTTGTCTGTCATTTTAAAAATATATTTCATGGTGAGAAGAGATATGAGAGATGTATATATGCACGCACACACAGACACATCTGCTTCCTTGCCAGAGTGCTGCTTAAGCCAACCTGAACAGCAGAAGTAAAATGCTACTAGCTCTAAGTACGAATAATTGGAAAAAAGCAAGAAATTGGGGTAATAGCTTCCTCCCATGAAAATGGGAGGTGGACCATTAATGACAATGTAACATCAAGGACTACACTTCCAAAAAGCCCTCTAACCGGAAAACTATTTTTGGATTGATGGGCACAGATTTTATCAGATTCCTGGTAACAGACCGCATTGAAAAGAAACAGGTTTGTTCTTCGAACTTCTTGCTGTCTGTGTGTGGCAGACTGAGAAGCCCACATAACTGTGCCCTAAGCCAAGGCACAAAGCGGAGTCCTTTTTCTCCTAATTACAAAACAGAAAAAAAAAAAAAAGTCTTCCCTAGTTACACGTCTTCCTAACAACCTCCTCCTTTGGCTTTTCTAGACTCCTCTATCACAATAGATTCTTCTACTTAAAAAAAGAAAAGAAAAAAGACAAGCAGCAAGTTAACCTTGTTTTTAGTGGCAGATGCTTGTCCTTTCTTTGAAAACTAAATTCTCAGGCCTCTACAAGAAGGACAAGTTTGTTTTGGCAATCCTAAATCGACGAGCCTTTCCTCTGCCTTTCAGTCCCTCTCCAGCTCCCTGTTCAGACCACTTTCCTCTCACTGAGTTACAGAGAGGAAACAGGTTAGTTTCCTTACAATACCTTTCCTCCTTCAGAAAGGTTCCCAACAGGCTTCGCATCATTTGTCTTCAAAGTTCTGAGCGGTCCCAACCGCCGACAAAATTAACGGGAAAGGCGTGCACTACAGCTTGCAGAAGTAAGTCCATTCAGCAACACTCAGGCAACGTCACATCACTGTTCTCAGGGCAGAAATGAAACCACCTCCAAGATGAAATACAGAAGAGCAACATCCTTTTCCCCTTCTTATACTTCAAACACAGCAGCAGATCCCAGGTGGGAGGGGAAGAGGGAATGCTTGCCAGGTCTGAACATATGTCTCTGAAACAGTTTCCTGCTTCAAAATCCTACCCAGTTTGACACTAAGGGGGGGGGGGGAATAAAAGAGCTGCGTGTCTAACTTCAAAAATTAAGCTGCCTTATAGTTTGAAATAACAGATACTGCACCTAGAGGACAATCTCTCCAAAAGGAAAATACATCGCTGTACAAACAATAAAATGCAACCCTAGAATCACAAAAACAAAAGAAACTTGATGCATCTAAAAAGAAAAGAAAAAAGATAGCAACAACTCTCAAACAAATGAAAGTCGGCACAGCTGGTTCTTTTGCTAATGATATTTGAGAGCATAAGAAAATCAGATCGAATACACTACAAAACAGATATTCTACTCACTTAAGAGGAAATTGAAAGCAGATATTAAAGGGCTATATGATACAGAAAAATCATACGAGACTGCTTCTGATAATTGTTAATTATAAGCATTCCTAATGCTTTGTCATGCACCAGTTATCAGTCAAGCCCTAACTGTAGACCTTATGCCATGTTCTATCTACATATAAGAGGGGCACATTTGTACTGTTGTACGTAAGGTTTTGTCAGCAATTCCGCTATAAAGCTCTTATTGGGACTTGAAAATGTGTCCAAAATATGTGCTTCAGGACGAAAAGGGGCATGGAAAGTCTCAGTCTATTAAAACTACAGTAAGCATGTTGCAAATATAAAACCACCGAAAGGATGACGTTGGAAAGGACCTGTGGAGATCATCTAGTCCAGCCTCCTTGCTCAGAGCAGGACCAACTCCAGCAGGTTGCCCAGAGCTGTGTCTAATTAAGACTTGAATAACTCTGCATAGAGAATCCAAAGCCTGTACTGTAATTCATTACTGATGTGCCTACGTATTTGGTACAGGCTTCACGTATGACCACATGCTCACTTAACATTGGATCGCTGCCATTCTCGGTGCCAAATTTGACATGGCCTGAAATTCAACTGAATTTGAATTTTCAAGCCAAAAGACATGCTGCTGGCGTAGCATGGCTGAGAGCCCTGGGTCTGCTCAGCCTGGAGAAGAGAAGGCTGAGAGGAGATCTGATCAGTGCTCACAAATATCTAAAGGGTGGATGTCAAGAGGACGGGGTCAGACTCTTCTCAGTGGTGCCCAGCAACAGGACACGGGGCAATGGGCACAAACTGGAGCACAGGCAGTTCCACCTGAACATGAGGAGGAACTTCTTTACTGTGAGGGTGACAGAGCCCTGGAACAGGCTGCCCAGGGAGGTTGTGGAGTCTCCTTCTCTGGAGATATTCAAAACCC
>VZSC01018403.1:47715-67458 GCA_013398225.1 Steatornis caripensis | reverse complement strand
CCCTTCCAACCCCTGCCATTCTATGATTCTATGATTCCTTCTTTTTTTTTTTTTTAATTACCCAGGCTGGTAAGGATGATACGTGCTCTTTAGCACCCTTAGTATTATACCAAAATCAAGATCTTCCACAGCCTTCTGCCACAAAGTCAGTGTTGAAAGCATTGGGATACTTGCCACTCTGCTTCCTATTTCCCCCAAACTAATCACCAGTCTCCAAGAAGAGCTAACATTTCTCGGTTCAGAATCAGATGCAGGTTTTCTTCACATGCTGAACCCAACCTGACCTCTCTACTTCCCAAATTTCAGTCTCACCAGCCCCTCAGCCCAAAACTTGCAAATACACATGCAAGCACCCAGCAAGGAAACAACCGAGAACATTTCAATTTTAGGAGTCTGGACTGTAAATGTCTCTCCCACCTTTGAAGTCTGGTGAAGTCCAGCATGCTGCTAATTTATGCGTGTCAGGAAACTCGACTACTAAAGCATTTCACTTAGTCACGCACTCCTATTTCAAACAATGTTTATCAGTTTTTCTTTTTTTATTAGGTGAGGAGGCATTAAAAACTACACTGGTTGGTCTCAGTCTGAAGCATCTGAATTCCACGATCATAACGGACTTACCTCTTTCTCATTCAGGCTTTGGGGACAACAGAGGATTTTGGAGATTTGTTGGATTACAAACTTGAATCTTAAATATTGGCTCATCATGTTTCACACTACTTCCACTTCAGTGGAGTTGTAAGAAATTTAATGATTGTTTTAATCTGTTTGCTTAGAATTAAGTTAAAGGGTTCTCATTATAACCAACGTTCAGAATAAGCTCCTTTCCAAACTGTGCTCGGGTTTTCGCGTCGTCGGTGCAAAATAGCCTGTCCTGTGCAGGCAGTGAAATTTATTCTGGATTTTGTCAAGCATATGTGGCAAACACACTTTAGAGAACCTTAAATGGTTCCGACAAAAAGATTTGTTCCCTATGCTCCTTGCTGAGATCTGATAAAGGAAAACATATCCGTATTGCTGGCTATGTTGATAAAAGCTTTTGTGAAGGTGAAGCAGGTGTTCCAAGGACGGGGAGGTTTTGCTGCAGCGTAACTTTGGGTGTGCACGTACTACTAGGGAAAAGCCTTTGCTCTGCCTCAAGTGTCCAGCTGCCCAGACACTCACAGACTCGGTCAGAAAAGAGACACTTGTAATCCCACGTCCTGGGGGTGCAAGCTCGGACTCCCCTCCTGTCAGACCTCTTCTCCAGCACAGATCTTCAGAGAGTCTCATAGTAGTAGTTTTTTCAAGTCCTTATTGTCACGCCAACATATCTTGATGAGAAAATCTCATCCCAGTTAGATTACTTTTACTTTTCATCCCGCATCCTCCTTTATGAGTTCATCTCTAAGCCTTCCGCTTTTTTGGGTACTTTTGAAGCAAACATCCCGGTCACTCCTACTTGCAGTCTATTGCATCGAGGTGCAGCCTCAGAGAGCACAAAACAGATTCCCTTGGTATGAAACAAAACTGAAAGACGGCCACTGATGTACCGCAACCACTAACCGAGACGTGATCCACAGGACCAGACACAGCTTTTCGGAGCTGCACGTAACATGGGCAATGGGACCTCGACACTTAACCAATCTGCTTTACAGCTCTGCTCTCGCTGCACCACGCTGCCTGAACTGAGGGCACAGTCTTGCAGAGTGCCCTCAGCACTCTACCCCCTAGAGCAGTTTCAGCCTCACCGTTCTATGGGCTCCAACCTACTGCTTTATCAATACACGAAAGGCTAGCCAAGGACCATGCTGCCATTAATTTCAATTTCATTTTAGTTCAAATACTTTGTGTGTGGTGGTTTTACTTTTAAATTAAATTTACCTCAATGTTTCGTTTAAACTGTGCTTCAGAAGAGAGAGGTGATTTATTCTGAAGATGTTCAAATGTTAACACTAGAACAATAAAAATTTGGCTGAACCTACTTATTTAAGAAATGCAACAAGGAATAGGTGTAGTTTTTTGGGGTTTGGGTTTGGTTTTTTTTTCCCCCCAAACTCTGAACTGTCCACACACGATGCAAAGTTTATTTTCAAGCTTCTTACAACTTTGATGAGTTTTCCTTACTGGTCTGCTCATCTAGCCACTCTGCTGTTTTGAAGTGAGCGCCTTGCATGCTCTCAGTTCACCTCTGTAGCCGTAAGTCTTCAAGGCGTATGTGGTAGTTTTCCACCAGCTTTGAATTCCAGACAAACGCAGCTCTCCACCCAGCCCCAGGCTGTTCCGTTCCCTATCTCCCACGCACATGGGACCGAGCAACACTGCACAGACTGTGGAAAGGGATCCCTCTCCCGACAGCGGATCTATGAAAACAGTCTGGAGGTAGAGAGATCTTGAAGGGATCTTGACGATCTCTCTTGAAGTCTCTCTCTCCCCAGAATCCTCATATCTAGCAGCTCTCTATGCTTTTGTCTACTCTTTTGGTGCTTTGGGCTTCTGCTTCTGCCTCTGCTTCCCAGCAGCTGTGCACCATCTGACCTGTTTCAACACCCCCTGAAAATCCCTTCCAAATCAGAAGTGTAGGGATAGCGAAGTCCGCACCGAGCTGCCCCACAGCCGAGATGGTCCTTTCAGCTTGGAGTCTGACATTTCACAGAAATATTGAACCATAACAACTAATAGTTCAATGAGAGTAAGTCCAAGTGGGGCAAATTCAGTCCTCTCAGGCCTTACAGTGAGTCTGAATTGTACGACAACAAGTACTAACGCTTAATAAATATCTTCCAAACACCATGGAAAGAATATACTTTCATTGATATGCGGTTCTGATGGATTCGTGGAACGAAAGTCACTGTATAGTTACATTCCTGAGAGAAGTTTTATACCTCGTTAATGCGGTACATAAACTGTACAATTATGCACCCATATGTCACTGCCAAATTTATACACTTTTACATACTGTTAGATTAAGATGGTTTCATTTCATTGCTCTGCAAATGGACTTTTGAAAGTGTATTTCACTCAAGTTTTTGTGTAGCACTGACAGGAAAAGCACATGAAAGGCATGGGGTTCCTCGTGCAAACGCAGCACCTACAGTATGCCCTGAAATGGAAAATACGGCATTGACAAACATTGAATTTTGCACTCTTCCAATACAATGACCTTTTCAAAGAGCAGGCTGCAGCCCAGCATCCCCTTCCCCAACCAAGAGGCACCACTTTAGAACCAATTCCACTGGTTTATGCTAACATGCACCGCAACGTCTCTTGATCTGACTCTTAAGTCTGACGGGGTTTTGTTTACACTGGAAGACATCTGATCCAAAGCAGCAGGGTTACAGCGCTGTCTAATTAGAGTAACTTTTCAATTTACAGTGGAAAATGAATACACACTACTGGACGCTGCTGCCTAGCGGACTGGGCAGAGAACCAGCAGATCCGAGTTCTGCCCCTTAATGCAAAAAGGAAAAAAAAAAAAACCCAACCAAACCCGCAAAGAAATCGACAAAAACGGACAGGCAGACTGCAGCTGATGTTACGTCTCTAGCTCTCCACCATGCAGCCCGCTTTTATGCCTTTAGTTGCCATCTCCTTCCCTCCTCAAAAGGGCCGACCTGTTGCATACACGCTCATATCAATAGACTATACTATTAGGTACAGAAAGACAGAAGACTCACTTCATGTTTGAGAGGCAGTTAGTGTAAGACAACCACAGCCATAATGCAGGGCCGTGGTGCTACAGCAAGCAAGTTAAAATTACTCTCCCGATTTAGTCATTGGTGTACTGCACGAACTTAAACACAGCACTTCGCATGTCGTGTTTTAGTGCTAGAGAGTATGCCGAGATGATCCTCAAGAGGTTTGAGGTACTCGTAGAGCCCATCTTCCCGACAGTGGCCAAGTAACACAGGTTGCTGGTGATCCTGGTGCTCACTGCCCTTAGCTCCACACTAACTACCATTCAGGCAAATCCAGAGGTACAGTCCTCTACCTTTACCAGACCATGAGAGCTACAAAGTTCAAAAGCAACGTTGCCTTCCCCTTGTTCCTTTTCCCACCAACGCAATCTTGGGAGCGGCTTAAGCGGGCCCCTAAAATTGACCCATTTGCAAAGTTTGTATAGTTGTGGCAAATCCAAAGCCATAGGTTTCCGTCTAGAACATTTTCGGGAAACCATGCGGGATCACACAATCCTGTAACAATTAATAAAGCTACATATAGGGTGCAAGGGAAAAGAGCCCGGGATAGCAAACATACCAGGTAACTGGGGGTGGGGGAGTAGTAAGGAGTACTCAAGAAAGCTTAAAGGTATTATGAAGACTATCCTAGACGGATTCTTCCCACTAGGTGACTACAGAATGTCTCTGCGATTGCTCTGCCTTGTTTTAAGAATACACATGCATTTATGGCACGTAGCTTGCTCTTACAGCAAAGACAGATGAAAAACATACAGGGCTGTTACTTAATACAATTGCTTACACGTGAAGCTGCATTATATGAGAAAAGCTGCATGAAAAGAGTGAAAATGATGAAATGCATCTGGCTTAGCACACAGCAGTAAACGTAGGCAAAGGTATTATGGTAGCTCAATTACTGATAGGATACTAAAGCCTATTCAAGACTTAATATTTAATTATCTTTAGACTACATCAGTTGTTAAGCTGTCAGCAGCATATGTAGAGGGTACATAGGTAGACATCTGCTACAGACTAAGAACGTCATACATCAGGAGAGCTGTTTGCCACAAACACACAGCAAGAAATTCAGAAACTGGTAGTACAGCCACATCTTCCGCAGAAAACATAGTTACAACAGAGATACGTAGATTGGATCACACTGCTGCTGGTAGGAGGCAGAAGGACAAACTGCACTGACCGGGGACTCGCTGGAGGTGAGTGGTGAAACACAGCATAAAGGAGATGAGAGAGCACTGTTTCAATTGTCTGCACTGAACCACCCAGAAATCGAGCTGAAACTAAGCTTGCATATCTCTCTTGCATGCAAAAACACTGTCGTAAAAGATCATTCAGATTGCAAAGTCAAGTCCAGTTAAGCTTAATTCTGCTTCTTTGAACAGATGCATCATGACACCGTGCATGCAGAATTATACGAACGCATTCTTTTTTTCTACCCCGGGAACATCATCGCATGGACAACTCTCACAGACAGCAGTCCTGAGTACTCCTCTGATCGCAGCTGCTGCCACCCCAAGCACCCACTGCCCACACCAGCCCTTATGCAGCTTCCTCGATTACACTCATACGCACTCCCTTGCCTACAGTCTTCCTCCAGCAATTCTCTGTCGCTCCTGACCTCACTACTCCTTATTTCACCTTCCAGAATCCTTTGCCCAGCCTTGAGCACCAGTCCCTGCTGCGTTTGCTCTTTGGGGTCTACCCTACCTCAGTGCCGCAGCATAAACACTACAGCAGTGGAGTGCTTGCTTGCCCGCTCCAAGGCAGGATGCCTTACTGGTACCAGAAAGCGGCTGCTGGTCTGAACGTATTCCTGAGCTAGGGCAGGTCAGGGAAAAGCGGTATCTTCTCACTTAGAAGCCCACTCAGCCTCTAATGAAGCACACGCAAATAAAATCAAAGTAACACAAGAAGATTTAGCTGGATTCTTATAAGAAAAAAGCCAAACCAACTAAGCAAGCAAACGACTCGCTCCCAGTAGCAGAGCAGCTCTCTAGACAAAGTGTCTGGTCTGAAACATAAAAGCATGAGAGCTTTTCAGCCAACAATTAAGAACGTAGTCTCCTTCCAAGAAAAAGCTCCATTATTTCTGCTGACACAGTCTCAAATCCATCCCATCACAGCAGCCAAGCACACTTCGGCTCGACAAAGCTCAACTCCACACAAACAAATCTTACAAAACGGACATACAAGGTAACCTCAGTTGTAGGAAGCACAACCTGCTACGCCTACATCGTATCTTACAGGACTGAATTTCTTCTGCACTGAACAACAACAGTAAAGCACAGTGCAGCTAAGTGCATCACTTTTTAACGACCATTGAGAAGTTAAAGAGGACAATAAATTTCTTCCTATCCGAGCCATGTGTCTAAAATGGTGAAGAATGTGAACATCTGCAGGGGATTGAAAACACCTTCTTGCACTCCACAGTATTTGCAGAATTCTTCACACTCTTCTAATAGGCACCAAGTAACAGTGATGCTGCACCAATAGTGGTCCTTTCATTTGTGAGACCAATCGATTATCAGCAATCCTAGAAGCGGCGACATTGTTTTTCAAGTGGCTTCCCTCAGAATACTCGAAAACTGAAAATGCAGGGTTTGTGTTTGCATGATGTATGCACTTGGAGTACAGATTTGTCTGAATCCGATGTGACCAGTGATCCTTTTGCTGTTGCAATTCAGTGTATTTTAACTATCTTTTAGGCCACGAAGTGCACTGGAGAGACTTATATCAATTGATAACTGAAAAGGTGACTTTGTAATTTTGTGGGAAGAAGCTGAAACTTTTTGTTCCTTCTTGTCAGGTCTCCAGAGCCATTAGGATTTTGTACTGGAAATAAACCTTAAAGATTTGTTTAAACTAACCTAGATTTGCTTAGGTTTTTTTTTTTTTATTAAAATACAAACCATTTCTTTGTAATTCTGTTCTACAAGGTCATATGGCAGGGATCTAGGGCTGTTGTGGCTTTTTGTTTGTTTGTGCTTTATATATATATTTTTTTTTCACATCATAGCTTCTGCTGCCTTTTTTTTTTTTTTTTGGCTCTAACCTTCCAGTGTGGGTTAAAGATGCAAATATTAAAATGCAAAGTCAAATACAAGTTATTTTCACAAGCACTAATGTAAAAAATTGTCTATTTTCTCATTTTCTAGACTAATATTTACCATCTTTGACAGCCTTATTGCTGAGCAGATTGGTGCATATTTCAGCATTATCTTTTAACAACTTGACAGATCCACCTATTTTCCTGTGATTATTTTATCCCGACTTGGAAGCCTAGTAGTTCCTTTTAGACACATTGAATCACAGGATTTGTAGCCCAGCACAGAGTCCTGTGATTTACGGTTAATATTTTGATGATGCTTTATAGACCATATTTGGATTTCCAGCAGTATTGCTTTGTTTGGCCTGATCTGCTCGGAAATACAGCCGGCAGCCTCAGTCACCTCAGGATGATCTATATCCTACCAGCAGAAGCACAAGTCAGGCAGCCATCTGAAAGACTTGAATTGAAGATCAGAAGGTCACTCGGGAACTACCGAGTACTGCAACAGCAAGGAGTGCATGCTTTCTCAGAAGAGAAGGAAATCTTGGACAAGTGAATTCTAGATATTCAGTCAATGGCAGCAATTTCTATTGTCAGTCATTTAAATACACAGCATAGGAGCATGGGATGGATAGCTAAAATGCACACAGATACAGTACAATAGAAGAGGGACTATAAGGTGCCATACAGTAAGTTCTGTTGTAAATGCAAGCAAAGGGCATAAAGTAAATTGCTTTAATAGCTATTACGCTTTCAAGGAAGTGCATCATGCACAATTTTGCCACCCGAATCCACAGAGCAAAAGACTCTCCACATTGTTCCTTCACGTTCACTTCATCTTTCTGTGTCTTCAGATTATAACAGGTAATTCTACTAATTATTTCCAGCTAGGTTCCTAGGGTTATTACAGAAATGATTTTGCACCCAGTGAAGCACACCAGAAGCTTTATTTATTTTCCTAATGATTGCATGTTCATAGGAACTAAGACTGGAAGGGACCTCCTGGGTCATCGAATGCAATTCCCTGCTATCACAGGCAACCACATAACATAACCTCTTCATAAATGAAGAAGTTCCATCTTAGAAGTAATTTGGTTTTGTGTCCCCACTACTCTAATTGGAAAGTTGCTCCAGAACCTCACTGCTCTAGTGTTTAGGAACCTTCTCATTACCAAATTAAATTTACTTATGGAAAGTTTATTCCAGTTCTGGTGCCAATGCTGCCCCTTAACTGAAACCACATTGCTACCTTCTACGTGGTCCATTTATGGAGAGAAACCACCACCTCTCCCATTCTACCGTTGTCGTAGCTTACTTTATAAGCTTAAAAATAACACACTTTTTACATTATATATCCACACAACTGCTTGTGTGGATAAACTAGCCTCATTAATTTACAAAGACTATTTTAAGCCCCGGGAAACCTCTGTGTCACATCAGAGCGCCCAACTTGAGGCTTTTTTAGGGTAAGTCATCCTGATCTATTGCTGTCTTGTTAGCCATACCAATTTACGTTAATTGACAGGGCATGAAAAGAAACACAAACCACTATGTCTAATGGCATGCAAATGAGCGCTCTGGAGTTAGCTGAAGCCTGCAGATGCCTAAAACGGTGAGTGGAAACTGCTTATCACTAAAAGATGTTAAGTAGATGGTACAGTTCTCCAGGTCCCTCATCATGTCAGCAGGTATGAGAGAGGTTTTCGTTAACGTTCATAATTCGGCAAATATCTAGTCAGGGCATCTATAGGGAAGGGGAACGCTTACTACTGAGACCCCAAGGTGGCATTTGCCTCTCTGGGAGTGGAGGCAGAGGATGGAGATACAACACAAAAGCAGGGCCAGGAGGCTCCTAGTCACTCTAGTCACTGTGTCTTGCCTCTTGCTTGCACTCGATGCTCACCGTAAAGCGGCGCCTGTACCAGTCCTCAGACATGAGCTCCAAGAGTAGGAAGTAGGAAGTGTGCTATGCCAGGGCATCCATCCTGCACTCTTCAGAAAAGCTGTACGTTTTACAAGAACTCTGAATGCTTGTGTGCATTTCCTACGTGCACCCGTACCTTAACACAGCTGTGGGGCCGGAGCTAAGAAAAACAGTTTTTGTACTAGTGAAGTTACAACATAGCCCCAGAGTTACACTGGTACCAGACCCGTAAGTTTCTTGTCAAAACTCGCACTGGGATAACAGCAAAGAAATAATACTTTGTGAGTTGATGGCACCAGGGCATAACTCACATCAAAAAACCCCCGGAGTCTTTACTAAAACAACCTTCAGGGTAGGTTGTCGTACCCTCCTTTTCTGTACTGCAGTATAGAAGATGACTCGTACCTAGCTGTGTAAACGTGCATGCACAGATTAACACTCTCTGCCAATTTCACCGATCTATACGTACATAAGTATACAGGCAAGCACAATAAGCAAAAGCAGGTTCCTCTGGGAATGAGGAACGGAAAGGCATAGTTCAGAATGCCTACAGAAGGGTTGCTACTTATTCCTCGTTTGTCCAGGTGAGATCCCTTTTAGCTTTTTTTAAGTCAGCGTAGTACAGATGTTGCAGATGATGTAGATATTTCGGATATTATACAGCAGTTGCCTTTCAAGGATACTTGATGGTGATTGGGAAGTCATAGATCTAAAACTCTTATGTCTTAAAAGGCATAGAAGCCTTCTTCGTACTTTAAGTAGGAAACTGCATAGTGGAGTCCTGAAACCTTCAGAAGAGGGAAGATTCATTTACAACAACACTGACGGGCATATTTATTACTTAGCAAATATTGATTAGCTAAGAAGGGAATTTTGTGGTATTGTCTACAACTAAATCAAACATAAGAGATTCTTGTTACAAATACTGTAATGTAAAATGAACAATTAAATCATTTGAGCAACAAGGTCTGATAACTAGAAGAAAAAGATTAATTACTCAAAAAGGTCTTTTGATCAATAAGGTAGAAGTAAACCACATTACTAAACATGAGATCTGGCAGACAGAGAGAGTAAGAAACCTTAATAAATCTATTTGTGTCAATTGATAACTAGGTAGATTTGAATCAAGATTATGATAATTTAAAAAAGCAGACAGTTGAAAGAGGAAAGCAAGTTTGAATTACCACAAGTTATACATGCACATAGTGAATTTTAAGGAGAAGATTAGGAATACTTATTGTGAAATACCCTGAGATATGAGCTCCATAGCTTGCTTCATAAAAGTGTGTCAACAGTAACACCAGAAATTAAGGAAAAGCACCTGTAAAAAAACTGATAGGTTTGAACTGGGAGCAGGCACTGTGGTAAGATTATGAGTTCTCTTAATATAAAGACAATGTTACCAGAAACTAGATTCAACGAACAAAATTAAAGAGAGAAAAAAAGAATCGCTGGTAGGAGAGTTACCTTCTGCCAAGGGAAGAGATTTTTTTTTTTTTTCCACATAAATCAGTATTTTTTTCCATATGTAGAAAAGGATATGGAGAACCAACAAGAGGAAAAAACACTTCCCCAATTCCTGCCTTCAGCCCATAAGACGTCAGAGCTGGAGAGGCAAATGTCTGGCGGCGCTTGGCATGGGGCTCACTGGAAGCGGCACAGCTGCAGCTCTCACGCTGCTTCTCTGCTCTACAACTCAACTGCAAATTGTCTGGTAAGAGGCACCATGCTGGAAGCTGTCGCACTCAAAACAGCTCCTGTTGAGTTCAGGAGGAGTTAAAGTACTAACCTATAGCCTCAGCTTCTAATCAGTGTACCAACAGTGAATGGGAGGATAGCAACTTTGGAGATATCAATTTAAGTTATTTGTTCCACAACGGGATTGTTAGGTAACTTCAGTCACGTCATTTAAGTTCAGGCTTTACAGCTTCGGTAACCAGAAGCAGGAGTCTGAATCGGGTAAATCTTCATATAGACATCCCCATAGCAAAGCCCTACACATATTGCTTCATTTCCCATGGTATTTCAGCGCACAGAGGAACCGAATTTGCCACAGATGGAACTGGACGAATGCAAAAATGGAGCAGGCGCTCATTCAATTGCAGCAGTGCGTGTCTTCCCTTGGGCTGAAATTATGGAGAATGTCTGGGAGAGCTTTTAGCACACTTGTCCTTCCTTACTTCTAAGTGCAATCCTAAACAGATGGAGAGTCTAAGTTCGAAACTATGACCATGTTGTCCTAGAAGACATCTGAACTTTAAAATCAAAGCACTTCCGAAGTTTTCTAAGTTTATCTGCATGGGTGGAGAGAGATGGGAGGCTAAGCCATTATAAGCGGAAAAAGATTCCTAGGGAAAAAAAAAAAGTGAAAAATACATCTCTCCTGCTCTCTGTCTCTCAATCTCCATTGCCAAAGCAGGATAGTAATATTGCCTAACTCAAGGGAAGACTCAAGCGATCTAGGATCACTACAGCTATGAACTGCTATACAAGCATAACACGTGGCTATATATTCCCCCCAATTCATCGTCACACAATCACAGCTGGATAAAATATTCTTTGTAACATACTTTTAGCTAAATTAGGGCTAACTATAGCTTTCAGGCAAAATCCCAGGTCCTTTAGTTGGGTTCCTTCAAAAGGATAGCCACAGAGGAAAAGGCATGTTCTTACTCATGCAAACCAAAGGAATTTCAAATGTTGCTTTGGTTGAAACTGTACCTCTTAGACAAGCAGAACGTTAATATTTCCATAAAATCTTTTTAAAAAGTAGATTATATTAGGTTTTCTCATAGAGACATTTATGTATATGCACCTCTGAATACATCTCATTCTTAGGTCCAGATATTTGTAGAGTATCCTAAATGCTCTAAATAAATATCAGCTATGCTTAAGAGTAGTTCCTCTGTAACTTGTAGTAGTAGTAGTTCCTGTGCAACCTGCGCTGGGTGAACCTGCTTTAGCAGGGCGGTTAGACTAGATGATCTCCAGAGGTCTTCCAGCTCCTACCGTTCTGTGATTCTGTAGCTTGCATATATAAGGAATAGTGTTCTGTACGTCGAATAACTATAGCTCATAATCGAAAAATTTTCTTTTTCTGGAGCGATACCTGTCATCAGCCGATATCTTGAGCACCTGAACATCTCCCAGTTTTTCCTGAGACATCTTCAGGAGCACAAAGAGATGATATTGCTTCTGAAGGGTGTATATCAGCGCTTCTGCCATTCTACTATCTGTCTCGTACGTACCTGCGTCACACATGTGGTCTGGGGCTGCTAGATTACTATTTGTCCTTTTAAATTTCCTAAGAGTTTTCCCTGGGGAATATGATCTCTACAGCTACTGTACACCTCGAGGCTGCAATCTCAGTAACACATCCTGCTATAATTATGTTTAGACTAGTGCTTTAAAGCTATTCATTTCATTAAATCTCCATTTGGAGCCTGAAGCAAGGACCTGAACATCCTACTGCACACTGAATGTCTGAGTGAACAGATCTGAAAGTCCCAAATGGATTTCTTCAAATAACAAAATAGAGCAACAACAACAAAAACCTTCAAGAGGTGCCTTTTCCAAACATTGGGTGTCGGGCCCTAAATCAAGGATGCAATTCATTTTTAAGGACTCCTCATTACGCATAAACGTCCTAAACCTCTAAGCATTCAGTCCGTTCCATCCTCAAAGGCCTCAGAAGGGAGAGAGGGACAACGTTTATTAACTTCTTAATGTGAAGTTAATAAATCTAGACTTCAGCAAGAAAGATTTGGTGCGTCACAAAAGATGTCCTTTTCACTCTTGATGAGATCAATTTATCTAGAATAGACAAAGTAATTTAGAGGGCACAGAAAGGAAAAGTTATTACATACAATTATTAAGGAGAATTTAAATCAGATTTAAATCTAAGTCTAAACCACAGCAGAAAGCGCAGTTTTCAGAAACTATACAAGCGCCCTTTAGGTCTATCATTCCTACTGCTAAAATGTTCCCATGAGGCAGTGTGTGTTCTGAGTCAGTCCTCTTGCGAGAAGTGGCAAACGCGCTGCCAAAATATTGCTCTTTTCCCTGCTGCTGCTGCATAGCCCCATCCATCATTGCACAGGTGATTCCAGCGCTTCTGAACTCGTGAAGTCAAGTCTCAAAACCTTAACCTTTATATAGTTCCTGTGCAGGGATGTCCTAGGCTAAAAGAAATGGAGAAAGCCAATAAATTAATCCTTCAGCTCCCTAAAATTTCCTAATTGAGCCTTACATTAACATTCCTTTCAAAGTTTAAAACCCACAGTTGAATACACAGCACAGAATTGTGTAAAGTAAGCAAAGGGATTTAAACTTAGAAAATACCTGTAAAGCTATTGGGACTCCATTAACACTACCAGCAGAGAAACCTGATGCAGGAATTGTGGTTTTGTCACATTCCTGGTGGGGCTAACGTGCTCTTTTTCACAGGCCTGTTCTGCACACCTCGGCGTACACAGAGGCTGCCAGCACTGTCTTATCTTCTGTCCCTGCTCCGTGCTCTGTCACACCCACTTTCCAGTCTTCTCCAGGGCCCCGTATGGTTCCGTTTCCATCTCTGTGTCTCATCTCCCCAATGATCTGGGTCTGTTCTTCCTCTCACCGTGACATCAGCTTGAGTTTCCTGTCCAGGAAGCTCTAGTCTGCCTCCGAGATTGCAATTCTCACATCACCTCTTTTGTCCTTCTCTCCTCTGTCTCCTATCTTCCCTGCTTTTGCCTAGCCTGTATCAGCAAGGACAGGAAGAGCATCTCTCTTTGCTTTAAGGTCCAGTCTAATCCCCAAACCCATAGACCCAGGGCAAATCTGCTGGGAGAGCTCAGCTCAGTCCCTGCAGCCCTGGGGTAGGTGCTGGCTAGACAGCCGCGCAATCCTCAGAACGTTTGTCAGCCAATTCTAGTAAGCCTTATGCATCATGTAGTTCTGCGAAAGCTGGGAAAACTTTCACACAAATAGCAGCAAGAACATTTCCTGCGTTCCCATCAAACGTTAATGCCTTCTCATAGGATGCTACTATACTTTATTAATGAAACATCTGCAATTATTTTTAACCGGGACAAAAACGAGTGCCATTCATTCTTTGGAACAGCTGAATCTCTTTCACTGAAAACTTAATACACTTTTTTTTTTTTTTTTGGTTATCAAGTATACAGGAAAGAACTTCAACTGTGCCCAATTCCTTCAAAAGCTCAGCTCATTTTTTTATATAAAGTTTGGAAGAAGTATTCTCCAAGATCTATTAGAACTCTGGTATTCAGTATTAAACAGTTCAGACACTATGTGTCCCAAAACATTGAAAAAAAGGAAAAAGAAAAAGATTTTTACCAACAGAATAAGAAGATACTTGTGCGTCACTTTTGAACTATGTACTAGCACAGGGCTTCACCACTACAGTAATGAGTAAAGAAAATGATATATACTTAACTCCACTATCATTAAAGTCTTAAGATTATTGCAATAATTTTCTGCTTCTCCTTTGCTTTATTGAGCTTAGTCAAACTGATATATTGCTGTGTACTTCATTCATTCCTGCTGACAGATGATATGAAGTATGTAGACAATGCTGATGTCCAACTAAAAAGAGGAATTACAGAAAAGAGAAGATAAGCGGCTGTAGATGATGAAGTGCTGATTAATAGATTACTCCCCTCCCCGTCAAGTACAAGCCCATATTTTAGATTGCCAATAGCACTGCAACTGAATGAACAAGAATTTCTGGAATCCAGAAAACGTTCAGGAGCTGACCTTTCTCAAAATTAATCTTTAACAGTTTCTTTCAAGATTTATTTCTTTCCCTTAGCTTCAGACAAAACCACTAACGGCATGACCCAAGCTTCACGATTTCTAGCTGTAAGCGTATAAAGTACTTTCTGGCCTAGAGATTTGATGCTCTTGTCTTAGTTTTCGCATCAGCACTTCAGGCAGTACCGCTGACTTTTGTAACATTCATTAAGTGTGGGTTCAGAAAGGAGGCGACATAATGGAGCTACTTACCTTAAATCATGGAGTCATCAATGGCCAATATCAGCAGTAACAACTGAAAGCTGTTATTAACCTGTGGCTTTGGGGAAATGAGATAGTACACCTACAGCTGCAATTGGGCTTAAGAAAGGAAGGAAGGAAAAGGAGAATGTGTTACAGGATGACGGTAGCTCCTGGGGGTCGAAACTCACTGAAGGACTGATGAAATTCCACCAAACACACCACCAACCAGCATGGCTCCCCGGGTGCAGGGTTCATACCTGCAGAGTTTGCCTCCTGACGCAAGGGGAGTTTCTTCACCCTCACCACCAAGATCAGAGAGGCCTGTAACTTAGGGGTGAGGCACAGTGATAAATTGCAATTTTCCAGATTCACGTGGCACCAAAGCATCTGCCCAGAGGTACTATCGGGGTCAACAGCCTACACAACAGCACAGAAAAATGGCTGGACTTCTCTTATCCTATTTATGCTAAAACAATGCAGCAGAATTTATCTCCAGTCCCTCCACAGCCTTGCTGTACAAATTCCATTTAGAATTTCTCTCAAAGGAAAAGAAATCACAACCCCCAAGAAACGTGCCAGGTTGGAGTACTACAGAGCAAGGGACAGGAGACGGATGCAATATCTGCTGTTTCCAGTAAGATTAGAGGACGCGGTGTTGGTTACAAAATTTGCATACGGATAAAGTTCTGTCTTTCAGAGTAATTGTTAAGAATATTTTTGCAAAATTAGTATAAGATTGCTGGAAAGGTATTGTGCTATTCTGTGTTGTTGCTATTAGTGAAGAGTTATGCTTTTAATGCAAAGAATACGCCTCTTTTAGACCATTAGAAAATACTGCTAGTTCAGCTAGTTATGTGGGAGATGGAAGCTGCTTAGAAAGAAAGTCTCGTAACTATGAATGTTTCTGTGAACAATTTATGCTACACAAACAGAACCGTAAGTGTCAAATAATCAGCTGGTATAAGCTATCCAAATTCCTTTGACTTCAGTTACAATATATTTTCTGTTTTCTTGCTCAGCATCTACTCCTAGTAGAATTCTACTACATTCAAGTAACTTGAAAATAGAACTAGCTTTTGGATAGTCCTATCAACATACACATAGCGAGATAAGCAATTGAAAAAACAAACTATACTGAATACTGAGCACAGAGCATGAGAAAATGTATTTTTCTGGAGAGTCCTTCAATGACTAGAAGTCTAACTAGACATACACGGAATGTGGCGCGGATATAGTTACATCATCTACATTGCACTGTTGTAGATGCATCAAATACCACAAGTGGACAAACAACTTCCAAAGAATACACACCGACAGAGTGGAGCAACGCACCCTCANAGACATACACGGAATGTGGCGCGGATATAGTTACATCATCTACATTGCACTGTTGTAGATGCATCAAATACCACAAGTGGACAAACAACTTCCAAAGAATACACACCGACAGAGCGGAGCAACGCACCCTCAACCATTCAAAATAAAACATAACTTTAGTAAAAACCCACGATCAAGACTAATTCTGAAAATAAATACTGCTTGCAGAACAACACTGAAGGAACCTGATAGAAGAATAGTCTATTCTCAACTACTACCGCAACCACTGTAAATATTCTCTTATTTCCAGCAGTTCTTCAAGCCAGTGAATTTATGCAAGTTCAGACATCATTTGTGACAAACTCCACTTCAACCTTCCAGACACACGCCCCTTTAAAATCGAAGATTCGATTCTAAACGGAAAATAATCTTTTATTATCAGTTTTTCAGGCACTGACTCTTGTTTTGTTTTACTACACATAAAAATTCAAGCCCAGAGGAGCATTTTTCAGATGTATGTGAATTCCACCTACTACTATTGGATTTTTTTAATGCATTAGCCCTGTTTTAGACCGTACATTTGCTTTCTAGTACGATAAATGATGATGCCACATGAATGAACCCATTTTTCATCTGTATTTTAATTATTGCAAAGTCGTAACACTCTGCCACACTACATTATGGCACGTCATACAGCTTGTTACCTATGTGACACAGCAAATAACTGTCCCTCAGCGATCATGCAAAGCCATTTAACGTGCTACATACGGTTTCTCTAAGCACGTTGTATCCAAGAGAACAGCATTTGTTCTGAGGAGAAGCGTTAAAGGTAAGACTGGCCTGTTGGTCACTAACAAGATCAGATTCAGTGCCCGCATGTCCATGAAAGCCTCTCAGAGAAAGAGGTGGCACTAGCTGGCAATCAGGCATTATGACTTCCCAGCCTGTGCTCCCAGTTCTGCTTCTCTAACGTGCCACTGTCTGTGACTGTTCCATAGACTTTGCTTTGTGCCCATCTGCAGGTCTGGATTTATCATCCTCATCAATCCAATATTGGGATAAATAACCTGATTTTCCATTCCTACCACCTGGGAACTGCTAGGTGGGTGTGGCTGCAGAGAAATTGCTGAAGGGCAAAATCCATTTTTTGTACTTCTTGTAAGAAATGGGTCCACACCAAGCGGAGCTGAGAAATCATCTGTGAGAAACCACCCGATGTATTTCTATTACAGTCTTAGACCAAGCAGGTAAAAGCAAGCTGAATTTGGGATTACATGAAACAGCGCTGTGCACTCCGAAGAAACGCTAGGTGTACAGCTAAACGCTTTTGTAATGAACAAGGGACATCATTCAAAGAGTGAAAAGGATATTATAAGTTCGTCAGATGCTGGGTNATCCATTTTTTGTACTTCTTGTAAGAAATGGGTCCACACCAAGCGGAGCTGAGAAATCATCTGTGAGAAACCACCCGATGTATTTCTATTACAGTCTTAGACCAAGCAGGTAAAAGCAAGCTGAATTTGGGATTACATGAAACAGCGCTGTGCACTCCGAAGAAACGCTAGGTGTACAGCTAAACGCTTTTGTAATGAAAAAGGGACATCATTCAAAGAGTGAAAAGGATATTTTAAGTTTGTCANCATGAAACAGCGCTGTGCACTCCGAAGAAACGCTAGGTGTACAGCTAAACGCTTTTGTAATGAACAAGGGACATCATTCAAAGAGTGAAAAGGATATTATAAGTTCGTCAGATGCTGGGTGATTTATTTCTTTATGTTTTCAAAGGCCAGTTATACTGAGCCAGATCACCAATCTCTAAGCAACTCTCTCTCAGTTATGCTTAGAAAAGGCGTGTGGGGCAGGGAAGACAGCAGGCAAACTGGGTCCCAACGACACAGAGACACACACACTATAACTAATACATACTCTTACAAAGCCACTGTATGGGGACAGGAAGTCTAGTGCAGCTTATTTCTGTTATTTAACTGGTGCGAGCTGGTGCTGAGCTTTAACTCTGACAGTGTTACTGAAGTATCAAAATTCCCAGCACTTCCTTGCCACGCTCGAAGTGCAGGAGAGATTCCGTAGATCTCTGCAGTCCAGACCTAGGGCATCCCAAAGCAATCTTCCCTAACCTACGCACTCTGGGCACACGCCTAAAAAAACCCAGACACATGCCCAGGAGGGATCCAGAGCCACATTCCACAAGCCAGCATTACACCTGCTTCAAACTGGTTTCAAACACTCACGTGGTATTTAGCTGGGTATACTCTCATTCTCACTAATAATTATTATGAGGCCAAGCAGGACTGGCATTTAATCACAAGAGAGTTTAAACAGTCACATGTGCTAAGCACCTGAGAATAAAAAGCCTGTGAGCACGAATGCAGACAAATTAACATTCCCAATTTGCTAGCACTCCAACATTTTCAAGTGAAAACTAATTTTCCCCATAGACAGTAAACCACAAGTACGTTTATTTGTTCTAATTTACCAGGCACATCCATTCTGTCACCATCAAAGCAACAATGTCAAGTTTCCACCTCATCTTTAAGCTATATGCAAAGAGATTCTGGCATGAGAACAATCCGCAATTTAATCATCACATTAAAAAAAGCTATTAAGTATAACAACGTCTATTTTCTCCTGAAAAACACGCAACTTTTACAAGTCCCCACGGTACCATCTCACACAAGGTCAACGGGTCTGTTTTGAGAGCCAGGATAACACAGCGAGGATCAGAGAGGGTGCACGAGCTTGGCTACGCAAATATACACAGTCTAGCTGGAGGACCAGGTGCTCTTTAATGCTGGAAACGTCCTCACCGTACACCAAGACGGTAAGGAAGGATCGCCTGCTCCTCATTCCCTTTAAAGATTTCTAGCATCAAATTTCAAGCGAAGAAACCTAGGTCAACAGAGAGCGTTTTCTAGATAATCAGAGACGTACAACTGTAGCAACAGCAGTCACTTGCTGTTGAAATTCAGTCCAGGTCATCTGGTTGGTACAAAGGCTGCCCTGCTTCAGTCTCATCAAGGATTTGCTATTAAAAAAAAAACCAAATTAAAACAAAAACCGCGCTGTTTTTCTACATGTGAAAGTAAACGGCATCCTTGAAGACTACACTGCACAAGGACAGATGGAAGTCTGACCAAGAACTCCTGAAGCTCAGATTCAAAAGTCTCCTACAAAAGAAGAAATTCCAGGCTTGCAAATTCTCTGAAAACTTCTGCTGGTGATATTTTAAAATGTTCATCAAAAAATAAAACAACCTGAGGCCTTTTTAAGTTCTATCTTTCTCAAAATGCCAAGATATTCCAACATAATGGGCTAAGAGTCATAAAAGATCGGGTTTTCATTGAATTCGGTTTTGAAATAGATGTCTGGAAATCTTAAGCAAACACTTAGCTTATAGAAAATATTTAGGACAGTTTATAATTAGAAAATATATATATATATATATATATATATATAATCTCACTTTTCACATAATGCTACCAAAAAATTCCATTAACAGTACTATTACACTATATGGCAAAAAGCAGCATAGCAAATACTTCTTATGAAAATTTAATTGCTCATACAGATTTAAAAGCAAACAAAAAAGCCCCACATCCAACCCACACCACCTTTAGAACTGCAGCACTGGAGACACGCAACCTCAAGAACCAAGGCAGGCCTTTATTTCATCAAATATCTTGAAAATAAGATTTAATTTTATTTAAATAAGACAACCCCCCCCCCCCCCCCCCCCCCCCCCCCCCCCCCCCCCCCCCCCC
>VZSC01018403.1:341-30053 GCA_013398225.1 Steatornis caripensis | reverse complement strand
CTCAATTCTCAAGATCAATTCTTTTTCATTTGTCAGCACACAGGTGAAAAGACCTGTAAACAATTCATCTTTATGCTATTCCTTTATGTGAGAGATTTAGTTCCCAGTATTTGCTTTTTTTATAGTAAGCAGCTGTAACTCACATCAAGCAGTAAACAAAGATAAGAAGTTTAAACAACTGATTGAATCTTAGATTTTTCTTTCATTATGAAGTTCAGATTTTGTTTTCAATGTGAATCCGAACAAGAAAAGAGCAGGTATCAGTTAGCACTTTCTCAAAGAGCCCAAGAGTATTTAATAAAAGATGACCCATTTTCTTGTTTATTGTGAAATTATTATTACATTTTTCAAAACAATGTTTCAAAAAGTAATTTTAAGCAAATCATTTAAAATCATCTCAATTTTTTCTATTATAACACCAACTTCAAGGTAATTTTGAAAAAAGCTCAATTAAAAAAATGTTTGCAGAAAGTTGGTTTAGCAAAAATGCCGTTTTCTTTTAAAAGAATTTTCTTTTTCTTTTTAAAGATTTTCCAACGTAAGTGTCACTGACCTCAAAACCAACACCACAGTTAGGAGTTAACTATGCTATCCTGTGTTTAGAAGGATTCGTCTTTCTTAGGGATTTGATGCTTTTCAATGAGTAGCTTCTGAATGAAGTAGGGAGAAAAAAAAAAATGCATGGAGACCGGTATTTGTAGTATAACTGCTATCCTTATACTTTTATACATGCAAAATATAATGCAAAACGAAGAGACAGGGCACTGAACAAAGTTACTAGCCCTACAGAAACTACTTAATAAGAAAATAGCTGTAACTTAATTCTATTTAAAGCATTATTACTTGACTCTCTCTGCTATGATCCACTATGTTACACTAATCCTGATTTTGTAAGTTGTGCCTACAAAGAGCGCTCTGGGACTGAAGTCACGACGCTCACACAGTGTGTATTGCACGCTAAATACTTTCCCCATTCCTGTTCGCATAGCAAGAGGAAAGAAGAAAATTTTATTTAAGCAGGTAGAAAGGAACCTAAAACTTAGTCTCTGCATACAATGAGGATATAGGTTACCATAGATTCACGCATGTTCACAGCTTAAAGAACAGAAGAAACCCCAATGAAAACATTATTTGGATTAACACAAATATTTACATAAAAAGAGGATCCTGTCGAGACATTTTTGGAGTCCATATACTCCTCCTGAAGTCACAGCCTTTGCAATACGCTAATTTCCGCTGCAACCACTTAACAGACACAAACAGGATAAATAGGATTAACCAAAACATAAACAAAGAGAAGACCCCATTTTTGTGCAAATTTGACGGGTGCTAAAGCAAAAAAAAAAGTAACAGGATACAGAATTTATGCTATAACAGCAATAATTTTACCTTGAACTTGAACATGCCGTCCATAACCTCACACCGAACTGATACTGAATTTTCCTACGTGCTTTTGCTTTAGAAAACGCTGACTTGTCAGGAACTGTGACTGCATTGGCTTCCCAGATCTAGGACAAAATTTCAAAACTTTGAGACCATCTCCTCCTTCGCTCTCTTCTTGCTTATCTTTACCCATCTCCCAAACCCAGCAAACAAAACTGAACCACCCTGGGAGAAAGTCTTCACCTCTGCACTGACTATGGGTTTACAATCTCTTTGCTCCAAATCAGGGGAAGTCTTCCACTAAGTTAGTTCCGCAATGTCTCAATCTGGTTTTCACAAAACATAAACTGGAAAGAGATGATACTTAGGAAAAAAAAAATTTGTTAATGACAAGTTTCAAGGGTTCTAGTAACTGCTACACCAAATAAGATTTTGTGGCCCTGCTCGGAAGCAGGGAGACAGCTCTTAACAGCTTGCGTTCCAAGCCTAGATTCAGGAAGAGATTTGACACAAACAGTACCCCTTCAGCCTCTGGTTTATGTTCCTGTTAGTTTCGGTGACATGAACTTAAACATGAGAGGTTCTGAGCCCGCAAGTAATTAATTCTAGTCAATCACCTTCCTTCTCTGTCTGTTTAGACATCCCATACCCAGAAGCGGTTACTGAAATAGCCACTCAAGGAAACAGTTACGCTCAAACCGCATGCAGCCACATACCTTACCCAAACAGAGCTCTGCAGGGCTTTAACTTGACCGAGGAAAAAGAAGAAACTTTTAATTTCAGTATTACTAGGGGACACATCTATAACTTGTCAATAGATTCTTTTAAAAGCCGGGGGTCATGAAAGCTGGCACACTGATGAAGTTTTCCTATGGTTTCGTCGCTTGAGGTTGATTGAATTTTATTACGTCTATAATATGGGCTTCTCCCTGGGACATGGCATCCACCGCACAGTACTCCTCTGCAAAAACCCTGGGCAGCTCTCATGCAAGACGGGGATTTTCCAGTATGTACAAATAGAAACCTGTAACTCGAGTTTTCCTGAAGAAGGCACTGCCAGTTTCTCATATTGGCTCTCTTGTGCTGAGCTCTCATTGCATTCCCCCTCCCAGCAGGGACAGCACCCAGGCAATAATGTAGATGGGAGCTGGAAGACCAAAACCTTCCCTGTTATGATGTTAGAGAGAGGCTTCCCCCAGGAAGCAGTTTTCTTTAGGTCAACGGCCTACAATTTTAAAAAGGACAGAACTGAGCTAATAAATTGTCCCCAGGTCCGACTTTTTCCTCTTTCCTGAAAATGAAAAGAAATGCCAGGATAGATAACTTCAAATGAAAACAGGCTGCAAAATGTAAACACATCCTAACATCTCCCCCCTGCTGCTTGGTCAACAATGTTCAAATCGATCAACATTACATTCCTGGCACGCTGCAAACAAAACCAACGCTAAGACACTGTTTTTATTTTCAGATATGTTACTTTAATAACAAATACATCAATTCAGTTAATTTTAACATTTCTCTTCTGTCCAGATTACCTGTTGCCGTTTCTAGCCCCTCACAAGCCCTTTTGCTACAGCTTATAGAAGCCGGGGGGTCTGTGCAGCTCACAGGCTAACAGAAGACACAGAAAGCCGGAGCAAAACACTGACAGAGGAAAAGAAAATTCTAAAATGATATGCACATAGGCAGAATTAGCTTCCTCCTCTCACAGAAAGCAGAAGAGATAGAGATGCTCCACATCAGAAAACCTCTGAAAAGTAGTTTGGCACTTTGCTCCTGTCGAGGAGCTAGATAGGCAATAAGCCACTTGCTTATGTTTTAACACCAGGCAGCAGCAGCTTGAGCCTGGAGATCCAGAGGTTTTGGAATCCTCTCCAGCTGCTGACAACTCCGCCGGTGAAACTGGCTTACTTCCAGGCACGGAGACGCCCACCATGCCACAGCACACACCCGGATCCGCTCCCAGGGACAGTAACTGCTGCCTGCACACAGCGCCGTTTGTGTGAGAACACGTCCCTGAGCGCGCGCCTGCCAGAACGGCGTTGACATGGAGACGTGTGTGGAGTGACACAATCAGTTTCAGTTTTCTCCAACAGTGAGAGGTTGAATACTGTCATGGTGAGACATCAACAGATTCCCAACAAAACGAAACAACACCCCAAGAAAACCAGCAAAGGCAGAGTAGGTCTGTCAGTTCCCTGGTCACTGCTGTGACACAGGTGATCAGCTCTGGAATACACTCAAGGGCTGGTAATTGTTCTGCAGTTAATGACAGATGCTCCTATCACTACGAGAATCAGGACAAAGGAGTTGAACCCTTCATTTAGATTTTAGGCACTTTTTGACCTTACCTCCTAAAGGAACTTTCCAGAACTGGATTCTGCACCTCTTCCTACAGTCCCTCCCAATCTCACACCCTTCTCATCAGAAATTTAAGTAGTACATCTTTGTCTTCACTCAGGATAAGCTATTACTAAGCCCAAACGTGGTTACTGTATCTCTACTATCTTCCTCATTTATCAAATTCTTCTACGGCTTCCCAAGATCGTCACCAGCTGTCTAACACTCCGGCCTCTGACACCAGAAACTGTCCAGACCCCTCACATCTCCACTATGTCTAACTTCTATAACAACACCTCTCAGAGAGTCTCCCTCTTCTTTCTTTGTGAGCAAAATGCTTCTGATACTCTCACTTCTTATCTCAAATACTGCAGCATCCTATTTCCCGAGAAATGCAATCTGACTTGATTTTTAATGCGGAATTTGAAAAAAAAAAAAGAAGAGGCCCGTAGAACATTTATTACATTTATTTATCACTAGCTCATTAACTATCCTTAACATCCTTGCCCTGCTCTTCACCACCATTCATTTATTCCCGTGCCTTCCCCTGAAACACAATGCTGCATCACCCGAAGGCCTCTCGGGCTGTCTCTGTAACCAGACTGTCACGTCACGCAGACTGGCTCTAACCGCTGGTCTGGGGCCAGCCGCTCTCTCTCAACCATGAGAGACTCAGAGGCTGTATCATACTTGTGAGGCTGTAACTATGTCCTGCAGAGGCAATTTGAAAGAAACTAAGAGCAATTAAGAGATGAAAGTGTGAAAGGAAAAAAAAAATCCAAAAGGCTCCAGACTTGTGGCATTTAGTTTGGGTCTTAAAATTAGCAAGCACACCTGGGAGCTTTGGACAAGTGGCTATTTTCAGGTATTGCAAATGATGGATAACGTTACGCTGTGTGTTTGCGCTGGGTTGAGCGGATAGTTTGACAAGTTTATAGCTTTTGTGCTTTAAGAGAGTAAGATGCGGTGGAACTTCACGTTCAAGGTATTTCATCATAAATCGGAGTAACTGAAACTGCAAAGTAAGTAAAGAATAGCTGATGTTAAGCTTGAAGATATTAAAAATGAAAACTGTTATAGTTACCAATTAACATTTAAAGTGCCTGTACAAATGGATGCCCTAAATTCCCACAACTCACGAACAATAATTTCATTTAGTATCTCATTGTATCACTGCCAAAAGACTGTCTCTTTGCTGTGTATCGTTGCAAGGAACATTTGTGCACTCTGGTTTCCAGAAAGTATTGGTGCAACATGAATGACATTAGACAATATACTTCTCTTCGTAATCCAACTAACCCACGCTTAGTTTCTTCGCACAGCACGTCTCCGAGAAGAAGCAGAGGCAGCTACAACTTTTCTGAGCATTATTCAAAAGGAACGGCACCAATTTAACAGCAGTAAGTAAAGGCAATGTTCGTAACAGAAAGAGGTAATTTCCTACATTTCTATCACTAAGTTCTGCATAATGCACGCATAAATTTCAGCTGCAGCCTGCACTGAAAACAGAATTTGGCTTTGCCTACACGCTATGCTCTGAACTCATTAGACCTATGAGCGAATGAGTTTTTCCACTGTTTTGTTTTGTGTCTCTATTAGTTTTTTGGCACTGTAACAAAAGTGCTATTCTGAGCATTTAAAGCAGCAATTTTTAGCCACAGCTTCAAAATAATTGGACTTTTACGTCATGGCGTCTCTTGGTGGAAGTTTTATCGTAAAATCTCCCACTCTGATTTAAAAGATAAATAATTTGCAAAAGGATTACCCTATTAGCAGCAAGCATATCAGATTTTACCTCTGGGTTTTGCACTATTTTGTATTTGACGCATATATACAGACTTTTATTATTGAAAAAAACTCCAAACAAACCAAAAACAAGCTCGTGAAAACTTGAGGAATTTCAAGNACCCTATTAGCAGCAAGCATATCAGATTTTACCTCTGGGTTTTGCACTATTTTGTATTTGACGCATATATACAGACTTTTATTATTGAAAAAAACTCCAAACAAACCAAAAACAAGCTGGTGAAAACTTGAGGAATTTCAAGTTAGTAACCAATTAATCCCTTTGACGCACAGTAAGAATGTTCACAACGCAGGTTACTTAACGGGTTGGAAACATCCTTGCCCTGTAGTCACACTGTTGTTTCAGTTATCTGTAGGAGCAATCTTCAACAAAAGGAGGAGCCAGTCAGCTCAAAGTTCAGTTTCTGGAAAAAGGCTAAAAAGACAGGCACCAACTGGAAAAAAAATAAAGGAAGAAGCGAGCAATAAGATGAACAGGCTGAAAACAGGAATCACAAGGAAAAAGCAAAAGAGCTGAACATAGAGAGGAGCAAACAGAGGAGATGCGTATTATGCTTCAAATACAAAACACATGGAGGATTGCTGCAGAGAGGCGGGGAAGAAAACTGTTTTCTAAGACCGCTACCGGGAGGAGAAAATTAAACCTGTGCAAAGAAAACTTACGTTCTGCATGAGGAAGCTGCAAGGACAGAGAAGCATTGGAATAGACAGGCTATGAGCTTTCAAAGTTAGAAGTTTTTTAAAACTGTATTAGGTAAGTACCTGTGAAGGTGGCACCAGGTTAGATGCCACCAGATTATTGCTCCTGACTCTAGGCGTGATAAGCACTTCAAGCCTCTTCCAACGTTATATTACACAATTACTGGGACGTTATGTCAGAAACCAAGTCAGCCCTCGGCTGAACCCAAGCTTTAGGTGGCATGGCTGCCATGGTGCAACTTCCTCCAGATTTCTGTTTTAAGCCTCATTTCTCTGTTTATTTGCCTGTTGCCAGAGAAGCTAAGATGAGCCTACTCAGACCTGACAAAGCAGACATCTGATACAGGAAGCTCAGACATAAAGTATAATAAGAGTTTAATCAGAACAGCCACCCAAGATTCTGCAGCAATTAAACACTACAAGAAATAAACTTCAATGCAACAACCCATTTGATTATAGAAACTGCAGGAGGTTTTCTAAGGATGCCTGTAAGGCAAACACCAAAAGAGAAAAAGAGAAAAACTGGAAAGCATACAAAACCAAAACCTAAACCACCTTAAGCATCAATCCTAGACATTTCATCTTGGAATGGGTTTCTGCTACTGAAGAACCCACAAGAATAAAACAAACAAAATACAACCTAACCTTACATCTGTAACACTAATTCAAAGAGATCAAGTCTTGGAGAGAACTTAAAATGAGCTGGCAGACAGGAAGAGTGCTGCACAGTGCATTTCAACCTGGTCTCTCTGTATCACGGAAAAATGGGGTTTAGCCAAGTCTTCCGTAAGATTAGATTTTTCTATTTCCACATCAATACTTTGCACCCTCACTTTCCCCAGCTACGTGCAGTCTTGGCCTTCATTCAGACATTTTGATACTCGGACTTCAAGAGTCAAACCCGTCGCTACTCAGTCTAGCCAGCATCACCCAAAGTAATCAGCCCTTCTGATCTTTAACAAAAGAAGTCAGACCGACCAACTCATTCTTTTCGTTAGCACTGAACATTTGCAATATGAGAATATGCCCTACGATTTTTGTGGTCTTTGGAACAGGACGGGTACTCGGCACGTAAATGTATACACGTGTACGCATGCAAATGGACAAAACACACTCGAGAAACAAAATTCAGAAGAGGAAAATTCCAACTTTATCCCAGATCATGGTGTCTTGGTAAGACAGGAGTCTGGAAAAACCACATCACTTGTAACTAACTGAAAGAGTCTGTGCTATTCTTGCATAGTAAGTTGTCCAGAGCCGTAAGTTACCCTTGATGTAAACAGAGAATTTAATGGACAGCATCAGCAAGGGAAAGTTATGCCAGGACAGGGTATAACAAAGTGGGGGTTTTGTGGGTGTTTTTTTGTTTGTTGATTTTAGTTTTTAATTAAACCATTCACATATAAGTAGGTTGATTTGACCTGTGTTCTCTGCACTTCTCTCTGTAAAAGGTACTTAGGATACTTCGATACCTGCCCCCCAACGAGAAACATTGCGGTAACCAGCATTAAAGTCTCTGTGAAGAGGAGAACAACACACGCCGTGAAAAGCAAAGTTCAAAAGACTTAGAAATAAACAAAAAACACAGGCAGCTGCCAATAGTCATTCCAGTTAATCGAAATATTCAATTACAGTTTTCAAAACTTGGGCACTTCCTTGGAGAATTCACTGAATGTTCTCATTTTTTGCGTAAGAGTCATTTGCCTAAAAGACCTCAAGTAAAGCTCAACTGTTTCCATGTCAATGACTGCCTTAAAATCAACAATAAAATAATAAGTTATCAGCTACATCCGCATAACTAATTCCTGATATTAGTTAGCCTCGTATTAACCGCATCAACTTCACTGGAGTTGCTCTTACTGATGTAAGCAAGATCAAAATCTGAGCAAAACAACTTGGGCTAGCTTTAGTTCCAGCTCAGAGCTTTGCTTTCTCAAACATTTGTTCCACTTTTGGCAATAATTATAGTAGGTTTTACAGCAGATAGTTATTGTAACTAATTTGTACTTACATGAATAATTACGAACGAGAAGAATGCTTGCTTACAGTACTCTCGCATCTGGAGAAGACCAGAAGCCCAACAGCAGCTGTCTGTATGCCGTCATGAATTTATTGCTATTTATTCACTGAATGCTTATTCTTTTCTCTCCTGATGATAAATGGTCTAATGGAACCTCATGCATTTCCCATCAACTTGCGTCACTGGTTTAGTGAATTATTGAACAGGTACATCACATTCACTTGACAAAGATAGTAAACAAAACAACAACTCAATACATATTAATATCTTCATATTAATCAATACACATAAGCTACCTATTACAGAAAGCTTGCTTTCTTTTTTTTTTTCATTCCTCCCCAAGTTCATACGGAATCAATTACTACTTCTTACCTGCCTGAAATAACTTTGGGGCAAAATCGTTGGGACAAAACAATTGCTTTATGTCCCCCTGCCCGAAAAAAATCCCAACGCATTGACACTACTAAGATTATATTTCATAGTCTCAAATTAAAAATCTAAGATGATGATGGGCAGCAATAATTAAGTAGCTTTCTGCTTTTTTCTTGGTAGAATAGGAAGAATTGGGCATACGCTGCCTCAAACCCTTGATTTATAATATACATACATTAAAAATCTACCGTACAAAGAATTTTTATCACATGCACAACTACACTTCAAAAAAAGAATACATTAGCATTGGATTTGTTTCCACGTTTAAAGGTAATGGACACCACCACCACAAAAAAACCACACCGCATTTTAGACTTTCGCTAGAGAAAATAAACAATAGCTTGGAATTACACAAGTTTAAAACAATTAAGCTGTGCGAACAATATGCAATGCTTTTCTAACGCACTTCAGAAAATTACTATTATCGAGTCTACAGTCTTTGAGGCTGTAATTCAAGCATTACAATTCTAACCACGCAGCTCAGGTCAAAAAGTAACAAATCAAGTTGACAGAAAACAAGTTGATGAATTCTTACATGTTTTTACAACACAGACGCAGATGGACAAGAATAGACTCTATTATACAATAAAATACATCTGTGCTACTGTTGCTGATGTAAATCTCAGCTTTTATTGCTGTCACTCTTTCACGGGTTACAGTATTCTCACATGTTTTAATTAACCAGGCTTTCTAGCCCCCAACCTTTTTCCTGCGTTTCAGCATATGAGGCACTAGGATCAATTTACTGCCCATGAGAAGTATGCAAGAAACAAATGAAAACTTCCATTGAGAAGGGTCACTAAACCATCCTGTAAAGTGAATTGCACTGTGCCAAATCAGAAAGAGCAGGCTGGGGCTTTAAAAGTTGACTCTAGTTAAAAGCACACCGCAGAAACTTTCGCATTTTACCGTTACAAACCCAGCAATGTTTGTATTCAGGTTTGAGAGCCCTGCATTTCAGGGTACTTAGAAACAAGATTACCCAAGCAAACAAAAGATTGGGTTGAAAACTGAGGAATTTCTGTGTGTATTTTTTCTTCTAAGTAAGAAAGTACGGTACTACCGCGGTACTATTTAAAGAGTGGGGCCAAGTAGTGATCTTGAACTGAAACCTCAGATACTGTTAAAAGCTTTGTATCTCTTTCTGATTTCCACAGCAGCCCAAACCTCCAGCCAGTCCAACAAGGGCTCCTTGGGGATTTTTCCCACCCGTGTCTTCTTTATACACAGGCAGGAGGCGTGCGCTGGACAACGCAGTGCCACTCTGCTGTGGTATCCAGCCTGCCATCACTAGCTATGCGGTCTCTAATTTCCACCACCATGCCCATCACCCCCGGCAGCCCTTTCCCACCCCCTTACAGTTCTCATCCATCCGTTTTGAACGTAGGTGCCCAGAAGGCAGCGACTAGCGCAGCGGCACCAGGTCTGACACATCCTTGTCTAAATCAGTCTTAAAAACTTCCAGACAGGCAAGGGCTCCACTCCATCTCAGGGAACGTTTCCCAGCGCACCACAGTTAAGTCTACATCACCTCTTGTGTCTAAACAAGGGAGACAGAAATGTATCCCTCCTCTGGGCGATCACTCTGGTATATTTATAAGAATTCCTGAAGCTACAAAGAGCAAAATGGAGGGACAGAACTGTAACTCTCAATGTTTCTCAATTATTTTTTCCAGACTTCTGATAATTTCCGTAACTCTGCCCTGGCTTCTGTCCATTTAGACTCCAAATTTCCCGTGGCACCACACCATGCTTGCTCAGAGTCTCCAAACAGCACACTTTGTATCATTGTGTTTCCACTCGTTTCTGTTAGTCCGGCACTTTACTTGTTCTCCTAATTTACCAATGGCAAATGAGAGCTCAAGTTTCTCAAGAAGCAAACTGGACAAACAGAGACTTTCCACTAAAAGGGACAAATGTTCAGACCTTTTCTTATCTTTTTCCTCCTGAGAGAAACTGCGAGACAAACAGAATTTCTAGTGTAACGTAACAAACCGCAGAGAAAACTGGAGGACTAACATAGACAAAACACACAGTTAAAACTGAACTAGGATATAAAAATTTCTCAACTCGTTTGTGTGAAACAGCAGTCAGGCCCAGAGACACTAAACATTCCCAGCAACTACGAATCAAGTCCACAAAATTAAAGCCTCATGAAACTAGCATAAATAGACACTTAACCTTATAATTTCCTCTAGATTTAGGTATTTGCGATAAATGGTTTCAGGACTAAAGCCTAACTCAGGACTAAAGCCTAGAACTCACAGAGTGCAACAGAAAGGGTTTTTACTTCTGATTTAAAACTGCTGTCCAAGCTGCCAGGTAGGGTGCTATTAAACAGTTTGTCTGGAAGTTCTGAGGCTAATAGTATGGTATTGCTCCTTACCGTGTTATTGCAGCATTAGGAAAGAATATGTACTTTTTATTGAAAGCCAGCTTCAACCTGTATCATCTTGTCTGCGTGACAGAATCCTTTAGAAATACACCCGTCTGTGCAGAAACTCTAAAGTGGCATTGAATTCACTTTCCTCTGCATTAAGGCATTATATGTGTACTTTAATCTACTTGTACTGACCTCTGTTTCATTAGCATGTCACCACAATTTCAGAAGCAAAATTCTTGTCACAGTGTGCAATGGCAGAAGAATCTGTGTAAGGATATTTTGAGCTACAATAAGCAAAAGCACTGAAGCAAACTGAATACCCAGGACAGAGCAGTCATCAGCGCTACCGTCGCCAGATGCCGAGAAAGCCATTGCACACAACGGCAGCATCTTCCACCCCAGCAGGCCGCAGTAGCATACAACTGATCAATCACTTTTTAATCTCATTACTGCCCCAGGGTTTTCTTTTCCCTGAAACAAGTTTTCTTGCCCTTTGGTAGCTTAGGTAACCACAAAAGTGACTAACATGAAATGACATCATTTGTCTCCTCTATATTCTTTTACTCACAAACTTTGAGATTATAGTTCCAATTAAAGACGATGTTTAATCTGTCACGAGGTTACGTGTATATCTGCTACAAGCACTCATCAAAACTTAAGCCACTCAATATCTGATCGCATTCCAATAAAAAACAGATACAACGAAAACACTCAGTTCTTAAAGCTGCACTTGCAAAAGTTTTTAAGCGCAGTGCAGCACCTAAGTTTAGGCTAACGGTGCGCTGTTAGAACGAATATACAGAGTACACATCTAGTCACTGCAAATAAAGTATTCCAGCACAGTGCTTTGGAAATAAATCTCAGGATAATACACCAGTCTGACCGGTGAACATTTAAAACTACTTAAATCTCAGGGTCCCAAATCAGTTCAGCTATTTTAAATCACTGTTGTAAATATTTAATATTAAACAAATAAAACTAATTTAACAACAAAAACATTACTTATTTCATGAGAGTGTTTTATATTTAGTTCTTCTCAATAAAATATCTCTTGTGAAGTCTACCACAGCTCTCTGCAAAGATCTTAAATTTTACAGCAAGTGCTAAGTGAACCTATCATCTCTTCCCACACACAATTCACCTCTTTCAAAAAGCAGAAAACAGGCACAGAAATGAAGCTGTCAACAGTTTGCACGGCGAGCTAGAATCACTGCTGGCAGGGCTGGCCCAGCGCTTCAACCTACGAGAAGAGTACCTGCACCAGTTACCACTCCTTCTTGGCCCACGTGCTAATTTGACAGTTTGACAAGATTTCAAGAGTTTTATCATAGAAGGAAAAACACATCTACAGTAGAAAGAACTCAGTCTCCAGGCAGGAGACAAGAGCTTTTGGATTTTTTTTTTTTTTAAAAAGGTGGTGTGTTATTACCAGACATTTTAAGAGGAGATGCAGCCTCAAGACCTGGCAGCAATGGACAAAGAGCTGCCCTGCTCCTCTCTCTTTACTGGGCTGAGTTACAAAAAAATCAGTCCCTTGGGAGACTTCCAGGTAGAAACAGAGACCTTGGAAACATACAGATGCAAGCGTTCCCCTCAAAGCCCTTCGGGAACAACCTCCTCTCTAGATAACCCATACTATTTAACTTAGGGTAGATCAGCCATGCTAACTCCCCTCCTTACACAAGGATTCACATGTCACGAGCAAAAACATCCAACCGTCATGACCCAAACACCAGCACAACTGGAAAGATCCCTTCCTAACATTATCCGTGTTTTCCCCAAACATCGCTTTATCAGATTCTTGGTTAAATGCTGGCCAGAGCCCACGTCCCAGGCCCAGAGTTTCCTGCCGCGTTGCCTCCTGACATGACAGAGTACAGGAAAGATTTGACTGATCTGATCTGAGTTTTCCCACTCAGAATTCAGCACCACTGGAATTTCCGATTCCACGTACCTCTCTCTCCAAAACCGTGAGATGCCCTACCGCCCATCCCCATCCAGCGCTGTTACCCAGCCGTCCTCTACTACCCCTACTCTGCAGATCAGACACAAAGCAGGTCTGGTTCTTTTCCATTTCCCACCAACCTCCCATTTTCTTTAAGATACCAGCTGAGGACACATTTTAAGGTACTGATTAGAGTTCTTCATTGGAGCCGAGCAACAAGTTTTTAAACTGGACTTAGTAGAACTTGATATTAGAAGTTATTTGCAGCATAAACAAACGGCGGTATAAACCGTGACACACACAGGATGAAAGTAGCGTCTCTCCTGGGGCACTGCAAATGCAAAGAAGAGATCCTTGGTATTTTTATGCATTCTTGCCGTATGTGTACAAAAGAATTGCACTGGAATAAATATCTACCACTTACAGACCATACAATAAATAAATAGCACCCTGAATGAAGGGGAGTACTACTGTGAAATTTTGTATGGATGGTAGAAGATGGCAAAAATAACATCTTTAGCTACAATATGTCAAGATTTGTTTTTTTTATTGGGTGCTATCAAAACCCTCTGCAGATGAGATTTGAAATTTGAATCCAAGTAGCCACATTTAATTACTAAATAAATCTTGGACTAAACCTTCTGAGGCAATTTTAATAATGGAAGAATTCCCTCCTACAAATCCTCCCAAAGAAGAAAACTGCTATCATTTAATCACTGTATGGCTTTCCGAGCTCTATAACGTGGAAATACAAGTTATAACTGTAAGACATTAATTTAACTCTGGAACATCTTAGATTTATTTATTATGCATATTTCTGTGGCATTCTTCTTGCCTATCTTGCAGCACAGTTGCCTTGCTGTGGTCACGTAGCTCTGGAGAGGCTTGAGAGTTTTCAAGTAGGGTTAGGCTTGAATCAAATCCCCAGATTTTACCACTTCTATCTTTAAAGACCGAAGTTTGACTTTCGATATGGAGCCAAATTGGGATTTAAGCCTCATTAACAGCACCTGAGACTTTAAAGAAGCTGAAACTCTAAACAAGGGAACGATTTTATAGGTAAAAATCAAGTCTAGCTTTTCAGAATGGACAAGCAAAGACCAACTTATCAGATGATATTTTGCTACAACATGACCAAAGTATTGCTGCCAGGCTGGTTTTATCCTTTTTAATTAAGTTTAAATTTTGGATTAGATTTATTCCAAGACATGTAAACTGAAAATATCTAGGTACGCTGAAAGCCAAACGACACTAAGCTCAGACAATTGCTTCCATTTTCTGAAAAATGGATTTCCCGAAAATATGCTTACACACAGTCTGCTGCTACTGTCAACTGTCTTACTGCTTTTTAGATCAAAATATATCTCGCTTCACTTCAAATCTGTAGAAGTCAGTGAATTACAGTTAATTGCTCAGTCACGTAGTACGTACAGCTGGAGAGCAAATTATGTCTGTTCAGTCTCCCAAGCTTGTTTTAAGTACGTTCTCATGGGTCTTTCTGTAATTCCCTCCACTCCATCCCTTAGCCAGACATACATCTCTCTCCGTCTCCTGAGCTAATTTGTTCTATTTTTGTTACCACTTTAGATTCAAGGTAATGACAAGACTTTTGTCCTCCGTCTCCAGACAGCTGAAAATCTGTGTCTAGATTCTTTAATCTGTTTCATGCATGTTAATGTTCCCATGCTGAGCCTCACTGCTTTCCGATAGAGTCCTGATACAAGCAAGTTTCTATTTGTACGTATCCAATTGCAAAAATCAGTATCCGTGTTTTCAGCATAAATGTATTTTCAATATTTATGATGCACAAATGCCTCTTTCAACATCGAGATCACCAATAAGAGCTCCTCATTTTAACAGAAACATTCCCACACGTATGTTAAATACTTCAAAGTGCTTGTAGATTACCGAGTACAGTATATTTTCGTTCATTTACGTTTGCTAGTCTCAAGACTAGTTTTGCATTAGATCATCAGTAAAAGCACAGACTTGCCAAGAATTTAACGCAGATGCGCAAAGGATATTTTTAGTGCCTTTTTACATGATATATTCTAGAAACCCCAAAGGCAAATATTCTAAAAATTTTCTTCAAGTACTTCTGAAAAATCCCACTATCCAAAAATATTCCTCACTAGGTAAATATTCCTATTAGGAATAAGACTTGAGAATTCATATGCTTGAGGTTCTCTGACAACAAAATTTCCATTTCAATAAAAAAAAAACAACCCAACCCGCAAAGCCAGCTAAGAGAAAAAAAATTACGTTTTTTCCCCTCCATGGCAATGCAAACCTCTAGATAGGACATCAGTGCTCACAGTTGAAAATCCATTTTTAAGTCTCATGTTTTCTTTGCAAAAACTGAAATGAGCTACTGCAGTCAGATGTCTGCAGCGTGGTACAATGAAGGTTAATCGCGAGACATTTTATTTGTATCTTACAATTGTCTTCTAGATTAGCTTATTGAATAAAAGATTAGCTGGAAGTCTATTAATAGTTTTGAGGCATCAGTTCAAAATGAGAGATGAGACTACTCGAATCTGGACATTACTATTATGTGCGAGCAGTACCATACGTTGGCTAAGAGATAGACATAATCTATGTTTCAAAATAAACCAGTTGTCATCAAATCCTTCTCCCCTGAGGTCTTGCACAGCAGCACTAAGGCAATAGAGAACGCTGTACGCAGCACAGATGGGGCCGATTCCAACTTCACACATTACAAGCGGATTATCCGTGTGTGTGATTTATCCTCATAACACGACAGAGGTGAGCTTGCCTCTTCTATCTTAACTAAGAATCTTAAAATAACTTCAGCAGGAAGGGACCTCTAGGGACCACTTGAAGGAAGGCTAGCTTTGAAAAGGGCTCAGACGAGGGTCTCGTCCATTCCCCCAAGAATGTGCGATGCTGCACACCTCCTGGGGCCCCTGCCCTTGTGTTTGACCATCCTCAGTGTGAAGAACTTTTTCGTGATATCTAATTGAAGTTGTTCTTGCTGAAACTTGCGTCTTTTTTTCTCTTGTCCTTTTACTAGACATCTGTGAGAGGAGTCTGATTCCACCTTCTCTGTAGCCCCTCATTCTCCTTTCTGTGAAAGGCAGAATTGCTTCCCTTCAAATTATGCTTTCATAATTAAAGAGTTATTTGCCTTTTATAGCTAATGGATTAAAAGCCTAATCAAGGAAAGCCTTGACAGACTGCAACTGTAACTTGCGGCAATGATATTCACATATACACACCAACACCAAACCAAACGATTCTCAGAGCAAGGCAAAATAGATTCAAACACACTGGGACACGGCTGCTCCAGCTAGCAATAACTCAATTTATACCTGTAGCAGATGCTCTTAAAAACCACCAAAGCTACCAAAGGCCACAGAGCAGCAAAGAGGTCTGAAGGTAAAACATACGCTATCTGTTATTTAGCGCACTAAGCTCTTCACTGAACTATTACATCATTAAATGGGAAAACAGCAATAGTGCAAAAAAGCAAATTCTTCGTGAGATCATGTCTCACTGTTGCCTTAAAATTGGTGCTCTCTGAAAAAGTTATTAGCACTCCAGAAATATTCATACACAATGCAAACATATACACCAGCAGTTACAGCTTCATTACTATTTAAGTTATTACAAAGTAAAACCTTTTAAGAATACAAGCAACCAAAGAGCAAAAGCAAGGCAGAGAGTAGAATTTCTTTAGGATTATTCTTCCATGCACTAATTTATCTGTAATTTAAATTACTCACAGAAAGGGAACTCATTCCCCTCTTTCCAATGGGAGACTTGTCAGCCACCAAACTCACAGCTGAAGATCTTTACCTCAAAGAAGCTAAAAGACTAAATTATTTGCAATTGAACAATAACCTAATCCCAAAGGAATTGTGCTTGTGTAGCATTTTCTAACAGTTTATGCAAGCACAGGCCAGCTGAGAACAAACAAGGCACGAGCTGCATATGATTCCAGATTCCAAATTAACCATACATACTATAACAACCAGCATCACTGCACTAAGCACGTTAACATGCAAATTATTCTTCTACCAAGCCAATGCTACAGAGACAATAGAATTTGGAAGCATAGAACAACCAAGACTCTGGTTTTAAACCCTCTTCATAATTATGTAATCCAATTTGTTGTCTTAAACATTTGTATAACAGCACATAAATGCTAGAACCAGTCTACTCTTGCTTTCGGCATTGTACAAATGAAAGAATGGATGGCAAAGGATTTGCGCTTCTGAAGAAGTAAACGCCTATTTCCACAATCTTTCATATGCTTTATAGACATGCTCAGACATCAGGTGTACTTCTCATCCAAATTCCTTCCCATGCTCACATAACAAGACAACCTGCCTCTGAACTGAACACGAAAGATATTTTTAAAATGTTTTTCCAGCTATACGAGGTTATACTCTGCAGTTCAATACAAATTATTTAAAGTCACTAACAGCAGTCCTTCTAGTAGAAACAGAACAAATAGGATTTGCTACCCTTAGTGGATGTAATAATTTAGAATAGCAGGTGAAAAACTTTGTGTCTTCCTGAAATCAAACCTGTACATACTGGTCTGCATCCATAAAAACAGAACACCATAGCGTATATTGAAAATGGATCCTAAAACACACTCCTCCTACCTTAAAGGCAGGGCTGCAGGCTGTATCTGGATTAACAGGAAAAACTGCGTAGGATTTAATTATGCCCTTTGCTAGGATGACAAGAATGGCTACAGGGGCAAAGGGCAGGGAAGCGGGCAGCAGTACACAGCAATCACTGGCTCTTCTGCATCCCACAGTGGTACGTAGACCTTCTAACCCTCGGCTTGATCCATTCCCTTACGCCCAGATCAACAGCACAAACTAATTCAGCAGCAGGAAGTAACTGGTGATGCTACAGGAGGGGACACATCCATCAAACTGAATAAAAATCTGCATAGAAACATTTATACCAGGTTTTGCAAAACAACTGCTCACGACACGGAGGGAGCAGCAAAGATCTGACACCGTGTATGTTAGTACTGAGCAACAGCAGATAAAACCTAAAGGAACATAGGGCAATCAGAAATCATGCTTAAATTCCTTAATGCTTGGGTTATTCTTTCTTCAAAGGGAAAAAACCACTGCAATGTTAAAAGGTCTGCTGGTAAAACAAAGAAATCCAGATGGCACAGTTAGGACCACAACACAGCTATCCCAAGGAACCCCGAAACTTATGCTTACCATCAATGAAACCCAAATGCCATCCAAGACAGAGTTCTACTGGGGAGACAAGCCAGTAATACAAATACAACAAGCTTTCTGAGTCTCATTTATCAGCCTAAACCTCCATCTAAACCCTTAAGTCTGGTGGTCCCTCCCGGCCGGAAGGAGGGCTTCCTCTAGGCCATCAAAGAAATTAAGTACCCGCTGTCTGCACATACCTGCTTCTGCTTATCTTTCTCTTGAACCACAGGTACTCCTTACAAGGTGGCGTGAGCACCGAGCAGTTATGGCTGTGTTGAGAAGGCCCACAGGCCTAATTCCATTTCGCTGCAGTTCAAAGCAGAAGAACGACACAAGAGGTTTGCACTGTGGCCAGTTCTGCCCTTTTTAAAATTGCCAGTAGTGAGAAGCAGCCAGATTCAGGGATTATTTAGATAGCTGGGTGAAAATATTATATGAGATCTAGTACAAACATCACAAATACTTGTGACAGACACAGGCCCTTTCTGCAATACTGACTATGAACTGGTCTGAAACACTGCAGTGGAAATTTATGTCATCCTTTTTACAGAGTTTCAAAACTGGAAGATGTATAAATTAGGGACAGAAAAAGCAACAATAAAAATCAGTGACTACTGATTACTTACCATAATTGTATCCTATCTGAGCCATTTCGGAGCAAGGAAGGTATTCCCTCCACTCAGGGAACGTATTTGATAAAAGCTATTAACTATTAGCAATCCAGAAACTGCAGGCAGTACAAATAAGCGAACCGATAACGGGTGCCTTTCTAGCAGTTACACAGCGCAGTCCACTTCTCAAGAGAGAGCCGGTTCCACATTGAGAAAGAACTAGAATTTGGTGAATAAGATCCTAGTCTAAGACTTACTACCATGCTCAGAAATCCCAAGCACTTCAATCCTCACACGATGGGGATGCAGCAGGTGCCCAGCAAAAGCCTGGCAAAGCAGATGCGAACTTCTACCAGCTGGCAGTAACTCAAGACATCATGACCTGTACTTTATAAGTTATCGCTGAAGAGCTCCCAGATGAGCTACATTAATAAAGCTGTAGCCTAATTAAACCACATCCTTCACATCTCATCCTCCCATGTCTCTGGGAAGATCAATGCAAACCAAGGCAACCCAAGTGGGAATCATTAAACGCATCTGTGAGCCAAGCCAGATCAACAAGCAATTAGACACACAATGTGCCAATCAGTATAACAAACCAGCCTTATGGTTATGATTCTATCAGCTTAGCTTTCCTCAAGTGTACTTCCAATTAATTATAAAACATTTATACACAAACAGTAGCATCTCTGTACTTTAAACACTATTAACAGTGTCAATATTCTAATTTCTGTAAGTAAAAATATAGCCTTGCTCTTGCCATGAAAGTCTTACCCCACCGAAACTTTCTGTGCCATTCTGCAAGTATATAATTACCTCGGTATAGTTGTAACCCCTGAAGGAAGTGAATGGGAAATACGTGTAAACATACTAACCACGATACTAAGGTTCCCCAAGAAACTGTGATTAACACATTTCAATGAATATCAAAAAGAGAAACACCTCAACGATTTTCAGAAACCCATTCAACTATCTACCTGAAGTTTAGAAAACAAAATGAGAAACACACATGCTATAGCTTTGCATTCACGGAGCTCACAACTTCTGGCAAAGATCAGTGTTGCCATTTTCTGGATTACTAATGCAGAAATTTACCCATTCCTCAGATGGGTGCAAAGTTTGTGAAGCGCTACATTTGCTGGGCTGGAAGCTGGCCTAAGCAGACGCAGCATGGCTGTGAGTGCAGAGGATCCCACGCAGCAACACTTACGTATTTATCAGGTAGAAAAAAGGTTTCTCAAAATAAATGTTCATGTTTAATATATGGGAAAGACAACCTGTTTAGGAGCTAGACATGGATTAATAAGAATAGAATGAAGCAGTATGAATAGAATGAAGCACCTCACTCCTAGGTGAGGCTTGCACACACATTTGCATACCCAAAACAATGAGAACGGACTAAAAGAGAGCCTTCCCGTCACTGTCCCGTGTTATATAGGGATCAAATGGCTGATAGCCAGAGGACCAATATTCTGCTAAATGCTCTGCTCTTCTTGTGTCATTTAGACACTAACCTTGTGCTACAGCTCCCAGTTAGTAAATATGGAAAATACATTTGTCCAGTTTTGTGAAAGAACTGACATGTTAAGAAAAAAAAAAACCAAACCCAAAACTCCCCAAACCCTACTAACTGAACTAGATGATCTAAAATATTACCACATAGGGACCAGGTGGACTACTTGGTCTGCAATACCAAATGCAAGACGTTTATTTTTACTTGCGTACTTTCTACTTCGTTTACTTGCTTTTTGTTTTCCACAGTGCCTTAAAGAGTTGCCCTTGCTGGCATAGATCATTTATCGAAACATATCTGAAATAGTCAACTCTGATTCAATCCAAGCAGTGTCAGTGGCTGGATATTGTTATTTGGTTTTCAATAAAAAAAAAAAAAAAAAATCCAAGTTGCATGCCTTAGCACTATCAAAAAATAAAAATCTCCAGATCAACTTAAGTGACTTTGGAGCATATGCAAATTCACTGGGTCTCAACTCCTAACATCAAATTAAGTTTTCTGTTTAATCAGGAAAGCAGTCAATTCAGTACAGATATTACAGGAAGATACACCAACACTCCAGTATCAAATATTTACTTCAATCAATATTGCTTGGCAGTAATGATAATAATGTATTATAAATTATGGGGCTATCAACCTGAAGTCACTGTTTGGTGTAAAACGAGCTACCAAAGATAAAAAAGTTACAAGAGAAAGACCGGAGGGATTTTTTTTCAGGTTTATTTACCATACTTAATGAAGTTCACTGAGAGTTTTCCTGTGAAATAAGTTTGTGTCAAAAATTCATTTTGTGATTCATGGAAAATGGACGTTTGCCTATCTGTCTCGCCTGTACTTTCAGTGATTTCACATCAGAGAAGAAAATAGTCGTATGTTACAACTTTTGGGCCACGCAAGAGAATACCACCCTTAGCATAGTTGGGGGTTGGAATACTGACCACCAATACCAAAAACTAATACAGCTTCAACATTTGCATGATCTTTTTTTTTTTTTTACTAACTAATATAAGGTGGATAAAATAATAAGAAGGAATGAAGCACACTCTTTCCAGGACAATCAGCTGTGTAGTCGCTGGCTGTCAGGGATCCCCGATTTGGTGTAAGGATTTAAGATCGTATTTTTCACTTCCGTCTGATCGCCCTCAACCACGAGTTTACACTTAGTCTGGCAGGACAACTTTTCCTTAAAACCTCCCTTCACAATGAAACCTTTAAAGAACCAGCATCAGTGCTATTTAGATCAGAATCTTTCCAAATCTCATGTTACTACAAGATGCGGAAATCTGTCCAGGCAGACATTTCAATGAAGTAGCGTCTAATTATTTCCTATCTGAGTGAATCTTTCTTACAGCAGAAGCTACAATGGCAGGTTTATGACCTGGCATCTGACTTGCTTTCAGTTCCTTTCTTGAGGCTTAGCAAATTTCAATTTGATAATAGCTGCCCTCCCATCCTTATGTTTTGGGAAGCTCACACAAGTTAGAACTTGTGAAATGGAGCTCTTGTCCATGCTAGAAAATTGGATCAATTTGTTTATCTTCCTGCAAACAAAAGAGTATAAAAGATGCAGTATCACAGTAAGAATAACCATGCTGTGAGAAGTCAGTCACGCACTGATATAACTCCTACACCAGAGTCTTTTCCTGAAGCTATCAGTATAACTATGCATTTCAGAAAGAACAAATCAAAACAAAACAGGGTAAACCAGCAAAGCTGAAGCACAGTATTGTTAATGTTACTCTTTATCTTAGCAGGTACAAGATGCAAAAACAAAAATTAAAATACATCCACAATGACCACAGCAAGAACAAATAATACACCCTATGGCATGGCTACGTTTATCCAAATTTTTCATTTGTTCGTTACCATCATAACACCACTGTGGATACTACTGCTAATCACTACATGGCTGCTTGCTTCCTTCCTTCCTATTTCCTGCCTTATTTTTCTTCTCTCCCAAAATATCTGAAGAGATTGGTATGAACAAGTCTTATTAAAGGGTTAGAAGAACAGAAATAGAAACTGGAGGTATGTTACTCGCAACTAACACGAAGAGGCATGAAGAAGTGCCAGCGTCATATACTGTATTACTGCTCAGATCAATTGCAAAACATATATAGGAAAACCGAGATACAAACAAGTTTTTGTTATAAAAGCTGCATTTAAACGGGTGTGCTGTGACAGAAGAGAAACAGCAGGCTGGAAATGAAGGCTGCCTGAAATTAATGGAAAACTTGCTCAGGCCTGACACATCAGGAAAACTGTTCAAGAACACTTCGCCCAGGTGGAAACACAGCCTCAAAGCTCCTCCGAGGTTAGCAGGGTTTGGGCTGAACANGGCTGGAAATGAAGGCTGCCTGAAATTAATGGAAAACTTGCTCAGGCCTGACACATCAGGAAAACTGTTCAAGAACACTTCGCCCAGGTGGAAACACAGCCTCAAAGCTCCTCCGAGGTCAGCAGGGTTTGGGCTGAACATTTGAGGAAAGGTGACCTCTGAAGCTTCCTGTAGTTACACGTTCTCAGCTTTCCTAACCAACAAGGATACTACTTTTAAACTTGGTATTTCAGATGATAGGAGTCTGCATTTTTTATTTTTCCCTAAGGCAGACTGGGGACTGCTATTCCCTAGTTTGAGACAATAAGTAATTTTGAGGTGCACAGAACGTTTTAATTAGGCCAACACTGTTTTATGCTTTGTATTGACTTGGCCCTTTTTTGGCTATTAATTGATTCATTTGTTCCAGCTGAGGATATGAACTTATCATTGATTTCTACTAAGCCAAATACTTGAAGGATGATACGTATGCTGCAACTTGATGTTGTTCCAGAAAATGCCACTAGAGAAGAAAGTTTCCATTTTACCTAAGTTTCCCAGGTGAAACGTCTGAACAACTGCAGTCTCAATTCTGCAAGAAACTTCAGCGCTGGATTAGTCCCACTGAGGAATGTGATTACTGCCAGCCAAGGAAGGTGCTTATGCACAACATGTCGAATGGTAGCTTGTAAACACAATTCATCACCAGTGGCAGCTACTCAGTAGGTTAAAACACTTACATTTTTTTATTCCAAATCATTATGCATAAGACAGTATGAATAAAGATATTTCAAATCAGATCCTCTCCATTGCCATTTAGTAGACTCGGCAGATACGCCAGACCACCTTTCCATTAATCCCTTTAGAATAGGATGTTGTGATCAGGAATGCTGGAGAGCCCTACAACAGAGGTGCAGGCTGTGCTTGAGGATTTCCTGTCCATCAAACAACAACATTACATGAGGGCTTACATACTGTGACCAAGACTTTCCACGGTCAGGCTATCACACTAACAGAGGAAGGGTGCTAGTGCCTGCTTCACTGTATCTCACCATGCCCTAACTTTCTTCACAGCTGAATCTTTGTGAAAATTAATGAATAGTTGCCAGAGACACTTTTTTTTTGCAAATACACTATGTTTTGAAGAAAAAATGCACCCAAGGCTCATTATTACACAACAGTTGCATACCGAATGCTTGCTAGCCTATTTGTAAAACTTACAGAACTTGGCAGGTTTGTCTACCAGCTCTCCTCAGAGGCTATAAACTTGTTTCCACCTACTGAGTGATATTTGAGCAATAGCTCAAACTAACCGTTTGGAAGTTTCAACCGTTGGGAATGTCAGTTCTAGAAAGAAGACATTCATCTCCTTAACTGATAGAAAAGATGTCGTAGTTCAAAACCAAGGCAACTGTATGTTCACATCACAATATTTGCAAGTCTTTGATGCAAAGCCAGAGCGCTTGTAGCACTAAGCAGAAAAGCAAACCTCATGCAAAGAGAACAGGAAGATGCCTCGTTTCATTAATGCTGCACTTGACAGAAGGAGGACCTGTGACCAAGTTTTACCTGACAAAAGGAAGACTCCAATTCGAAAGTGAGCCTGACTGAGTTCACTTAGTCTTGGTGGGTCACCCATCTTAGAGAAGAACCTCCAAACTCAGACTGAGCAATTCTAGGTATCAGTCTTGCCAATTGCTTTTATGAAAACAGAAGACGGTGAAAGTTTGCAACTCATCAGCTCTCATACAACAGATGGTTACGAGGAGGAATTCCCAGCTAGTCATGACAATTCTTCCAATATTTTCTTTTCATCAATGCACTGGGCAGAGCTATTATCGAACAGAGTACCACAGAATGAACTACTAATATGCTGCTAAAGGCAGTAGCTGTTACTCGCCTTTATGAGTCATGAAAATAGCAGCATTGAGTAGCACTCGGTAGCTCAGAAGGGAGATGGAAGTCAAAACTGTTTTGAAGAGCAGCCTGCAGAGATTTACATCAGAAATTCAATGCGTTCATAATACTTCTGAGTCACCTGTTTCACAAGAATATCTGGTTTTGAGATGGAATTTAATTCTTGGTGTAATGAAAGAAAAAAACCCTGCAAGATCCTTAGTTTTGCAGCATTCTCACAGCCTGTTATAGTACAGGTTGAATGCAAGTTAATATTGATGTCTTACAAATAGCCACTGGGCTAATTTGCACCGAGTGTTTCATTAGGCCTACGTGCATTGAGTCAGACAATGGATTATGCCGTGACCAGGAATACGCTATATGACAAGAAGTGAAAAAATATTTATTTCTTCAGCAATAGTACAGATTCTGGGTTGCAAAATAACTGCAGCCCTAACAGAGACGATTAGAGAGAGGAATTGCCATCTTAATACTACCCAACTGTATTTTTCATCTCTACTTCAGTCAGGAAGTCCAAAGAACTGTACCCCTCTGCCCTTGTAACAGGCAACGATCTTTTTGTGTGCCGGAGGTACAGAGAGAAAGTTGATCTAAAAGGAGTTTCACCTGCTAATGTTCCCCATTGCATTCCTACTCTCACAACTCCTGTTTTCTCAAATGCATTAATTTCTTTTGCAGAATATTGTTTCCAGTTCCTCTGCACACCTCTATCTGCAGCCTCACTGTGTAATACTCAGCCTTAACCCATGAGTCTGACTGTTTTGAAGACCACAAAAGGCAGCTCAAATATAGTTTTCCCCCTCTTCTGAGTCTTAGCATGAGATCCCATTTTGAGGCTCCTTGTATCACAAAATTAAAACTTTCCATCCATCGATTCGGTTAAAAGAAGTAGTAGAGGGCAGAGGATGAAAAGAAAGGGATCCTCAGCAATGCCACTCAACTCAGAGAAGTGAAATAAAATAAAATAAACAGCCAAACTCCTTGCAATGACAACAGTTTACCCAGGCAAAGAGTACACCACCAGCAATTTCTTGGAGCTATATTAAAAAGCCCATTTTGCAGATTAATGTAAAATGAGAACGGAAAAAATGCTTAGAATTGCAATAAGCCTTTTAATTTATTGCTTTGAATCTTATGCATCTAATAGAAAGTAGTCATCTTCTAGGCACAGTCCGCGGCGCTTTGCATTTAGGACTTGCTCCTCTCCCCTTTCCATACACAGATAAATAATAAGACTAAAGCGTGATGTTCCATTATCCTTTTGTTCTCTAGGAAGAATTCAGCTAAATGGAGCAGCAGTGACAAAGCAACCTGGCTTAGTAAATGAAAGCTCTCCCACATCACAGTGTGTAAGGCTAACTGGTAACTCAACGTACACATTTTTAACTAGACATTTTGCTTGCTTACTACATACAGGTTTGAGAAATTTCTCTTTTGTCTGATTTTTTGATGGTTATACATCAGGTTGGAATAAATGTGTTTTAATGCATTTGTGAACCATCAGCGGGGAAGTTTGATAATGAGGACAAAAAGAAGAGGAAGAAAGTCTTTCTCTATAAGCCATCTTCAATATTCTGTCTCTCTTCAAAAAGTACTTAGGTACGAATGTCACAAACCTACAGCAAATACCAGAACTACCAGCACGCCCAGAGAATGCTTGCGACAGTCTGCACAGCAGGGTCTTTTACAACCTGAAGGGCTGAAAATACTGCAATTTCAGCCTGGACAGCTGCCTGTTTGTCCTAAACTCGTTGCTGAAGGGAAGACTACTCACTTATATGAAGTACTTACTTTGGAAGTGGACTTTGACAAAGCACAACTCCACCAACATAGATTAAGTTTCTGCATCACACTGAGAAGTACTCAGCTGTGCAGTTCAGTTCCCCGTAGCCTTCTAAGTCACTCTTGTCATATATTCAATCAAAGCCTGGTTAATAATTTAGAAGTGAAAAATATAATGCAGCACTTCCAAAATTTGGCATAAACATCGCTTCCAATTCAGAAGATTTTTGCAATAGGTAGACCCCTGAATTGTGTGAAAATTCTTTATGACCTGTTGCACTGTTTTTTCTGTTTTGTTTAATTATCCATTGATTAAAAATAAGAAAACAAAGTAGCCGGGATTTGGAAGCATAACTTAAGAAAAAACCCCAATGTCCTACAGCTGATCAGGAACAATAGCATAGATTTCTTAAATGCTTTTAGTCTTATATTTTAATCACTATACTCTTCACAAAATAGTATTTTCAAATAGTGACATAAAGCTTCCAAACCACTGCGTATAATTTCCCCAGACATGTCACAGGCATGAGTTAGGTGGGCCGTCAAACAGAAGAATACTCAAATTTGAAGGATTCCCTTAATAGTGTTTGCCGGATCAAACATTAAAAAATAGCATAGAGAGAAATGAGTTCTTCCCAAATGCGGTATATTATCAGTATTATTTCAGTAAGCCATCTATACTTGTTCAGACCCAAATTTTAAACACTGCAAAAGTTCCTGACTGAAGGGTCAGATTAGGAGCTCCAAAATCTCAGCTGTCAAATTCTGAAAGAACACAAGGTGTAACATGATTAATCAGCATCGTAAGACCAATGTGTCGCCTAGCTAAAATAAGCGCAAGTATTGATTTGCAATTCAGTCTCACTGCCTCGTGGAAGGAAGAAACATGAATACCCAGGATATGGTATATGTACCACAGTTGAGTGATTTGGGTGGTTTTTTCTAAGCAGTACCTGCTTACATTACATTACTTCTAGGGAAAGATCAGAGAAGTGTTTGCAACCTGCACCACCAGCCTGGATACAGTACCTCCGAGAACAGACTTACAAAGGGGAAAGGAGGGCATCTGTCTTTCTACCACACTTTCTCTCAATCCCTTTCAGAAACCTTTACTTTTACTTCTTTTCTGGCAGGTTGCATGAAAACAGGTACAAATATAAATCTTCCAAATTAAAAGAAAAATATCTATGGAAGTACGCAGCATCAGTATGAGCCAATAAATACTCTTTCACAGAATATCAGTGGATGAAATCTGTGAAACTACATCAGATCAGAGATCAAGAAACAGTGTCATTAAACCAGAAACATACAGAACTTAATTTGGAAAAAATACAACGTTGGCAACCTCAGGGGCAGGAGAGAGAATCGAGCTGTGAATGTCTAAAACTCAGCATGTTAAATGACTACGAGACAAACATTTAATCCAAATGTTCAGCAAATAGGGAAGATACAAATTAGTATTGCTGTTACAAATACTAATGTCATCTATCTATCAAAACATTACCAGTTCTAAAGTTTTGTTACAATGTTTTATTACTTTTAAGTAGTGAAAGCAATGAAAATAGCAAAAGAACTCCTGAACCTATAAAAAACCCAGCTAATTAACTGCAGAACTATAAGTACAGAGCTACCCACAGTCTACTGATGGACAAGCATAGCTTTAGGCATGAATTGTAACTCACAAATCCTCTTAGATAAATTCCTCTACAAGCTAGGGAGCTCTGTGGCATAATGCAAACACCAAATTCAGAGTTCTGATAAAATGCCACATAAAAGTTAAGACTAGTTTCTGACATGTATCAAGATATGTATGTCAGCTTTAAAACACAGCTTAGCCTAATTTTTCTCCCATCACCTCTTTTTTTTTTTTCCTCCTGCGACACACCACTGGTTTCAGAAGAGTTTCTTCATTTACATGAGCACGTACACAGTACACTTAGTATATTTTCTTCAATCTATTCCCCGTGAACAAATTTGAGGTTTTGAGACATGCCTTTAGGGCGTTGCTCTAACGACCGACCAGCGATGCATCCTGTCAAAATTCTGACAAATGACACTTTGTCGCCTTCAAAGTTTGCAAACATTATTCAAAATCGAAGGGGCACTAAGGGAGGGGGAAAGATGGTCTACATTCCTGAAAAAAGAGAGACGAGACTGTGCTTAAGGGAGGAAGCATTTCTGTTAAGTTAATATGGTGGACTCTTAAAGAACAAGGAGTATTCTTGGGGATTACTTTGTTTTGGAGAAATTTCTGGCTAATCCTTCTGTTGCCTGTTGTATGCTTGAGAGACTATTTCTGCTTGAAGTTTCCCCTTACCTACTAGTAGTGATGCTTTTCTTTCCGTTTCATATAACGCTTGTTAAGTAAAAGCGTGCTAAAATGTTCAAATGAAAACCTGGAAGTCTGTATAAGCATGACACGTACCCCATTTCCCTTCAAAAGGAAAGGAGAAGCGTAAGACAAAGAATCTCTTAGAGCAGCAGCAGGAGGAGGAGGTACCCTGGAATCCATTGGGAACTCCACATCTTTTGTTACTCCAGCAAAAGCAGGCAGAAAGCAGACAGGCAAGCTATCACTTCTCAGTACTATTTACCCAACACCGCATTTTACAGACATGCAAGAGACCTTCTCCTGTCCAGAGAACTTTTATCAACTCTGATAAATAGTTCACTTGAAAACAGGGAAGTTGTTAACAGGTGATAATTTATTGGTCGAATCCTCTGAAATATATATTGGATTTTATTACTGTTGATGCAACCAACAGTCAAAACCAAAACGTTGTTCTTTACTGTGCCTCTTCCAGTTTCTGCAATAAGTGTACAGTTTCCTTCTTCAGAGTTCATAACTGAATCTGGTGTCTATATAACTTCTATAAGAAACTATAAAATTCTCCTCCCGCAGGCGAATCCAAAGGGCATTCATCTCTACAGTCTGGAAATAAAATGTCAACATGCACGAGCATGGTCTCTCACACTGCGCGTCTGTAAAATTTATGTTACAGTGTTGTTCCATGTTTGTTCAGAGAACACATACTGTTTGCAAAGAAGCCACACAGCGCTCTGACACAAAGCCAAGATGGTTCTTCAGAAGAGCAGGCAGATTTTAACAGTCAGAGAAGTGGTCCAGTCCTGCTCTGGATACTTGGTTACATATCGGAACACTGAATTCCAAAGTTTCCTAGTTTCACATAGTGTAACATCATTTGCTACTTGTGATTTATGCTGAAAAATAGCTAGAACTGACTCAAGGCTGGAAACATAGCGACTGCTGCAACACCATCTGTGCTGGTTTGGGCTGGGGTAATTTTCTTCATAGTAGCTGGCAAGGGGCTAAGTTTCGGATCC
>VZSC01018402.1:259728-277624 GCA_013398225.1 Steatornis caripensis | reverse complement strand
GAAAGTGTTGACCATTAAATCTAAAACTACATCCTCAGAATCTGTCTCTTGGCTGCTCTTCTTAGTCTTGGAAGCAGATGAAGTCACTAGGCACACTTAGGCTTCCATCATTAACACTGCTTGTGTGTCCAAGTTTACATGACATGCAACAGAGGGTAAAAGATCTCCAATCNCGAAAGTGTTGACCATTAAATCTAAAACTACATCCTCAGAATCTGTCTCTTGGCTGCTCTTCTTAGTCTTGGAAGCAGATGAAGTCACTAGGCACACTTAGGCTTCCATCATTAACACTGCTTGTGTGTCCAAGTTTACATGACATGCAACAGAGGGTAAAAGATCTCCAATCTGGCTTCAAATGATTTGACCTATGTAATCGCCATAGTGTGGTGCTGTGCTGAAATACCAGCCCAGGAACCTGAAGCTGCGAAGGCTTGCTGGGCTGATGCTGCGGGCAGGCAAAACAGCCGGGGCAAACAGCTGCACTGCAATGGCTCCCTTAGCTGCAGTCTGCTCCGAGAACGGCAACAAGAAGGTTAGATGCACCCTACATGTCTGGTGCAGGGACTGAGCAGAGCTGATGATGATCTTTGCAGTGCTGTGCAGTTGGGTGCCCACGTCAGGCCCACGCTGGAGGGCTTTCACAAGCAAGATGAATCTTTCCTGCACCTTCTTGCCCATGAGATCTGAGCTGATAAGTATTTTCTGAAAATTGCTGGCAGATTAGTCTGTGGGCAAAGCAGGGATGATAGCAACTCTTTCCACCTACTGAGAAATTACTTAATGCTGAAAGAATTCACTCATTACGATGAGCAACATTTGAGTCCTCTCTTGGTGAAAAAGACCCTGGACCTTATCTAGCCTTCAGAGAATTGCCCCAAGCACAGAGTGACCATGTGTTCTGTGTCAGGGCTTGCCAGCTCTCCTATGCAAAGCAGCACAACTTCCCTGGCGTAATTAAACATGTATCGGTCCAGAGACACAATTAAAATGATTCATGCTTGGAGCTTAAAATGCATCTGGAAAAGTTTTGGATCTGTTCCAGCACTCCTTTCTAAGTCTTGATACTGGACTTGTCTGTAAAGACTACCCAGTTTGATGCTTAAGATTCATGTGCACTCCTGGCATACATAGAAAGCAGAGAAAACCTCCTTTACCAGATTTCTGTGCCCACGTAGTTCTGAACATCCTGGGCTGGAAGATGACGTAAAAGTTACTTTTGAATCCGTAAGTACAGATTTGCCTAACTTCTTCTGAAAATTATCAAATGAAGGACAGGAAAAGCAATCTTGTGACTGAAGCAGAGGGCTGGCGTTCATGAGCTTGGGGATCTACTCAGCTGTTCCCCGGGCTTCCTGCCTGGCCCCGGGCAAATTACAATCTCTCCATGCCAAAGTTTCCTCCTCTGTAATGTGCAGATAACAGTGACTATTTCACAGGGTTTGTGCAAAGTTAAATTAATTATAATATTCTCATGTTTTCAGGACTTTTTTTCTGAGATTTGCACTCCTATTGGAAGCACAAAGAATTATTTTAATCATTGTTGCTAACAATAAGGATGAATGCACTTCAGTTTGCAATGTGCTTGCTGTCACATGTTTGTTTATAACTTCAGAGTATAATAAATAATTCTGTAGATGCAATCTCTTCATCTTATTCCCCAGCCCTCTGCTCACCCGTGATGAACCTGCAGTTACACTGGCAGTCCTAGACCGGAGCTTCAGGGTTAGCTTGGCCTGCCACATTCCCTCATGGAGTTTATAATCAGTAGGATCATCTCTAAGCTTAGCCTCCCTCAGCACAGTATTACCCTGCCATGGTTCCCAAGCAGCAGCATTTGGGAGGAAAGGCAGGAGTATATCTCTCCTACAGGTCAGCAATTGTCTACACAGCTCCGTAGGCAATGCCTTTGGTCTGGGGCTTACGGAGATCCAACATCAATGGTGGTAACTGTCATGTCACGCTCCTGCAAGTGTGAAAAGTATTGCACTCACCATATTCTTGTGGCTGTGTGTCCTGATGTTCCCTCCTTCTCCCATTATAGCACTCCCATAATTTTATGTTTCCTGCTTCCCTCTGTTTTTTCCTGTCTCTCTCCACTGACTTGTCCCAAATTGCTTAATTTTTCCCTTTGTCTGTTGTATACTCCATTCTTTCTCTCTTCAACTCAATGACACAGGCAGAAGCTTCAACTCCAAAATCTAAGATTATAGGGAATCCAAATATGCTTTAAAATGTGCACATAAATTCTAACTCTGTCACCACACAATGTTAACATTTTTGAATTATTCTGTCAACTTTTCACTGGTCTTTCACTCTTCTTTGACTTCATTAGTTTTGCTCCCCGTTATTTGTTTCTTTTATTCACTTTCCCATTTAAAAACAGAGCCATGTTTTGTAAAAAATTAAACAGCCGGGTTGCAGTGTTTGCTGCTATCCAGACTCCAGTTGTTAATTCCACTAAGAACAACTGCATGAGCTCTGATCATCAATGTGTTCCTGCCTCAAAAAAATCCCAAGAAAATGGGGCGTGACAGTAACTTGAGGAGGACAAGCTGCCAATATTCCCCTTAAGCACTTTTGCAAGCTACGACAGGGACAGTCCATTTGCAAACTGGTTCTTTTTGGAAGAGGTACACATGGTGACATGGCTACCCTCCTCTCACGCAGCACGGATGTACAACCAGTGGTCGTCATGTGGCATAGAGTGTGCAGGACCCGAGAGACAAGGGAGACCACAGTCCCCAGCCACTGACATGTGTACTGTGTATCATTTTGCTTTGTTAGTGTGGTGCATGGAGAAGTCTCTACAAAGTATTTTGTCATGCTTCGTATTAAGCTTCTTTTTCTAAATTATGTATCTCATTTTCTGCTATCCGTTTTCTCAGTGCTGAACAAGAAACCGTGTAAAAATCTTTTTAAATTGGAGGGAAATTAATCTCCCTGCCTTCTGTCTGAGCTGTTCACCCGAGTCTCTTGGTTGCCCTTCATTTTCATAATTCTGTTAGTACGTCAGATGCTTTTAATCTCATCTCCCAACCGAAGGAATTGCTTGTCCTTGTAGACCAAATCTTGGTGACTAGTCATGAATGTGATCCACTGTCTAGATTTGTCCAACATGTCCAGGCTGCATCCTGGCTTGTTTGTCTTTTTGGTAAATCCTAGTTCTCAGCTGTTATTTTGTCACCCTTTTTAAACAGCAATGTCACCCACATTTGCTTGTTCCCTCGGTAAGCATGACTGATGGTGAATCTGACAATACTCACTTGCAAGCTGAGACTTGCACTGAGACCACAAGGCAGAGAGTGTCTTGATGTCAACACAGAACAAGACCTCCACAAACAAGATCAGGATATTCCGGCCAGCTCAGCACACCAGCTCCCCTTTCACGTTGCATCATGGAGGGATTAAACTTTCTTCCTCTTTTATGTAGCAATAAGGGAGCAAAGAAGACTCACTTTTAGAGCTAGTTTGAGAAGATCTGTCCTTTGTCAAATCAGCTGAGTTATCTTGCTGGCGTTACCTTGGCCCAGAGCAATGATTTGAGGTATCTAAGTGTCTTGGAGGAGCTGCACCATATATTTTCTGTCCTTCAGTTCCCTGTATGTAAAATTTTTCTGCTGAGAACAAACACCTTCCCAGCTGGGATGCATGAGGCTCCTTTAAAGTACTGCGAACATTTAGCAACTCCGTTCTGGTTTTTCTTTTAATGGTTGCCTGCCTGAGGGCACTTAGAGGTGGAATATTCTGAATAACTGTAAATTTATGGAAACATCCCCTTCTCAAAAAAATCTCTTAGGGTTAAAAATAACTACTGAAACAAAAATGTGAGGAAAAATGAAATCGCTGGTCAAAGAAACAATTTTTTTTCATTTATTTATGATCAAGAAATGTCTTACATGCAATTCAGTTAGCAAGTGGAAAACACTGCTTGTGCTGTAAGTATATAGACAGTGTGTTTAAATTCTTTTCCACTGCATAAAGACAAATATGTGCAGTAGTAGAGATATACTGCACTATAAGGTGTTTATGGGTAAGTTTGCTTGCTGGCATGTCTCTGAACAACAGGAAAATTTGTTGTAAACAGAAGGCATCAATATTGTTAATTTATAACTGTAAAATAAAGTTATAGCCATGGTGTTCATAATTAGTCAATGCTGTAATGAACACAGAGAAGAAATATACTTCTAGAAAAATGTATGGAAAAGGATATCTGTGTATATGTATATTTTAGTGTAGTTTGCTCAGCTCAGTCTTAAGGTCTGAGAGTAGTACTGGTATAATTCCAGACTTTCTAGCAGCCATTAGGTATCTAGACAGTACTTTATGATCACAGGTAAGATGCTGTAGCTGGAGGCAAAATTAGGCATTGTGTATTCAACTGCAATATAAATGAAGTATTTTATGAAATAAAATGGTCTTTATAATGCCTGCATAATACGAGTTTTCCCCTGTAACTTCTCTAACTGGATCACTTCTCTAATCTGGCTATTCTGATTTTCATTTCTACTCTTATCTTTCTGTACTTCATCTGCAGTGGTGAAGATTTGAAACATGTTTCCTACTCTCCCCACTCTCCCATTCAGAGGGAAAAACATTGCATCAACATTTTATTATAATTTTTCTCCAGATTTCTCATTTTTTCACATCAGGCTTTCCGACACCATTCCCAGAAGAAAAATCCCTCAAAATGACAAGTCATCTAATCTGGGTTTCACATCTCAGCTGCTGTTACTGTATAAATGATCCTGTTTAGAGATAGCTTGGTAGCATGTGACACTCCGTCATCCAAACCTTGCCTCAGCCACATGTTTAGCGCCAGCTCAGCATATTTGTCTGTAGCAATTTGTCATGTCCTTCAGAAGAACAAAAGGAAGATTTCAAGGACTTACACCTATTAAATGTAGAGCTTCATAGAGGGGATGAGTTTTTATCTTTTTGGCCTGAAGAGTACACTTGAAACACTGTAGAAGAAGACTTTGAGAAAGATCTGTGCGGTTTAGGCAGCAAGGAAAGCAGGCAACAGATAGCAAGGTTCTGAATTTGGTGACAGGAGCAATAACACCACAATAAACTTTTATTTATATTTACATAATTTAATTTCATAATTTAATTCTGCTGTTATACCTATGAATGTGTCTCAAATACAACAGCATAAAACCAAACTCAGTTTAATAAAGACATAATAACACAGCAAGATCCCACTGTATAATTACACTAAGGCCTTGATGAGCAACCAAATGAACTTGCTATGCTTTCCCTTATCCTTCTTTGGTGACAGGCATTTGTTGTGCAGCTTGAACTGGAGCAATTATTTATTTCTTGATTGTGTATGCTCACATTAATATTTCACGGTGTCTTCCCTGTAGCATGTAGGTTGTCTAAAACGGACCACAGTGTATGACGTAAGCACGAGAAAAGCAAGACCTGAACTCTGCATTGCCAAGAGACAGTTTCCGCTGCTTCGGTGATGGGAAGCCTACGGGTATGTAAGATTTAAGGTAGCACCTTGATGTGCAGTATTTGGATCACATGTTCAATCACTGGTTAATTTTTAAAAATATGTTAAATAAGTTCAAGAGGGCTATGCGCTCATAGCAAGCAGAAGGTTATTGACCTACTCTTTGACGGACATGGTTACTGCCTTTTTTTTTTCTTTGTGGCAGGCACCTCTGGCAGTCACATGGCAGTTCAGACCTCTTTTCATAATTTGGAATTCATGACACACGTGGGCTGAGCTGTATTAGCAGCTCTAATACTTTTTTGCTGGCTGCAGCCGAAATAAAAAATTCTGAAATAGAGGAGCATGTGTGTTGCTTGCTTGTGCACACGTTTGGAGTTTTAAGCGAATGATATTGTCCAAAAGAACAGCATAGACTACCCGCCATGAAGATAATAGCATATGTGGTGTGGTGCTGTGGTGTTTCAGGAGCAGAGCTCTCCGCAGCTTTACATTTAGCTGCGGGATCCTGGGAGAAAGGGCTGCACTTCTAACATTTCCTCACTCAGGTCTGCAGTCACTGAGAGTAATATATAACTAGAGACTCACACTTACGCTGTGTTTGTGTGTAGCCTTGTATTTTGGTGTCCAGGTCCTGCTAAAAATCATTGCACATCCTCTGCATGTGAACCATCATCCTTAGTCTTGCTTGGCTGGCGAGATGCAGTTCTTTTCCTTCTCCCTAACTGGGTAAACATTCTCAGCTGGCCAGAGTAAATTCATTTCAGTTGCAAGTAATATTCAAGGGTCTCTGTTGGCCTCTTTGTGTTTTTTGTTTTATTCGACCATGTTCTCTTCAGTAGCCAATTCAGCTAAGTAGAGATAATGTAGAAAGAAGGGAGAAAAGGTGTAGTTGAGCTGGTAAAACAGGCTTTCCTTTGGAAAGTAGGCTTTTATCCAGTAAGCAGAACTGAAAAGCTTGATTCTCTGATATCCTGCCTCTTGTGACACTGATAACGCTAAAGCAAATACCTTTTTCTGAGTTGGCAATTTTTTTCCATCAACTTTGCGTTCAGGTAAATACTGATTCAGAGCACCAAGCAAAAATCATCCTGAAAGAGCATTTGTAAGAGAAAATAATGAGTGAAATGGCAAGATAAATGGGCAAAATGTATTCACCCACATGGCTCTTTCCTAGCATAGTTGAAAGACTAGCTTTCATAATCATGTTATTTCATTATCCCAGTTAATGATGCGCAGTGTTTCTAACCCATGTTTAGGTAAATGTTGCTGCTCTCCACACATTTTTTAACCCGTGATGTGAGAGCATTGCATGAACTGAGCACTGTGTGTAGCACAAGTGTACTCTTGCATTAAAATCACATCATCGGGAGCGCATCTATACATATTTATTCTGCCAGTAACGGATCCATGTACTTAACCTTCTTAAAGCCCGTGGACAGATGCCTTTAAAAAGCCTGAAAACTGGAAAGAGTTCTGGCAGAAGAGCAGCCAAAGGTTTCATAGTTAATCTTGTTTTTCTGCTCAGGCAATGAAGAGGGCCTGGGAAAACTCTCCTGGGTTGAAATTACAGCTGTGTCACAGGAATGACACGAGCACAGGAAATAGTTGCCTTGTAACCATTTGCTGGGGTCCCGGCTGACTTCAGTGACATTCACTGCAGCTTAAGTATGCATCTGCATCAGGAGCAGCAGAGAAATGTTCAAAAAACCAGCACTCCTTGGGCCAGCAATGGGTTTCTCTGCCCCGTTCAAGCTTTCTGTGAAGAGGGTGCTTGGAGAATTAGATAATTTTACAGGGGCTCCTTTACCACTGCCTTACTCTCTCCACAGAAAAGTATCTAAAATGAGGGACACTTCTATTGTTTTTGTCAAAGAGAAATATGAATTAGTTACATCCCTTTCCAGTTAATTAGGTAATTGTATCGTTCCATGTCGAAAGAACTTCAAGTGATTAACCTGTTGAAAGTGGTAACCTCAATTATAGGAAGCCTCCAGGACCACATTAAAACCGCAATACTAATAAATAATAGTTATCATCATAATAATAGATGACAGAGGCATGCTACTTCTGACTTGTCCTAATGACTGCATAACTTGATAAGAAGAATACCATTGTTGGTAGATAAGAGACGCTTGATACTTTACTAGGTCAAATTCAAATCACTCTTTTAAAAAAGGTTTTGTAAACAAAGCAATTCTCTCAGGTATGACAATTTTGCATGCTTCCCTCTAAGAAAATTAATTATTTGTGAATCAAGATGTGAGAAGTCACACAGGCTAAAGGAGGAAGAACATTTTAAATAAAAAATCACAAGCGATCCATGTGCCGGAAACTCCTGTCAGACTTGATAGCAGCAAAAAAATCAGTGATGTGCAGTTTTCATGTTAACTTTGTAGTTCATTGTTAAGTCTAAAAGGAAAGTAAGAACATATAAGACAGTGTAATAAAACAGGATTGATATCTGCAAAGATCAGAAGATATGTGCATGCATAGCTTTGTCTATTTTGTTTTTCTTTCTAATTCAAGATGTTAAGTTAGCTCATTGTTATCAAATGATCATGTAAAATCAAATGCTGTTATCTTTTATTTACTGTTACCCCTTCTGTTTTTGTATTTTACTACTGTTATAACTAAACCCAAATGTCTCGTTTTAAATATTTCACAAATACAGGGGGTAAAATAATACAGGAATCTTTAAGGGCAACTTTATGAACATATTGGGCAAACGTAAACCCAACATCACTAGTATCTATTTTGCAATAGACTTCAATGCAAGTTTCATTCAACAAGCTTGCTACCGACATTTATGCACAACAGTGCTTTCATTTTTAAATTTTGTAGTGTTATTTTTTCCCCACAGTTTCAATTTCTCTGTTTGGTAGTATGAAGTTGTCCTCCTGAAAACATCCTTTAGATAAGGAGGAACAGAATGAGTAGGGAAGAGAACTTGCAGGATTCTCCTATCACCCTGAAATTCAGTCACTCCCGTCTCTCTGTCTATAATGATATAAAGGAATTCTAATTAGCACTTGTGTAACTGTTCGACAGCAAAATAGCAAATCTTTGGAAAGTTCTGCCCTGGCTCTGAACTCAGTTTCACATCATTAATTTTTATTTCAAAATGTCCCAGACTTCCAGATGAGAAAGATGACACAGAGCAAAACCAGTGTCTTGTCAGACACCTCGCTTAGTGTCTGTGAGGGTACTTTATAAGGAGCTTCATCTTTGGTTTTTATTTAAAAAAAAATACCTTAATGAAGCTGGCTGTATGGTAGAGGGGAGGAAGCTAACTGTGTGGGCAGAAAACAAAATATAGGTGATATAGTAGGAAATTGAGAAAATGGCAGGTCCCTCATTTCTTCAAACATACACGCAGAAATGCTGCACTTCACAAACACTCCATAATTATGGGGAGATTTTGTAAGACAAAAATAAACCCTTTAATTATATGTAGGGCTGGCTGCAGATAATGATGGGGATTTAGTTGGGAACGAATTAAAGAGATGCAAATGTATTTTTTTTCATTCAGGCACTGGTGTTTTTTCCCTGCCAAGCAATTAGGACAAAGTAGGATGCACACATGGAACAAGGACCCTCTCAGCATTCATCTTCGGAGTTGGGCAGAGACCAGCTCTGCATCAGCCCCATCCCTCCCCTCCGAATGTCCTCCCCACGCAACTTCTGCAGAGTGTGAGTGCAGTTTGGCTTGTGGCTCCTTAACGAAAGCCTTGTCCACCCGTACTCGGGGCAGAACAGCACTACACGCAGCATCAAATGTAGGCTGTCGCTGAATCTGTGCTCCTGGTGTCGTGCGTCCGTTGCAGGTGGAGGATCCGAAGAGGAAAACACCCAAAAGGCCTGTACTGGCAGGAGTTTGGAGAGCTGTTGTTGGCTGTCCATGAATGCAATGGGTAATTGGTTCTGCTGAGCTTGCAGGACAAGGCCATAATGGAGAGAGAAGGCCAGAAATACATTTTTCAGGATCCAGTTCAAGTTGGGACTGATTCCCCCTCTTCTATTTTCAGACCAGAACTACGTAGCTGATTTCAATGTGTAAGGGCAAGCTTACTGCTGAGTTTAGTAACAAAACTCATCCAAATATTCCCTTCTCCTGGAGATACGCTTACAACTGCAGGGAGCAGAGAGAACTAGAACAGTCTTTTCCCACTGTGTGTGATGCCACAGGCAAATTGCACATAGGACAGTGCAATTCAGATCCCCCCCGAACTACTGCGAGTCAGGATAAGGCCAGATGCATAGCCCACAGACAGTGGCTCATAATGAACCAGAAGAGATCCCTTGATGCCCACTCCCACGGCACCTCAAGCATGATGATACTCTTTCTTGCTCCAAGCAGATGGCAGTGAGGGAGGGACTGGATTCCTTTGCTCTAGGGTAGCCTTCTAAAGTACCAGCCTCCTCCCATATCTTCTTGGAACTCACTTTATACATTTTAGGGCTGCTGCTGAGTGTGCCATGGTGCCTGTCCTGCTGGCCACCTGCTGCCAGCACTGCTCCTCAGCTCAGAAGTGCTGCAAACCAGCAAACAGCCCCAGCCCTGCTGCACCGGACATCTGGAAAATGAGGCTGAGGGTGTTTGGGATCTGAGGTTACTTTTTGGGGAATGAGGGGAAAGGAAGCTTAGAAGGGCCAGGCCCTCCTAGAGGACCGACCACCACCTCCTCCCACATCAGCACCAGTACCAGCAGCAGCACCAGCAGCAGCAAGTCTCTCCCCGCAGCCCCCTGCTGCAGTGCTGCACCTCTGCTCTCCTTCCTTTGCTGCAGCAGGAACCGCACGGCCTGAGCCTCTGTCCTTAAGCTGCCAACACTTTTCCTCTGCCAAGAAGATCCCTCAAGCAGGCTTTGCCCAGCACTGCTGCCCTCTCCCTGTGGCTCTGATGTCCATCTGAGAACGTCTCAGCCCAGAGCAAGTCTGCGAGGAGCCACGTAAGGTTTGTGCAATGCTCAACAGGTCTTACAAAGGCCTATTTTGAGAACGCAATGATGACGTTAGTAAAGGCTGGTCAATTTTAATTAATTGATGGTGTAACTTAATGAAATTCACTGCAATTGAGTCATTAGTTTTGACTTATTCTGCCAAAGGGTTAATCTAGAAATGATCTACCATCACCAGAGGGAGAGGACAGCCAAATGAAATGTTCAGATTTGAATTGACTTAACAAGCAAGGTTAAGCCCAGCTTTGGACATTCATCAAACAGTTTGGCCGGACACAGTTCATAACTCAGCTACTGTCAGGCAGCCTAACTTCAGTGAAGGTGAGACAGGGATTTCCACCTGGGTAAGCTGATACGTTCAGAAAATCTAACTGCTGCCTGGTGTACTTACAGTAATACAGCAGCAGCCTTTGCGCTGGCATAGTTTAGAAATGCAATATTATTTTATATTGCTTTCCCTAACTCTATATGGAAATTGAAAGGGATGTTGAATGACCATGAATATGGTCATACTTATGCGATTGTACAGTGGCCTCTACCCGAGAGCTTTTAATGCCACTGTAATTCCAGTTAAAAATAAATCACATCTCTAATCAAAATAGTTGGACCAGTAAAATATTTGAAGCGCAAAGCGGTCCTGAGTGGGTGTGCCTGTCCCTGTAGTCAATGCCAGTAAGATAGGAAGGGTCCGTGCTATTTTAAATGCAACCATTAGTTACTTTTCCTGCAACACCCCTGCTTGTACATCTAGCCTGGTGTGCACTTAGCTCCAATGTGTAGGAAGCTGAAAGATTTTGAGTGTGGTTGAACTTTCATAACCTCCTCATCTGCAACAGCAAAAGACTTCTTTCTCCCTATGCCCTTAAGAAATAAGTTTTCATTGCTTTTTCTAGAGTTAGGGACGAAAAAACACTTTTCAATCTTACTTTTTACTTTTCTGATTGACCTTTGTGGACACCTGCTAGACCAATTTCAATTCTTTTTTTATTCTTGCTCGTTATGTTTCCTTAGTTGTCTCAGACTATCCTTTGGTCCTTGTCTTCACCCAGATTTGTCAGTTTTCCCTGCTGATTCCTCACCATTTCAGTGCCTGGTCTTGTTTCATATCCTCCCTTAGTTTTAGAGGTTTTTTAGACCTGTCCATTCCCAGGGGCCAGGATGGACATTTATGCTTTTGTCTCCCACTTGGCCCTCACTCTGGGGGAAGAGATGTGACAGCACACAGGAGTCGCATGATTTTGCATGCTTTCACACTCTGGGATCACTTCAGGTCTGTTTTCTTCCCACAACACCCACTTTTCCCTTCTTTGCACTGTTTTTGTGAAGTGATTCTGGCAGCGGATTGCTGCTGTGGGAGGAAAAGCCAGGCTGGTGCTCCCTGCCACCCCTCTGGGACATCAGGCGTCTGCAAACACTGCCTGACTCAGGTGCCACCTGACTTCAGACCATGTTTCTTGACAACAATGAGAAATTTATCCTTTCCATCCAACTATCTCCACGTTCTGTCCATATACGAATGAAGCTTTAAAGCACTTATCTGGAATGAGTTAGTATATAGGAAGGCCCCAAGATCGTGCCGTGAATAACTAGGAGGAAAAGATGAAGAATTTAAGTCACTGGTTAGACCCTTTTTCCTCTTCCTGACTCCTTCCTGTGTGATCATGTACAAGTCACAAATTTTCCATGACTGAGTTTCCACTTCTTTAACAATGAAGCAATAAACCCTGCTTTCTAGGAATGCTGTGAGGCTAGTTCTTCAACCATTGTATAGTGCTTTGGAATCATCACTCAAAAAAGTCATGACCAACAGTAACAGCAAGAGCCCAGGCCTCCGTCCTCTTCTGTTTTAATTCTCAGCATGAAGAACCCACTGTAGAGGTTCACTAGCCTCAGCTCTGGTGATACACTTGTACTATCCATGCCTCATGATGAAGGCGGCAGAAAAAATAGTTTTCTGTGCGAGTGGCCTTTCTATACAAGGCCTGTATGTTCTAACATCTTCCATACACAATATATGTTGTGCCATTACTAAAAGACAAGAACTGGCAGAAACACAAGAGAAGAATTTAAGTGACCACCTGACAGCAAGACTGAAATGTCTCAGTCTGCATTTGTTCAGGGGAAAAAGTGGCCTGCTGTAGAGAAATGCTGAGGAGTTACCAGTTCCAATCCATGGTAGGATGGAGTTGCAGTTTCTAGTTTTATTTGAATGAGGATTTCATCTGTGATTTATATATCTGGATTCAGAGGCATCGCTATCATGCCTTGTCCTGGGGTGGTTGATGAGCCTTTTCTCCACTGATGGGTGTGTGTAGCTCTTGTCAGCAAAAGCTGTGGTAATATTTTGGTACCAACAGGGAAGTAACTCCCAGTGCTTAGCAGTACTTATAAAGTGAAATGGAAAGGAGAAAGCCTTTCTATTTTATTCCACTTCTCCTTTTGGGAGGCAACTCACAGCAGCTCACTGTGGCTTAGTCAGTAAATCCCCAGCTGGGATTTGGAACTCATGACATCAGAGAACAAAGCATCTTTGCTGTGCTATTGTAGGCAGCAGTGATGTGTCATTGGCTAACACGCACATGTCAGTGTATCATGAGGGTTCAGTGCTGTTTTGGTGACAACGAGCAACCTTATACTTTGGTACTATGTAAACACTAAGTCTATTCACAGTCTCTCTCCTTGTGTAGTAGTTCTCACGCACGAAGTAGCAACATGCAAAAATCATCCTGCTGATGAATGAATCACTTTGATCACAGCATTTTGTTAGTGTTCTTTATTTTTAGGTAGTGATTAAAAAAGCTTCTACAAGAGTCACAGGCCAAGGAAGGAAAAATATGATTTGTATAACGTGGCAACAGGAACTCATCCATACAATGCCGTTCCTAGAAAGCAGAGGGTAAGAAGTAGCACCCAGAATATTCCTTTATACTATAGTTAGTCTCTGAATGTCAGATGAATAGAGCAGGACCATAGAAATTGCTGCACGAGCCCATCTCAGCAGCAAGCTCAGCTCTGTTTTCCTCTCTTTAAGAGTACCTAGCTCCCACAAACTAAAACATAATGGCCTTTAGTGAACAGCATCAAGAGCCCCAGCTGTTGCTCACTACCTCCACCTGCCAAGCACTAAAATGCGTATAAGGTTTTTATGTGCCATTACCTGGTGCCAGCTACTCTGCAGGAACTGTGTGTTTGCACAGGCTGGTCCTGTAAAGCTCCCTGACGCAAGGTGAGGTCTCAGCCCCCCTTGCAACAGGGGGAAACATCTGCGCGCAGCTCCCATGCAGTGGCGGATGCTGCGTGGGAAAGCCCCTGCCCACCGCGGAGCGCTGGCCTCCGTGAGAGCTGCTGAGTACCACATGTGTGGAAAACATCTCATGCTGTGCCGTGCCTACATCGAGGTGTGGGTGACCTGCCTGGAGGTTACCTGCCAGGCACTCCTGGCACCGTCACCCTCAGTCACCCGTGACCAGTTTCCACCTTACCCCGGCGGTGTGGGGGCAGCACCCCGCCTTCGGCTCAGCTGTGCGGCGCAAAAGCCACGTGTGCTGGGCCCCAGCTGACCAACTGCAGCTTACAGTTTTTCTGCTCTCCATGGAAATGTGTTTCACAAGTTTTTTGAAGGTGAATATGTTGGTGTATTTTCGTGGTCTAGCTTACATATGTTTTATATTTCCTGTGTTATTGCTTCACGTTAGTTGTCTCATTTCTGCTCCCCTTATCTCTCTCCGCATTGCCTTTGATAATTCAAAACAGACTGTAGTTAAAAACTGATTTATAGCCTTCTAATAATCTTATTTTTATTACAAGTCAGATTATTCTTGTTATTACCCCAGCTCTCCAGGAATATAATGAACTGCTTTAGGAATTTTTAAAAAGTCATGTCATAGTCATTATTCCTAGGGGCTTCACCTTTACAACAGCAATTTTGAGAGTAAAAACTATCTAAATAACTGGCAAGATTTTAATAAACTATGTATTGAATCGCAGCAGAAAGGAATAATCTTCAAATGTATTAATGAGATCTAGGAAGAGAGGGCAAACACAAAAAAATTGTTAGAATATTAGCTATTAATCCATCTGGGAAATATCTCACCACTAAGGTGAGGAAGACGATCTGTCCATCCTTTTCAGAAACATTATTATAGCATATAATAACATAGGAGGGAAAACCTTTCCTTTAAGTAAAATAAAACATCAAGTTAATCTCCTACTTCATCCAAAATTATTGCCATTTCATCCCCTTTCCTTGAGTAATTTATAAATTTCAGTGAACAGCACAAAGGTCCTGCATAATCATAAAGTTGGGGGGCTGCAGTACTACATGTTATTAGCTTTAAATGACCCATTGCCCTGAAACAAGTGAACATAAACAAATATATTAGAAGAAAACAATATTCAAACCATTGCATTAAAGGGTGGAGGTGATATTGACTGTGGTCCTTGGGAATGAATTTGCAATTGTCCTGAGAAGAAAAGGTTGTTCTGCTCTAGTTGGTTTTGTCTGGTTTGTTTTTGAAGAATAAATCTCATACCATTTTCTGCCACGGAGAAGAAGGGGAGAGAGGGGTGGAAAGGACATTAAGAGAGGTGCAGCTCAGTCTGCATGGCAGCCTGCTGAGTGACACTTGGGTGACAGAGCAAAGTGTCCATTCTAAGAGCCTAATTAGAGTGGTATTGTGCAAATCAGGAGCAGTGTTTTCTTTTTTCTTTTAGATTTTATTTAGATGAGAAATGAAACAAAGAATTTACAGTAGCATTTCTTATGGTACTGCTAATTTTCTTTCACAAATCTAAAATATTATTTGACTACGCTTTTGCACTGAAGTATTTAAATATGTACATTCACTTTTTTCATCAAGAATCAACGGCAGACATAGTGCTGTGACATTGTTATATGAAACCCTAGGACTGCATTATGAAGAACTATAGTGCTCTGAGCCATTACCGTAGGGGCTGTAGAGAAATCTGTGTTTAGCGTTATTGTGGGCAACGGAGGACTTAACATTTTCTGGAAAACAGCAACAACTAAACTGTACAAGTGTAGATGCTGAGTAGTGACAAAGAATACCATCTTAGTAGAAAGTGCTCGGATATCTTGCCGTGACGGTAAATATTAGACATGAAAAATCATCCTTGAGAAGGAAAAGAGTAGTTAATGTTTTGCGATAAATCTGAAAAAAAGGCCTTTAATTAAAAGCTGCACGGAGTAAAATGAAATGTCAATGTTTCAACATAATGGTACAATCCTGTTGGCACTTGACATAATATGGTTGTGACAGCCATGAGGGAAAGGGTAAGAAGGCAGTGTACAGATGCCATATGTAAATCTCGACAGCCTTTTGTGCTTAAGTTTCTACCTGTCATTTTGAAACTGTTAACGTGACAAAACAATGGTTTACAACAAAAACATTTTAGTTTATTTTTTTAAATAACCCAGATAGATAGTACAAAAACCTATTCACAGAGCCTAACAAGCATATAATTTACTTTGTGTCCTATGTATACTACACAACTTTCACATTAAACAGTAACTCACTCAGGATTTTCAAAATGACACAGTCATCAGAGAGGGGTTTTGTGGTGTCTTGTCTAGTGGTAGAACGATAATCTATTTAGTAGCTAGAAATAGCCCCAAAGAAACTGTTACAGGGGAATAATGTACTGGAAAAGAAATAATCAGAGCCTGTAGAACTGGGAAGAAGCCTTCAAACAAAAGTCTTTTAACATCGATCGTTCCCAGCAGAACTGTGAAACCTGTCTGGCCATGCCTTCTTGAAGAGGACTCTGAGACGCACAGATATTCATGAACCTGGCTGGCAGCTGAGCAGCAGATTTCTGTGTCCCTGAGGGAACTTAAGAGTCACAAACTGCAAAAAAAATTACCCAGAGAGAAATTAAAGAGTAAGTTACAAGCAGCTTAGAGGTTCAAAGGAGTCTGTATATCCAAGCAAGTGCCCCCAACCCACAAACCCAGAGAGTCGGGGGCACTGCTGTGGCTCAGCCTTGCTTGCTTCAGCAACAGCAGGGACTATCCAAACATGTTCATTTGGGGGCAAAAAAAGGATAGACCAGGAAAAAACATTTTTCATAACTAAATACGCAGTTTTAATCCGACTCGGCCTCCTTCAATTGTTGCACTTTAAAGCACTGAGTTGTCCCAAATTTTGTGTAAGCCACAGACTGAGGAGCGCAATTGTTTCATTAGCAGTAAGTGACACCAGAGAAGAGGTTGTGAGACCACAATCACTGCTGAACATCCTGAGAGGCCAATATCTCATGCAGAGATCCTAGTGTTGGCACAGTAATAAACTGTTCCCATATTGCATTCCTGAGCAGCAAGGAGTGCCGGTGAATAGACCCTTCCTGAAATCTGCAATTTTTTTCCAGTTCTGCTCAGTAAACTACATCTGCCCAGAAAAATTCACAGTGAATTAGTCAAAGCTTCTGAAAACTGTAAACTGTAGCTATAGGTGACAACAAATCTGCAAAGACCTAAATCTCTTTGTCCAACTGGTGTCAGAAGCAAGAGATAACAAGCAGTGGTTTTTAAGAAGTTGCTTAGTGTTGCCCAGGAACAGCTCTAGCCAAGCGAAAGGGATTTGGAAGAATTCAGGGAAATCGGAGAAGCTTCCCAGAATGAATATTTTTCTACACCACTTCTGAATTCTGAAGGTTTTAGGATTTTGCTCAGCAGGCCTCGAAATAAACCAATGCAGTGATGGCTCAATGGTTTCTTAGGATAAAACACTTCCTTTCACAGAGTTTCCACTAGGTAAGTTTAAAAGAGCAAGGTTTGTATGTATGTGAGTAAACAAATATTTTTTAAGGGAACAGTATCTAGGAACTGACATGGCGTCATTTCTCACTGTCCCAGAGGGCAATGACACATGAATTCCTAGAAAAGCAAGTAGGAAAAAGTATGTCAGATTTGAATTTGGCTTACATCCTCCACATAACACAGTGCAGATAAGTATTTTGCTGGAAAACCTCAAAAATTTGTTGAGATAAGAGGCACATCAGGCACTGATGATGTAGACCAAAGGAAAAGCCCTGAAAAGCCAAGTTCAGGTCAGTACCTAGTGCCAAACCCTTCCACAACCACGAGAGGCAGGCGTGAGTTTTCCAAGTTTACAAAAAAAACCCCACAACTCCCTTATACACATAAAAGAGCACAGGAATTTTCCATGGGGGTGGGGAACAACAATAGAAAAGTGATGACCTTGGGATGGCGCCTAGAGACTGAACAGCTTGGCCATTGTATGGAAACAGCTGACTTCTGCACAGGAAGCAATCACTGCTGATTAGAGACTCCAAACCCCTGCCTCTATTTATTTCTGTCCTTTTTTCATACGTAACGCAAAGCTCCCGAGGCCTCTTCAGACTCTCACAGTCTCAGCCCCTCGCCTGCTACAGCCGGGTGCATGCGTCACGGGCCGGCGGGGAGCGAGCAGGCAGGGCAGGCTGAGACCCGGAGGGG
>VZSC01018402.1:236343-259239 GCA_013398225.1 Steatornis caripensis | reverse complement strand
CTTTTGGGGGGGAGAATCACTGCTGTTCGGCAATGAACCTGGCATCTGGCCTTCTGTTTCTTATTGTCTCTGTGGGCTTGTTTCCAGGTATCCCAGTTTAAGAAGGAATTTTTATTTTTAGTACTTTTAATGTTGATTCCTCCTCCAGTGTTTTTTGTAATAGTCAGGTTTTATCAATGAGTTAAATGCTAAATTAATGCTAGATGGAACATGTTGTCAATTTGAGGATGAGCTCCTTAACAAAAGCATAGTGTTGAAAAGTCTTTACTGACTCAGGGATAGGGATGTGGGGAACATAATGAAGCACAAAAACAGTCTCCTGGCGAGTAACAAAATTTCTACGTTTAATTGCACACCATCAGTGTAACCAATGTGCGCTGAATACATGGAGGCAGAAAGACAACCGTAAACACTGCAGCCAGCAGGGAGGAGGTCAGCGGGGAGGTGTTTGCAATTCTTGTGGAATTAGGTGGGAAAATGAGCTTTTTCCAAAGATACAGGGAGCACTGAGCAGAGGTGAAGGTGGAAGGACAGAAAGTGGGAGGATGACGAAATGCTGGTTAAAGTTCCTTCCCTCACTTTCTTCCAGTGCAGCAACCAGGGAGAAAAAGGTGGAGGGGACAGCAAAGCTGCAGGTTTAAGCTAACTGGCTAGAAATGCTTCAGAGCAGAGCAAGCCTTGCTCCATAAGCTGCCTCAGTCTCTACCTCTTCCTGGGAGGTTGGCCTGGTGCCGCTGTGCTCCACAACACCATCCAGGTGTTTCGGCTCATGCTCCAAAGAGGAATACAAGTATCATGAAGAATTTAAGCACGTTCAGGCTTAACCAACAGCAAAGCTAAGGTTTTTCAGATTTTAATTTCAGATTTGCATGTCTGTGGAGACAGTTAGGGACTTAGGCTGCCTTAATTTCATAATATTTAGGCTGTAGTCATGCTGACACACTTCATCTAGTGACACTCACATTTGGTATTATGCTGCTTACTCACCGCCTGCCCAACCCAGGGTAATCAAGAGAATCTGTGACTACTCTGTCCCACCACAGTGCTTTACAGATCTTCCACCACCTGACAATCTCAGATGCCGTGGCCAGTTACTAAAGATGCAGCACTGTGGTAAGCCGTTGAGATCCACGTCGATGAAATGTGGTACTTAGTCACTGAAGTTTACGTGAAGTGATTCAGACTGATATCAGCTAAAGGAAAGTAGAGACCAAGGGATGATAGTCCCCTGTCTGATAGGACTTTTCTGAAGGTACCATTTGAGTAAAGCTGTAAGCAGTTCTCTGTGGAAACACAGAAAGGATACCTATGGTACCAGAGGTCATGATATCATGTTTACTCTTTTACTATGCTGTTTGACAATTTAGACTTTTGGTTAATAAACTGGTCTCATTCATGATGATCGTATGATTTAATTTCCATCACGCTTTAAAATATCACATTAAGTGAAAGCAAGTAGAAGCAGCTGTTGGATCCTGGCAAGCTTGTGGCAGCATGGCTAAAGCTGGAGCTGCATAAATATCAATGTGACAACAGACATAAGAGGTTATATTCCTCCATCGTCTCTTTTTAAATCACCGCCAGGACATCTCACCTTACTCTGCTGACCCTCCTTCTGTTTCAGGTAGACTCCTCAGTGCCAGTGTAAATCTTTCAGGTACTCACTTCTTGAAGAATGTATTTGGGATTTAGGCAGATGTCTCTTCAGAGATACATTGAGAATGATGAAAAACACAGCTAGTCTCTGTACAGAGTCAGAAGTCAAAAGAATTATACTGTATTAGTATCTCTGAGATCTTCAGCCTTCCAATACAGAGAGATTTCTTTCAACACAGAGTATCTGAGAAGCACCAGAAAAGGGTTAGGCATGTTTGGAAGTGACATGGCTGCTTTCTAAACAGTGCTTATATTAAAGATATATATTACTTTGAAAAGACACCATCATACTAAGACACTCTTTACCGTATGGTACTCTTTACCAGTCAACTCCCTTGATTTCTGCAGTGTGGGAACTACATATTTCAGCGGCACCTAACTTCTAAAATGACATTTTAATCTCAGAAGCTTGGCAAATTAAAAGCTTGTTTTCTGTTGGATTCTATCAATCACAACACTAAAGTCATTTCTAGTATGACTGCTGTTCAGGTGAAAGATGCTGAGGCTGGAATTTACTTCATCTAACTTTAATTGTCTAAAAGTTATGAGAATAGTCTCAGGCTAAACCAGAATCCATCTTCAGTCAACTCAGATCAAAAGAAAAATTCATCCTGTCCAAGTTCAGGTCTACCAATTCACCCTGAACCTCCCCATGATGTGAGAATTTAAGGGTCCTGATGATACCCAAATGTCAGCTATGTTAAAAACAACGTGTTGAATAGATGTCACAGTACAGATGACCGTATACGTTATGTCTGCCTGGTAGTGGCCATTGTGCTTGACTGTTTGTCAGATGCTCAGCTATTCAAGATGACTGTTGTGCTGAAGCTTTGAAGCTGCTCTTAGAGTAGTTTTTTATACAATGTTCTGGAATGGGCACTATATGCTTATACAGCATTACACACAGCAAAGGCCTAACTTGACGGAAGTCTTTGGGCACTATTGTAATCCTCAGTATTATTATAAAAATTCTCACAGGCCATATTTTTTCCTAGCATTTGACCAAAAATTTCCTTTGGTCACTGGGCTGAGTTCTTTTCCCTTGCTACAGTAAATAAACGCTTTAATAATTTGACATTCTCCTGATTTCTCTAATGCGTATCCTGCTGCGGGTTATTTAGCATATCCTGACCTGTCTCGGTAGGGAAAACAAAAAGTTATAGTTCTTTATAAAACATGTAATTCCCTCCTTTTCTCTTTTTTTTTTCTTGCCACAAGTTCTGATTCCAGTGGCTCTTCTCCAGCAGTACCATGTGGCAGGCAGCCTGCCCTCCTGCCTGCCAGCCCTGCCTGCTGTTTCCCCTGCCCCAGCTCGGCCTCACCCTGCTGCTCGGAGCCCACCCGGAAAGCCTCGACATGTCTGGATCCAGACAGACAAGTGATCAAGGGTACAAAAAGATATTCTTCTCCCTTTTGGACTGGATGGCACTTACTTGTTGGAGGCAGATGTAAGTAAGGATCTTTTTACAGAGTGCCTGAATAGGTGGCACAGAGGGAATCCACCAGCAGTATTTCTAGATGTGAAAATTTAAATAGATTTTATTACCAAAGTGGACTGTGAGGGGGTGATGCTATTTTTTGTAATAATTTCCTCCTCCCACACAACATGCCTCCTACCCCTGAATACACTCAATGAATTTTTAGTCTGGAATTTTCCTCCCTCTATAAACTTCTCAGGGTGATTAAGTAGTGGAACTATCCCCACTATCGAAACCTGCTTGTGATCCATGAGCTGGGCACAGGCCTAATGCTCAGTAATTAGTTTATGAAAGACAAGTTACTTCCAGTTCCTTCTTACCAATCTCACCTCACTGAAGTTTGAGCCTTCCTGTAATACTTCTGCTAGGGACATGCCCCATAAGTAGAGCATATGTCTGTCTCTTTCCACAGTACCCTATAGCAGAAAAGGAGATTTATTCCATGGGATTTGATGAGAACATTTATTCTTTAGAAATGGCTACACTTTGTCCTTATACTCCCATATTAAATTACACACTTGCCCACGTGGCAAATTCATACGGTACTCATCTGTACTTGCAACCAGACTCAGCTTAGATCTCTCTTGTGGTTAGTGAAAAGACTCTGTGAACAATCAGAAGTGCTGCAAAGCCACAGCCTGAAGCAGAAGACCAGTCTGTAGCCATATGATAAGAAAAGCACTATTGGTTGAATTGCTTTCACAGTGTCTTAGTTCATGGCTGAAGTGTCTCTCTCTTAGTGACAATGTCCTTCTCAACTCTATTTCGTGTATAATCCTATCTCTGTCAAGCATGGTGAAACAATGGTGTGTAAGACTCAGCAGTCTCCTTGCAGCTGTAGTTTGCCTTCATTTACAGTACTGGTCTCTAGAGCTTAAGCTGTTTGGCGTCATAAGTGTACATGGCCTTTCCTTGCCGACAGAAACTCTGAACAACAGAGCACATAACATCACCATAGCTAGATGCAAAACACTTTTAAACCCTTCTATAACAAGCATGCTATTCATATGGAGAGGGGAAGAGGAGGAGGAGGAGGTAATTCGACATGTCATCCACTTCCACAGAGGCTCCTGAGGATACCGTTATTGCTCAGGACTACTGTTTTCCGCAGTCCACAATAATGCCCACCAGCCAGTACAATGCATGCCTGCTTTAAGGTGCTGCCATCCATCCCTCTGGAACAAACAGAGGAAATGCATCAGGAGGCCTCGGCTGCAGATGGAAAGCACATCACCAAGTGGTGCTTACGCTGCGAGATCCCCCAGATGAAAGCCGATTTCAATAAGCATTGTGTTTCAAGGCCCACTTCCTCCGACTTTGGAAAGCTTAAGGAGGAACATCCCACTTGTGTCTGCTGACACAAAGGGCCACTGTGGCTTGGGAGATGTTATCGGCCTTCCCGTGCCACAGCAGCAGCCTTCCAATGGCGTCTCCCAAGAATTACTCATTGTTCCTGGGGAGGCTTGACTCCTCTGGGTGGGATCTCATGGCATCCAGTTCAGATGGAAGTAGGTGGTGCTGGGAGGCCAGCCAGGCTCATGACAAAGATCTCTGGCTATGGAGGAGCTACACTTCAGGACCAAGCTAACAAAGTTCTTAGCAATCACAGATGTGGATACTGATTCATAAAATGCGGCCCTTTTTGTTGATTGTAGTTAGTAAGTACTGTTTGGAGCAACCAAAGCACTGAATAATGTGAGACTCAGCTCCTAGACTGAGTCTAAGAAACTGAGATGTCCTTGTCCTACTTTTTTGTTCATGTTCACAGGCACTTTGAATTTGTAAAATCTCTTTCCCATAGTTGGCAACTTGGAGCTTGATTCTGTCACAACCACCTTAAATGGGTGATCCATGCTTTTAAAGACCTTCATTTGAAATCCAGAGCTTCTGGGAGACACACATGACCCTTGAAATGCTCTAGTCCTGTTCAGTTTGCAGAAGCCTCTTGCAAGGTGGATGCACGCTGACATTATCCAAACCTCTTGTCTCTAAAATTAGAGCAGAGGTATAAAAAGCAGCTTCCCTGGGAGACTTCCTAGAACTGGTGCTTTTGGTGCCAGTTGAAGATACTGGGAACAACCAGTTTCCTCACAATGACTTGGCACCGTGGCTCCCAGACGGCACCTCGAAGCACAAAAAAGGAAAAGGAAAAATGATCTGAACATTTCCGGATTTCAGCAAATCTTTGATTTGCATTCTGGCAGGCTCACTTTTGAACTGAGGAATTTATTTGTTCTTTTTTTTTAACGTCTCTCTCTTCTTCATACCAGTAAATCCGTCTCTGGCTTCTCTTCCTTATCTCCTCTTTTTTTTTTAGGAAGGCAGTAGGAGATGATAAACTGCAAAGAAAAAGTGTCTGCCAGCAGTCATTTCTTATGTATAAATGAAAAACATTGAAAACATATGTTTTGGAGAGGTATGGGAGAAAGGCAGGAGGGAGAGAAAGAGATAGAGACTTTCCTAAAAGAAAACATTTAGTCTGCCTTGCAAGCAATGAAAATTCCAAGTTTAGAAATTGTGCTACAGGCTAATAACGTACAACATTGTTGGCTATGGCATATGGAAAAAAAGAAAAAAAAAAGCTTTTGTAATTCTGTCCCTCTTGCCAGAGGAATGACGCGAAGTCAGTCAAGCACATCAGGGGGAAATGCTAATTTTCCACAGATACAGCCTAAGAGCATTCAGCTAATATTGGTCATGCATAACTATGTCTTGTGCCCGTGTTGTAGAGATGTATTGTTTGGTAAAAACCGAACTTTTCCATCAATGGCAACCCTTCAAGCTCCAGTTAGCCTCCCAGCAATCAGCATGCAGGGAGCCTGATGGACTAAGGACAGAAGTTCATTGCATAGCTCTCCTAAAATAACATTGTTATTTTGTGCAGCATATGCCACAACTCCATGGCAACCCGGCCAGGGAAGATGGTGACTGAATGGTGACAACGATGCTGAGTTATCTCCTGATAACCTCAACCGCCCCGTTTCTGGACAAAGTGTCATGCTAGTCAGCTGCTGATGGCATGTTGCCACCAGCCTCCACCAGACACGAGGAAAGAGAGGATTTGAAAAAACTGCTGGCAAATAAGGCCAAATGTATGTCAGGACTTCCAGTTTAGCGGGTACCTCAGGAGCGAATTTGGCCCATGGCTACGTTTAAACCACTTTCTCAAGGATGCTGGGCTGTTTCTGTGAAGACAGGGGAGATAGATAGATAACTTGTGACACGTAAGCACAGTAATCAGTGCAGATATATCCTCTGTGGCTCCTGCAGTAAGCCGTATGGCTCATGGAGAAAGAATGATACTATTAACGGCTGACATGACAGCAGTAGGATGTCTTGGATGAACAAAAAAAAATAATTACAAATGCATGACACAGAGGAATTCAAGGTATCCCTACACGAAACCCCCAGTTCACTTACAGGCCTGAACTGCAAATATTTGGCACAGTTTAGCAAGAGAGAAAAGAATAAAGCCGTAATTGTTTTCCCACGTTACAGACCAATTTGTGGTGAGTAGTTCCTAATACATGTCAGAGCAGTCCGAAGAGTGCCAAACAGTATTGTTTCCTCTGGCTACGATGTGTTAGTTCAATAGTTAGGGATCTTGGAGGGCTCAAGGCAGTTGTGGATCTACCCACTAGTATTTGGGTACACCTTGAGATAGCCATAAGAGTCCAACAACATACAACAGTGAAAACTCCTGTGACTGGAAGAGCTGTCCTTCCTCAGACTATTCAAGGTGGACCGTAACCATTAATCACACATATTGTTGCTTAAAATTCCTAAGTTACTTTAAAGTCCCCTATAAAGCTGTAGCTGAAAGTAGGATTTTCATTTAAGTGAAAATGTACAAATTTTAAAAAAGATAAATCCTTCACTTGCAACTGGAGACAGACTTTCAGATGCATTTGGGTGCCCTTGGAAGTAGAGAAATACTTACATGGATTCGAAAAAAATGTCAAGGGACAAAAACTGTAAAAAAGCTTAAAATGTCACCATGCTTAGTATGATGGCTGCTAATTTATAGCGGTCTGGCCATGAGACATCCCTGGACTGAGCTGTGTGAAGGCCAAGGGAAAGGAACCTACAAGAACAAAGTGCTTCCCTCCTCAGCTGTGTCACTATGGAACTATTTCTGAGCATCTCTCTCATTGCCAGGGGGTCTTTGCTGCTCACTCCTATAGACAGTAGCAGGCTGGAGCTTCTGAAGCTTATGAGACTGTATTTAAGTGCCCCAAATAGAGGTTAGATAGAAGTTAAATGTCGGAACTTTGCATACCTGGCAGTGCCTAGCTCCCACTGATTTGTGAGCTGCAGGGTGGCGCGCTTTGGGGACTCCCAGTCAGTGCCTATCTACATAATTAGGCATCAAATTGCATTGGCACCTTTCGTGACAATGATCAGCTTTAGCTCTGGTGCCAAAGATAGTACTGAAGCAAACAGGAGTTGAAAGAAACATAACATACTTGGAAGGAGCTTCAAAAGTGGTCTCCTCAGTCAACAACAGCAGCTAGCCCTTCTTGTTCTCGAAAAACACGATCAAGGAGGCCTCCTGGAACCACCGTCAGGAGATATCAGCTGCTCACTTTGGACCTACTGATACTGAGGGAGCAACAGCTCTGTTGCAAAAAAGCAAAGAGCTCCTTTGGGAGCAATACAACTCTTCAGTCAGATGGTGATAAATACGGATAACTTCTGGACAAGGGCCACTGGGGAAAGTGATTTGCTGAGGAAATTTATGTACTTTTGTCACTGCTCCTAGTCTGCAACTTGAAAGTGACTTCAAGGCAATTCCAAACTAGGAAGGTCTGCAGCGCTGACAATAGAAACAGGCAGACGTAGCACAAGTCCTCAGCAGAATTGGAGAACAAATGCTAAAAACCACTTGCTAAATGAGCATGATAGATACCATTTTCTTGGTTGCGTAGTCCTTCTCTTCTCTACCCAAAGCCATACTGATGACATGAATATTTCTTAGAGCTTCGTCGTTCAGCATTTCTGGTGATAAATTGAAAAAAAAAATTGGGGTGTTCTTTTATCTGATTACTTCCCTGTTTCCTGGCTGCTCCATTTGCTTTGGAGACGCACATTTCCAAAGACCCAGGAGCTGTGATGCTGCATGAATTGCCCTTCGCTAGCTGCCACTTGGGAACATTATCAGTTGACATCTACTGCTAAGGATATTTATACTGCTCGAGCATTAAAAACATTTGCAATCTTAAAGAGATATCTGGTCCAAGTTTCCTTTTAGTTAATGCCATCCGTTTCTGCTTGCAAGTTACTTCTTCACACCATCTCCAGGCAATTTGTGTTCTCAGGAAAGAAATATTGAAGAATAGTTTGTCACTGGTGTTCTTTTAGGACAAATCCAGATTCAGGAGTGCATGAGCTCAGCTTTTCAGCTCTGACAGAAATCTGTTCAGCACAAGAAAGGAAAGGGAATTGCTGGCTACTTTTTGCTACTTCTTAGCTGATACACCTCATTTTGCGCGGATCCATGAACCTGGGCAACGGCTCTCTTGACCACATGCAATGGAAATGTCAGAATCTGTCAGTACAGATGTGTAGGAGGTCTGGCACATACTCATTCTTCTCATGTGATCGATAAGTCTCCCACCAGATCTATCTGCTCAGCTTTGCTCTCAGCTGCAACAATGACATCATAACTTAACTGGAAGCAAACCGTACACCTTGTTCCAAGAGTTTCTGAGGGTATGTTGCTTTCCACACGGACAGTCAAGGTTTTCCAAGGTATTTTTTGAAAATCGTGGTATTGGAAAGTACAGTAGTTCCAATCATCACAAGCAGTCTAAGGTTAATGTGTACAAAAAAAAACCCCTTTAATGCCAGGTTTTACAACAGCAAAATACTATATATAGCTTTGCAAGAGGTAAGGCTAATTCAGCCTGATACTCAAAGGCATAAAGTCATCAGCAGTGACAGCTGGAAAGAAATGCTTCACTCCATGTGTAGCAATGCCCAATTGGGTAAGGACAGCACGTTTCGTCTGTAATTCCATTTGATCACCATGTGCTACTTGTTACTACCCAGGCTGAATACCAGACAGGATTGACTAATAACTTCACCCAGTGGGCCAAATCTATGTTCTGAAATGACGGTTATTTTTAGGAATGTGAATCAGTACAGAGACTTACTGAATCAAATTTAGACTTCTTGCTTTACCTCAGAAAACCTTCCCAACTTTTTTATTTCTATGATAAAATTATCGTAAAGCTCCTATCTTCTTCTTTGATCAGTGTCGACATTTTAAACCTCACCACCTTCTCTTTATGTAACACAAATTTGTTATTTCTTGCACAATCTAACACCAGAACTCTCTCTTTGGGCAGATGCCCCTCTTCTCTTTCAATTCCCCTCCTAAAGATGGGATCTTTATTCAAGAACTTAGGCAACGTAAGCACAGCAGCTTAGCTGAGCACTAAACTCAAAAGTTCTGTTCTTGGTTGTGAGCAATCCCATCAGTCATTTCATACCTCACTTTCTTCATTTGAAAATGCTACTGGCAACAGTTTTTAGATTTAGTAATGATCAGAGCACAATAAGAACGACATACTACAGTGTAATATCAAGAATGGGGCCTATCTGGCTGTGACTACATTGCAGACTAAATCAAGTGGTTCCTCACCCAAAAGGTGGCAGAATGTCCTCCATCCTCACAGTTCCATTCCAGTGTTTCTAGAACAGAGTGGCTACATTAATGCATTGTAGCAGTTGGCCATGGGTCTCTTTAGGTCCCATGGGATATGTCTCTGACTTTAAGATATAATGATTATCGGTTTTGTGGGTTTTTTTCCATTCAAAGGGATTGAATAATGACAGGGTTTCTTTGCAGCCTGCCCAGCTGGTGTTTTTGTGTCCTGACACTGCGGACATGCATGCTAGGCTTGAGGCTAGAGGACATGTGAAGTTATAGCTGGGAACAAAGCCTACTGGAAGACTATGTAAGGTCAGGAAGCCAACTCTAGAGCACCCATAAAAACTTTTGAGACTGGTCTGTTGAGTGACAAGTCACTGAAACTGTGCTGCAAGCTCTAGCTGCAGTCATCTGAACCTGACTGAGGTAGCACTTAAGCAATGTAGACATATGTATGTGTAGCACTCAGCTGGCTGTCTTTCAGTTAGCAATACATCTGTCACAGACACCAGCGTGCAGGGGATCTAAAGCTAAAAGCAAAGGCTCACAGCAGGAAGCTCTCCAGGCCTACAATCACAGTGAACTAGCAGAAAAACAGCTGTATAAAACCCACTCACCTTCGAGGTATACCTCTGTGTGTGAATGAGAAGGTAGACTTTCTCACAAAGACTGTCTGAAGGAGACCCTGATACGCCTCATCTGTTTCTCTTGATATCCACCTTGTACCAGAAAGGGGAAATCCAGAAGTCAGATGCTTGCCTGTGGTGTGGTTGCACCAGCAGGAAGTTTGGCCAGGGTGATATTCTGTGGGGTCATGTACCAGCCAGCGCCAAGCTGCTTCTACAACAGAGTGGCATCAAAAAAATAACTTGAGAGTAGTGCTTACTACTTCTGCAGTTGTCTTCCCCTTCTTCTTCCCTGACTACCTTGCCTTTGCCTCAGCCTCTTCTGGAAAGAGGTGCCAGGTCTGAAGCTTAGGTACATAGATGTACATGATTCCTTGCAGCCTGTCTGTAAAGCATCCATCCTCGTTTATGTAGAGCTGCAGAAAGATGTGCGTTTCTCTCCTTGGCATTTGTCATTACTTATGCCCAGGGCTGTCCATACAAGTCTGGGGACCAGACACGTAAAAGTTAGGAGCAGAGCATCTGAAACTGAGGTGCTGCCATCAAGCAGAAGTCTCTGTCTGAGTTATGAGGAGCCACGTGATGCCAGCCAAAGGACTTGGAACACCAGGAGCCCAGTGGCTGGGTACCGGAGGCACATGGCTGAATTGGTGTGGGTCATGAGCAGCGGTCCTACAGAACCTTTATGAGGAGAAAAAAGCAGCTGGCAGATGCCCAAACTACCCGAAATCTGTCTTCATTTATCTGTTCACTGGTTTATGTCATACCTTAAATGTCTAGTAAGGTTATCAATGTGAAATGTTAAGGGCTACCTGAGTAGATTGTAAATTTTTTTTTTTAATGAATTCCAGCATTAGTTTATAGGATATATCCTATATTTATTACTCTTGGTGTAGTTGCTGTTTACATTTCACAAATGCGTGGAAGATCCGGGCACATACTGTAATGGTAGGCCTTGTTCAAACACAACAAACTTAAGGCTCCTCCAAGTATTGATGAATTACAGTGTAAGGAATGTGTGTGTGAGAGAGAGCAGATTAATACATGGAAGAGGAAAACCTGGCTCCTGGCAGGAAACATTTACAAATATAAACATGTACATGTATTTATGCACGTATATATTCAGTTTCTACTGATTTAGTTGAAGGGAAAGCACAAGAGGGTCAGCTGTGACTCCCAGCACTCAAAGAGATTGGTGAACCCTGATGGCTTTCCTACTCTGTGATGTCTCTTTGCCAGCTGTGCATTGCCCCAGAATGGCTCTAACTTTTAGGACTGATAAAAGGTGGCATGAGTAGCCCTTCAGAGCCTGTTTTGCTTCTGGTGCAATCATCAGTGAGGGATATCTGCCAGGGGTTTTATTCTCGTGGAAGTGCAAGATAGCAATTTGGCTTCATATAGCACAACTCATTTTGATTCAAGTGATGCCATTAGTTGCACTATAGTGATTAATGCTGTCAATGCAGACATTGAGAAATACAATTAATACTTAGAAATCTGGAGTTAGTTTTCTATACCACAATTAATAGACTGTCTCAGGCTGAGCTCAGGAACCAGATGTGATATAGTGTTTCTAAGTTTAGACTTTTGAATGATCTTCCCAAGACAAAATATGCTAACATTTTAAATTAAGTAACTAAAAGAGTGAAGCTATACCACGCAAGTTAATATAGGAACAAATAAACCAAACTATGGAAAGACCTCAACCTCGCTTATCTTTCTGAAAAACCAGTGAATGTGGTGATATAGCAAAAAGGGAGAAGTGAATAAAGCTCTGAAAGCCTCTTGGTTTTCAAATTGTTCCAAATGTTGAGTTGCAAAGCAGATAGAAGTCTGCTTTGCTCTTGTGGGTTTATGCTGGAACGTGTATAACTGCCAGTAAGAAGAAATGTGACCTCGTGAATTGTTGAGGTACTTACACACCAGTAAGAGCCAGCTACCAAATGGAAGAGGCATGGTTTCCAGGGCTATGGGAAGAAGATGAAAACAGCATGGAGAGTTATGTAGGGAAATTGCTGGAAATTGGTTAATTGCAGGAGTTATGGAAGATGATTTTATATGAGGACCCATGTATTCATGTACTTACTGAACTGGTGCTTTCAAATGGATAGATACTTCTGGAAAAAAAAAAATCTCATCTTTATTTCAGTTAAGCTAAGAGTATTGTAACAGCTCATATTATTTTTCATGTAAGTTCATCCAGTTCTGGGTAAGCCCAAGGGCGTACTTTGTTACACAGAAAAAAACCATAAAGATTGTTCAGAATATCAGTCTAAGTTTGTTTCAAGATTGAGTAGGTTCACTTAAAAAGAAAAAAAAAAGAAAGAAAAGGGGAAAAAAGCAGCAGTTAGTAATATTTTAGGAATTATTTAGAAAAAGTTCCTGCTAAAAAGATTAGATCTTTTAATTTGCTGAAAGATTTCAAATGGGAAAAGGTTCAGGTAATTTCTGAATTACCAGAATTTTTCAAGAACTGTTTTTCTTTGAAAAAAACCCCAACAACCCACACCTCTTATTTATTGTATTTGGAAAACGCTACATAACTTCACCACTCTGATTTCATCTTGCCCATAAGCACTCAGTTTTGCCTTTTATAGAGTTGCAAAGGAGCTAGGGAAATTCAAGTGAATTATTTCACCTTCTACAGAGCAGCAAACACAGGAAAAATTCCTGTGCAAATGCAACCTGTCATCCACTGCCCAGTCCCTTGTTCTCACTGTTGCACAGAGCAGGGGGGTCACCTATGGAAAACTAAAGCTTTAAAAGTCATGAACCTACCTTAAAAAGACTGTGCTGGGTAGATCACGCTACCATGCCCAGTCTCTTTTGTAACCATTTATACCTGACCGAGTATGTTTCAAGTGGTCCCTTAAGTTCACAACTGCTTTGCATTGCCAGACTGTCACAGAGCAGCAGGAGTAGACGGATAAATTTGATTCCAGTTAGTTGGACTCAAACGAGAGCTGGACAGAGTCCATCCACATGATGCTTGTATTTTAAGTGGGGTATCTGCTTCAATAAACAATGTGCTGTGTTTGCTAAATAGGTCGAATTTCAGCTCAGGTGTCCTGGCTGAGGTGTGGTCTGAATGCAGCCCCAGCTGGGGTGGGAGGGCTCCAGCACAGAGACTGGCTTTGGGGTTGAATAGACAGTTTCTGCAAGAGACGAGAATTCTGCACTTCATCATCACCGTCTGGTCCAAAGGTCGTTGAGGCTGAGGGAAAAGCTCCAGCTGAATTTAATAGCCCTGGAGCAGGCTAATGTGTGTAATTTGACCTTCTCCCTTTTTTCGCCCTTAAAAATCACAGATACCAATTTTCCTGTGTATAGCCATGCCTTTCCTATGTCTTATTTCTGTTTGCATTTAACAAGTATGTAAGAGCCCTTCACAAAATGGACAAAAGTGAGACAGAGGGGAATTGACCAGAGTTATTAGTCACCTTGGGGATATTTCGCAAGTCCTAGGGTGAAGAANAAATCACAGATACCAATTTTCCTGTGTATAGCCATGCCTTTCCTATGTCTTATTTCTGTTTGCATTTAACAAGTATGTAAGAGCCCTTCACAAAATGGACAAAAGTGAGACAGAGGGGAATTGACCAGAGTTATTAGTCACCTTGGGGATATTTCTCAAGTCCTAGGGTGAAGAAAAAAATCCAGTTTGTATTTGTTATTCCATACTTCTAATCTATTGTCATCAAGCTGAAATATTTGCCTTATATTGCTAAATAAAAAGATCTGTAGAAAGCTTTGCAAAAGTATGTTTCTTAGTCACTGTTTGGTGAACTCTATGAAGATGAGAAATGCTCGCTTGTATTTGCTTGTATTAAAAATGCAGAGCTTTTTCTTCCAAAAGGAGTTGTACATATTGATTAAAGTGATATTTCTGTGTTTCTCTTAAAGTTGTTCCACTGGTTTCTTCCTCACCTAGAATATCTCTCCTTCAACAAACCTAGACATTTTCCACAGCTTTTTTAATCTGCAAAAGTGCTGTTTCTCAGCCTGACAACTGCTGCCCTTGTTAAAATTAATCAAAGAAACTACAAAGAGCATTTTCCTTTTTACCAAAACATGATAAAAATCATTTGTTATTGAAAGATTGGTGCTGTCATGATGTATGCCAGGCAGTTATAGTACAAAATGTCAGAAACACTGATTCAGAGAAAGCACGCACATACGAAACTCAGAAAAGCTGTCTCATTGTGAAAGTGAATTATTTCCTACAGCTTAAGGAAGTGCATGTCCAGAAATCAGCTTTTTGCTTTGCTGTAACTCTTAGCTCTCTGTGAATGAATGCATTGGCACTGTCTTACCGTGATATCTGTGAATCCATTGAGTGTTACCCGAAGTTAAGGAAAAATGTCATATGATGAAATGGGCAGGTATAAAATTCAACAGCCTGTTTTTCTTAGACATTGTGTAAGATGCTATGCTACTACCTAGTCACATAGCAACTCCTCACTGATCCAGGTCCACATGCAGGTCCACCATGTTGGCTTCATTATAATGTTTCAGGGTTTGGTTTGTTCCAGAGGAGGCTTTGACTTGCTCTGCCCCATACTTGCATGTCATGCTCTCTTGGTACACCATTCTGCATTCATGTGGTTTTGCATGGAGGACTCTGAGTGTGGAGGACCATGCCCACACTTTGAAGGACCTAGAAATTTTGCTACAATCTTTTTTTTTTATTCATTAGACTTCCTGGTGTTTCGCCGAGAGGTCATTTTGGGGGATTATATTTTGCTGAGCAAGTGCAGCACCAGAAGTGTGAGACTGAAACCACAGGCGGAGGGTCTTCATCCCTTTCCATTGAGTTATTTGAAGTGTTGATCGTAGGGCACAGGAGAGCTGTGGCTAGAACATTGTAGGGTGTGGGAAAAATGGGACGGACAGGAAAGAAAAGCTTTCAGATTCAGATGCTTTTTTTTTTCCTCCGTGGTAGCAATTCCTGTTTCCAACTAAACAGTGTGACTTGGCATAGGTAAGATGGATGTGGTCTTAGTTACTCTGATCTCTCCTGTCTCCTGAGGTCTTACTCAACCTTGTGATGAGGGGAAAAAAAGCCTACTGTTATCAAGGAGAGTTACTCCTTGTTAATGACGAAAAAAAAAAGAATTTGACAAAATAAGGTTTTTACTTCAGTTCCTGAAACAATTCTTTCCTTAAGGTGGTTGAAGATATTTGTTGCCAAGAAATTATTTTTCTTTATATACATAGGAAATCTTTCAGACACTAGGTAATCTGATACTTGTATAACAAAAAGCCAGATTCAGCTTCCATTAAAGCAAAAGCAGAATTTCCTCTGAAAGACATTTAAATCTGAGTAAAAATTACCATTATTTGCACAATTCTTTCAATTTCTGAAGGAAATCAGAGTTCTTTTCTAACACAGGGAACTGATTTTGCAGTGAAAGAGCAATCCTAAGAGGTGGGTTTTCCTTTTAAGTTGATTTCCTCGAACAGGTGTAAGAGACATCAGCAGTTTGACCACCTTCCTTCCTTATCTGCTAATATATATGTAATTTTTGGTTACTTGGGGAAAAAATGGTTGCAATGGGAAGCAATTTCTAATTATATTTAACATTTGTGGCAGTGTAATGGGCAGTACAGTCCCTTATAATATTGTTGTTTAAGTGCCACTAAGTGAATACACATGGGTACTCCTTTCACAGGCAGAACTGCAGTCATCCATCAACCGTTGTTCAATGAGGGGGGAATAAAGCTTTTTTTGAGTGAAGCTATTTAATTTTTAAACTTTTTTTTTCCCAATCAAATGAAAACACATTTCAAAATCTATGTCTGTTTTTTTGTTATTCCCACCGGCAGGCTTAGCACTGAATAATTCAGCAGACTGAGTAGCCTATGCCAAGTATAACCCAAAATCCCCAGACTTACAAAACTCAATTTCAAGTTTCTCACCTTAAGCAATACATTTAATAAATTATGTATTTTCCTCTCTAATATGTATTTTCCAATGGATTGCAAATAGCTGAGACACTGTCCCCTGATAGTATTCATTTTCATATTAAAAGAAGAGAAAAAGCTGAATATGTTATAAATATTCCCTAACCAAAAGCCTTACTGTTCTGGGTTTTTTTCTCATTGAATCTAACCCTGGGAAAATGTGGCCATACAGAAAAATTATTCTGAGTTCCTGTAATCTGCACTAGTTACTATTGCATGAAGAAAACGAGAGGTAAACATCTAATTAAATGTATAATCATCTCTTTGTGTAATTTGCCAAAGATATAATTTATTCTAAATTTACTGAGAAAAGTACAGAAGAAGGAATAATCAGCACAGCCTGGTAATTAGGTATGTGTCCTCTGGAACGTGGCCTGGCATATTTTAGACCAAAAGTGGATCTGAGCCGCACATTTCTGATGCAGATCTTGACTGATTATGAACTCTCCAAAACTCAGGGTGTTTGGCTTAGGATGCTGGCAGAGCCCAGAGGAAAGGGTGCAGCGGTGCCCTGCATCCCGGTCAGATTCCTACATCTGTCGACACCCACGGGATCTCTGACTGAATTTTAGCCTTATCGCACTGTCACTGACACATACCACAGAAAGCAGTGAAGATGTTGGGCAATCTAAGTGATTGTGAAGCTTCAGGGCCTGTTAAAACTGCTTGTTATCCTCCTTAGGAGAAGAAAACATGGGGGGAAAAAAACACATAAAGAGCTACTATGACCTCCTCTGACCTCTCATCTTTTGCCTCTGAAAGAGAAGAGTGAAGAAATGTACAAGTGCCTGTGTTAGGAACAGGCACACCTCCTTGTAGGTGGATCAATTCATTTCCATTAGCGTCACAAGTGGAAGCAGAGCAGTGATCTAATCTACAGAGGCTTTTATCAAACAGCTTGCCTTAGTCTCCTCCACTGAGCTTTCTACTTTAGTCCCTTGCCAAATTAACCTTGAAGGTATAACATGACTTTCTAGACCCTACCCAGTGTCTGCAAATTTTTAAATGCTGCAGTGGTGGGAGTCAAGGACAACATCATTTTGACATCATTAAATAAATAACACTTTATTCTTCCCTAGAATAATCTTCAGATGAGCAAATACCTGATTGTTATGCTGGGTGCTTTGTGGCCATGTTCACAGAATGAGTAGAAATTATAATATCTGGCTTCATGTTCCTGTAGTCAGTCTACAAGAGACAGATTCTCTCACTTATTCTGAGCACTACTTACGCAGCGAGACTACTGCCAAGGCGAAATACTACAATGCATGTACCCCCAAACCTCCGTGATCAGAAATGACGTCCAGTGGCATTACTAGGACCAGTCGTACAGGAGACACCTTCTGAAGAGACAAGAGATCATCGTCTTGCCAAATGACAGCAAAGGTTTTGGAATCTGTCTCTTGATGGAATGCGATTGGAAAGGCAACTTTGGCAAAGGGGATAAAAGACATCCAGAAACAGCAGAAATGATAGAAAATGATGGAGGGTTTCTAATGAGGAAACATTCTCTAGGAAGACCAAGAGGAAAGCCTGCGTTATATCAACTGTTTGAAAGATTGGCTGGACCTGGCATCTGGAAACACGTTGTAGGAACTTGCACAGAAGCTTTAATTTTCCTTGAAAGGCATTTTTATGTTAGACAGGACTCTCACTTTCGGTTTGTTCCACAGCACTAAGAACTGCAACTTTGTCCCTTCTGAAGAAAATTGAAACAAAATTCTTCATTGTCCTTTGTCTTTATTTATAACTTTCAGGTACATCTGAGAAACACTTTATGTGGCAATGGGAAATAAGTGGCCACTTATCTTTTCTGGGAAGAGCCACTTGAGTTGACTCAGCTGATTCAGTCCTGTGGAGTCTAATGAAATATGAAAGAAATTTTTCCATCTAGCACATACAACCATCATAATTTGCTGCTTGTTTGGAAATAGCTGCTATCTTTCTTAAGCCAGCTCTGCAGTATCGTAAGACTTCTCTGCTCTCTTGAGAAATATGTTTTTAAGAGCTTATGAACTGAAAAACAAAAGTCTGTATGAACCCCATTTTGGAGGAAGAAACTCTGTGCCTGGCATAACAAACATTTTCATGCCCTCAAGGCAGGCAATATTCAGAAATGCACAACAGAAGAAGAAATAGTGAAAAAAGGGTTCAGAAAACCAAGGATCAGAAGCCACCAAGGTTTCTCCTGCCTGCATACAGTGACACGGGCCTCCGTTCCATGAGTCAGCCCATCTCTGTTTTCTTCCTCTGGCAATTGCTAAAGCTCAAACAACTACTGAACCAAGTCCCCATCTCTTTTCAGAGCTTGTACGCAGCTATGTGGGTGCTGCTGTGAGCAGAACCTCCCCTCATGGCCCCCTGGTGCAGGTCACTCTACCTAGGCAGGGCAAGGTGTCTGTGGGGCTTCTGAACTCTGATTAGAATTGTGATCCGCTCCTCCTTCTTCTTATCAACATGCGATTTTTCTTGCTTGCTGAGCAAGTTATCAGATTAAAAAAAAAAAAATCTTCTCCAGGGTACTCTACTGTTCAGCTAGAGTATTAAATGAAAATGTTAGTTAATATACCCGGTGCACTGAACAGTGTAAGAAAAGTGAAGTCGTATTAGAGTATAAATAAAACCATATTCATCCTCATCGCTGAAGAGCTTTTTAGTGCATTCCTTTGGCTAGGCCTTGAGATTAAATAGAGCTCCTTCAATTAAGAAAACAAACTGCAGCTAAAGAATCCACTGCAACTGGGTCAACACTAATTACTTGATCATAAATTGTTAAAAAGGAAATAGGCACGGTGAAAATGAGAAGAAAGGTAAACAGAGAATATGCTGCTCTGCTGGCTTTCCTTTTTGCGTATCTTCAGAGCTATATGAAACCCTCCAGAAAACTGCCGGCACTTGGAGCAGAAACCTCTGTTGTTACACATACAACCACTTACCAGAATGGATACTTTTCAAATTCGGAGAGCAGCCCAGCTAATGAGCAGGGCTCACTATGTACAATTAGCTCTCAGGACTCAGTGCATGCTGCTATAAAGTCTGAATGTGTAGGCGTAGATGAGCTGCGCTCACATTTGGATTTGCCCGAGGAGAGGATTTGAGGTGAGCTTTAAAACCCTCTCCATTAACTCTCTCTGCTGACTCAGCTGACCACCAGGAGCCGACATGCATTTGTCCGCCAGGCAGCACTGCGAGGTCTTTCCAGCTGCTTCAGGGCCAGTGGGAAATTGCAGCAGCAGGGAAAGCCTGTGTCTTCTGTGTCTTCTGCACACCCTGATCTACAGCGTCCAGCACAAGGCAGTCCCCTCCTGTCTCCCCTTTATGGAAGCTGTGCCTGCTGTTGGAGCTGCTTCTGCCCCCAGCAGTCATGCTGCGAAACTCATACTGTGAGAGAGTTGCAAGTGTCAGAGCCGGCAGGTGAAAGACCGAGGACTGCAGGACTTCCCCGAGGCAATAAAAGTGTGCAACGTGAGCGCCCATCACCAGCCCCTGGCTACCACAGCTTACAGAGACTGGAAACCTGGAGATGTGGAGGAATCTAGGCAGTCTAAAAGAGCCTAATAAAAGTTGTAACTGAACTTTAGTTAATATGTGAATATATAAATTACTGGAAATAGAAAGCTGTGCAAATAAATTAAATCCAATGGAAAGAAAAAAAGTAAAAATACAGTTTGACACTCAGCTCCACAGCTTCAGGGGAGCAAGTTAAAATGGGTGAAGGTGGAAGACTGGGGAGGAAGGGTATGGAGAGACCTTAACCTGTATAAGCACCATGTAGTGTGAAAACTGCCACAGAAGATACAGGGTCTTCTGCCAGAAAGAAACTTTTGTTTTTAACTCATAAACAAGTTGAAAGAAATAACTGTAAAGGCAGAGAAGGGAAGGAAAAAAGAAAATGGCCAGAAAAAAAAAATCAGGAGGAAGCAGGAAAAGGGAGCATTTTCCCAAGCTGTGGGAGAAGGAGCAGTGTGCCCAGCACGTGTGGGAAGCAGCATGTGCACGATACTGCAAAAGGAAAAACTGCTCCCCAGGCCAAGTGTTGGAGATGTGAGCGAGCATGTTGGCAGGGAACTGAAGAGGAGCCAATGCTTATTTTCCACCCTAAGACTACTGTGACATCGTCTGTTACACTCCAATTTCCTTCTTGAACATTTGCATCTGTCTGTTTTCGCTTGTTGCCAAGAGTATAGTGACATTTTACACAACGCCGTTCTCCACTGGGAAAACGCCAGAGAAGAGTCTCGTGCATAGCCCAGGCACAGCCCTCCTTCATGCAGAGCGGCTGGCACCTGAATCACACAGAGTCTGGGACTCTTTCATCCCAGGAGAGTCACTTTCCACAACAAAAGCATAATAATGGCCAGTTTCACAGTTTGATGGGAATGGTAACCCAGATGTTTCATGAGCTGCTTGAAACATGTAGGCATTTCATAACACAACTGGACAAAAACCAAACTATAAGACCAGTCAGTTCCCTGACATCCTGATACTCATTCCACTAACTGGATGACTGAAAAATGACTGCAAAATTACTGAAAATAGTAGTAATTTTTTAAAATGACTGATTTCGCTTGCAACTCACCTAGATGTACTGGGAATAAGAAATTGCATGGCGACCATTCCTGCAACGGTGACCTGTGCAAAACACAACTTGTCAACGTAGTTGTTCCTCTTACACAGTGAATTAGACTGAAATAATAGCTGAAAACAACTAAAAGGCAGACAGCACATCCGTGCCTTCTTTCTCAGCTTAGACCTCTAAATTTGACTTTATTCTTTGAAGAAATTGTTTTCCTATGCTAAAACATAGTAATCTGTGGCAGCAGTGTCCTGAAACCCTCTTACCTTCTACCTTCTATAGGTACGTCAGTGATAAAAGGACAACTAGGGAAAATGTGGTCTCTCTCTGGAAGGAAAGATAAGGAAAGAGGAGACCTGGTTACCTGCGATATGGAGAAGGCTGAGCTATACAATGACTTTGTTGCCTCAGTCTTCACTGGCAAGTGCTCAAGCCACACTGCCCAAGTCACAGAAGGTAAAGGCAGAGACTGGGAGAACGAAGAACCACCCACTGTAGAAGATTGGTTTCGAGACCATCTAAGGAACGTGAAGGTGCACAAGTCCATGGGACCTGATGAGATGCATCCACAGGTCCTGAGGAAACTGGTGGATGAAGTTGCTAAGCCACCATTCATTGTTTTTGAGAAGTCATGGCAGTCTGGTGAAGTTCCCACTGACTGGAAAAGGGGAAACATAACCCCCATTTTTAAAAAGGGAAAAAAGGAAGACCTGCGGAACTAAAGGCCAGTCAGCCTCACCTCTGTGTCCAGTAAGATCATGGAGCAGATCCTCCTGGAAATTATGACAAGGCACATGGAAAATAAGGAGGTGATTGGTGATGGCCAACATGGCTTCACAAGGGCAAATCATGCCTGACAACTTTGGTGGCTTTCTACAATTGGGTTACAGCATTGGTGGACAAGGGAAGAGCAACTGACATCATCTACCTGGACTTGTGCAAAGAATTTAACACTGTCCTGCACGACATCCTTGTCTCTAAACTGGAGAGACATGGACTTGATGGATGGACAACTTGCTAGATAAGCAATTGTCTGGATGGCTGCACTCAAAGAGTTGCAGTCAACGGCTCGATGTCCAAGTGGAGACCAGTGATGAGTGGCATCCCTCAGGGGTCAATATTGGGACCAATGCTGTTTAACATCTTTGTTGGTGACATGGACAGTGGGATTGAGTGCACCTTCAGCAAGTTTGCTGACACCACCAAGCTGTGTGGTGTGGTTGACATACTGGAGGGAAAGGAAGCCATCCAGAGGGACCTTGAAAGGTGTGAGAGGTGGGCCCATGTAAACAGCATGAAGTTCAGCAAGGCCAAGTGCAATGTCCTGCACATGGTTTGAGGCAATCCAAAGCACAGATACAGGCTAGGCAGAGAATGGATTGAGAGTAGCCCTGAGGAGAAGGACTTGGGGTGTTGGTTGATGAGCAGCTCAACATGAGCCATCAATGCGCGCTCACAGCCCAGAAGGCCAACCGTGTCCTGGGCTGCATCAAAAGAAGCATGACCATCAGGTCGAGGGAGGTAATTCTGCCCTTCTGCTCTGCTCTCATGTGGGGACCTGTAGTACTGTGTTTAACTCTGGGGCCCCCAACATAAGAAGGACATGGATCTGTTGGAGTGAGTCGAGAGGAGGGCCATGAAGATCATCAGGAATCTGGAGCACTTCTCCTATGAAGACAGGCTGAGTGTGATACTGTTATATCTGAGTGTTTTGTAATTCTGTGATTTCACAATAGAGGATTGTTTAGGCTTGCTGAGATATGTTTGAGCACTCTGTTTTAGAGCTAGCAGAGCCTATAGAAGTGAACAGATAATAGAAGACTTGGTTCAGCCTGTAGTTGAGACTTTGCCCAGTCTGCGCAAGTTATCAGGAAGACTGACCTTGCGGTTTGGAGGATTGCTACAAAGAGAGGAAGAGGAAGGAGCGTTTCTTCATCATCA
>VZSC01018402.1:202350-235189 GCA_013398225.1 Steatornis caripensis | reverse complement strand
TTTTTTCAGATGCCTAAAACCTTGGTCTCTGGGAGTATTATTAATTTGCTGACTTTTACAGTAACAAGAAAGCTAGTGTTATTCAGCCTGGAGAGGAGAAGGCCCTCGGGAGACCTTGCAGCAGCCTTCCAGTACCTGAAGTGGCCTACAAGAAAGCTGGAGAGTGACTTTTTACAAGGGCATGTAGTGGTAGGATGAGGGGTAGTGGTTTTAAACTGAAAGAGGGCAGATGTAGATTAGATATTAGGAAGAAATTCTTTGCAACGAGGGCAGTGAGACACTGGAACAGGTTGTCCAGAGAAGTCGTGGATGCCCCCTCCCTGGAAGTGTTTAAGGCCAGCCTGGATGGGGCTTTGAACAACCTGGTCTAGTGGAAGGTGTTCTCGCCTATGGCAGGGGGTTTGGAACTAGATGGTCTTTAAAGTTGCTTCCAACCCAAACCATTCTATGATTAATGTACTCTCAAACCTGAGGAGGTTGGGAACAGTCAAAAACTGAGGGGAGGGAAGAAACAGGGGAAGAGGACGTCTCTGATGTGCAGCATTCTGCTTTGGCAGATGTAAAAATACAAGATACTAAATCACTCTTTACTCTGTAGTCTGTGAGGAAGAAGAAAAGCCCACTCTCAGCTGGCTTTCTCTTCTCTGAGGGCGTACAATAGGAAGGGTTGTGTTCCCCACATAATTTCTGCAGACATTTCCCCAGCCCCACTCCACCACCCTTTTGGCCCCAGCCCTCCTGGCTCAGCAATTGGGCAAGGTAAAAAGCTTACCTTCTAAAAGGCCATGTCCTTTTGCAACATGCAGAAGCTTGTCTGCTGTTCACCAGTGGGCCAGACAGATGGCTTTGTGTCACAAACTTACTTGTTATTGCAATGGGTAAAAAAAAGCCAAGAAATTCCAAGAATACGATTGAAGAAGACACTTGCATGATATTCAAGTATGTATTATTAAAAGAAGTACTTACGTAAATATTTAAGTAAAGCTGAGAACTCCTGCTCACCTCCTGTCAAATCCTGAAAGTACCTAAGCTCCCTGACAGGCTCGTTAGTCTGGTTTTCTAAGGAAATAAGTTCACGAGATTGCAATGTCTGTCTGCCTTCTCGTTATGTCTTTTGAACACCTGGGACAATTCACATCATGCTTGGAAGATGGCTGGAGCCTCAAAGATGATTCTGTTCCTATGGGTTTGGGGAAAATCTGAAGAGAGTGTAACATCAAGTCTAAAAGAAAGCCAGAGGCAAGAGGCTTAGATATCCAAAACATCTGCAATGATTTGGTAGTTATCACCAGATAATGTGGGAATCCCGCCTCTACATGGCAACCTCTGGTCAGCTAAATCTCACCCTGTATACTCTTCCACTCTGTATCCTCTGATGAAGATTCAGCCTGCCAAACATTTCCCAGAGTAGATGTTGCACATCAACAGATGAATGCTTTCCTAAGACAGTTGTGGCTTTCTTAAAAAAATACAGCCATATGAGGACCAGTGCCCTAGTCCATTTATAATCATGTTAGCTTAGTATCACCACCTTTGCCCAGCAAGCGATGGACCAGCGGCGAAATATTTTAGGAGGCGGTTTGCTTTCCAGCCTTTCCTATTAGTTGGTTCTAGGTAGCAGTTCATTGAGCAAATCTCAATGAAACTCCTAGGAGACTCTAGGAAACTCCTTTGCTTGCTGAGTGCCTCGAATGCCGTTTTGAAGCAGTCATTTGTCCCACTGTACTGTGCAGTGAGTCTAGGAGTCTGGTGTTGAACTCTGCACTGCAAGGCAGGCACCTGAAAGCTAGGTACTGCAGCACCTGCAGTACTGCAGACATGCCAGTATGGCAGTCTTGTTCAGATGTAGCCTGTACCTGTTATTGGAGGCAGCCCTCAGTTGCTATATGAACTGTCTTGGTGGTGAGTAGTATTTTGTCTTTGAAGGCTCCCCCAGCACTGACAGAGACCAAGGATGATATTGCAGACAGACAGCTAGGTCAAACAATATAAAGCTGGAGTAACTGGAAGAGAATCAGAAGGGAGCACCTCAGCTGGTGAACATTGCTGTAGTCCCACTGGTTCTTTAATAGAGCTTTGACAGGCTTAATGTCAGCTGAAAAGAGGATCCCTTTTCTTGGTGACGTAGAAGTAGCCAATGCCCATTTGTTTTCATATTCTTGGCAGAAGGGTCAGGCAGAGTTCTTGAAGCCTGGCTTTGAAATTTTTACAATGGTGTTCTGGAAAGTGGCAACTTCCAATAATAATAAACAATAAATAAACCAATAATAAACCAATGCTGGTTTATTACTATATACATACAGCACTAGGTAGTTATATATGTTTTTGTATACTTATATGCATATACACATATACACAATAGACACTATACCATTGTATACATATTTAGCATACAAAGAGACAGCTTTAAATATAAACTTTTTTGTATTTTTTTTATAAATGGAGCCATTAATTACATACTTGCAGACTCTGCATGCTGCACTGACATTAAGGGTGGAGACAGCTTCAAAAATGTGCAAAGTGAATTAAAAATTTTCCCAGACAGATTAGGTACATAAGTTTTATAAACCTAGTCTTAACCCTCTGTTTCAAATCTCCTTTTCTAGGAACTCCATTAAATCATGAAGAACAATAGTTTGATTATAACTGCTGTAACACAAAGAACTGTGTTATGTCCTGGTGTCATGCTGTTGCTTTCAGTGAGCTCCAGAGCGGAAAATAATTTGATGCAGAAGCTTAGAGCCAAATTTTGTCAGGTGACTAGAAAGATATGTCTAAATACACCTACCATAAAACTGGTTTTTGGCATGATTAAAAAAACCCAAACAAGTAGCCCCAAATCTGACAGGCTGATTCCCTTACTAGAGAACTGAAGCCACCTGCAACGGAAAGGCATGTAGAAAAGCAGGAGGCTGTGTCTACATTTAGGTTTGTCAATGGCAAGACTGACTTTTTTATATCACCTCCTTCACAGCAAAAGCCCTGAAGAGCTAAGTTTCTGAAACCCTCTGGGAAGGCAAATGTGGCCACGCTTACATATTGGCTTGGAGTAGCAGTGTATTACTGCACAAATGTCCTGGCTGTTCTCTGACTGTGCTTTGGTTGGATTTGCATCATGTTGGACTAAGAACAAAAGGGGAAGATTTCATTTACTGATGCCCTTCTATTGCCCAGAATTACATGCTAATGCAGACATAATCTGTAATGCCATGGAGAGGCCCTCCTGCACACACTGGTGTTACCTTTACCTATGTAAGAAAATGCCCGCTCCAGCTAGGCTGGAAATGGATTAAGCATAGCATAAAAAAAAAGCTTATTTGCAAATGGTGTGGGTAACTGAGATAAATGCCATTTGAATGGAACAGCAACCTGTCAAGCATGACTTCATATTTGTATTTTTTCACGCTATTTTGCTATTCCTGTTCTTCTGATTTCACTGTGACATACTAAGCTACGTCTACACTGTTGGAGAGAGAGATACAGGCAGGTTATAGACACACGGCTAGTCTGGTGAGGAGGCTGGTAAACCAGCCTGCCTGAACTCTGTGCTACCATGACTGCTTTTCAATTGTTTTGTGGGTTAAAGAAATTTAATGTGAAGCTCATTCCAAAGTCTTGTGACTGCACCACTGTCTCTGTTGTCAGCACAAGACCGTGTGCCATTCAGGGAATGGTCTCAGGTTTTAGTCCTAAATGGAGCAGAACTGATCCTTTAAGGGAACAGCTAAGAAATGAAAGTAGACATTATGTTGCAGCAATAGATGAAGAATCCATTATCTGTGTGCAATTAAATGGTAGAATGCTTGCCACAGGAAAAAAAAAAAAGTAGTTGCGTATCCAGTTGCACATACCTGAATTTTGCATGCAATTTCCCAAGAGACTTTCATGCATCAGTGACGCACAGCTCTCTCCTTGCATTCAAGACCAAATTTCTCATCTATACATACTACACAGAAATTTGGATACAACTGTCACATTGTCATTTGATTCAGCCATTCTTATGACCTGGAACAGTATGTACAAAGGAAGACATTTGAAATTGGTCGTAGACACACCTAGTCTGAGCATAGGCTAATTTCAATGACTCTACTTAATTGTTCTGTAACCACGTAACAATATTATATAGCTTACCTTACAGAGTGACTGCACATTCTGGTGATCTGTTGTGGTGGTGCTATGTAAAACTCACAGTATTTTCATCTCATACTGGTTTTAGTTGGTTGCTTGATCACGTAAACTGAATATTCTGTTTATAATTGACTAGGAGATAAATATCCTGAATTTCCCCCAGTTAATTCTAAGCATCTGAACCTCTCTTCAGTGCCACTCCATCTCTGGGAACATTTTTTCTGGAGTCCCTAATGGGTACTTGGCGTGGCAGTGACTCCTAACAAGCATAGTCACCTATCTTTTGTTTAGAAGCGTTTGCAAATGATTACGTTAATTCAGTGAAAAAAGTGAACATTTCAAATTTTATTTTTAGCCCCAACTGGGCAAAATGACATTTCAGAATGGCCCGCAAAATACCAAAGACCTTATAAAATTGCTATGTCAGAATGTTTCATGTTGACTCCTTGTTTCTACACAAGTCCATCAGATGCTTTGCGTGCATGTTTATGAATTTTTAGAGAAAGGGTCCAGGAGTTATTTACATTCATGTGAAATGTTTTGATTTCACTGAATAACTGCTTTATAAAGAATAGATTTCTACAAGAAAATTTTCACAAGTTCTACTCTTGGTTCCCAAACATTCTTTACCTATGATTATTGAACATTTTTCTCCCATATTTCTTTGGAAATCCCATTATTTTTCTTATTCTAGTCCTTGGATATGATTTATGATGTTTTTTCAGTTGAAATGGCTTATCAAATTCAATATTGTGGAAAATATGTTGTTCAAACTAGTCTGTACCTTTGGATTTCTAATCCTGTTAGTGAGTGCACTCGCTTTCTTTGTCTAAACCTCTCTCACCCTTTGTTTAGAAGAAAGGCAATAGTGCTACTTTTTTGAAGGATTAGAAATTAACCTTGTAAGTGTGTATACTTGTCAGTTAATTACCTGTTGATGCTAAAAAGAGCCAGTTCTAGCAATATTTGGTTAGAAAGTTATGTAGTACAGTGAATAGGACAAAAGAAGTCATACTCCTGCTGTTCCGTGGTCTTTGATTTGTCCAACCTTTGCTTTACTTTCAAGTATTTTCCAACAGCAAGTCATGATTGTTATGTAAAGACCAGACTTGGCTCCTTGCTAAATAGGTTGGGATTTGTTTTTTCATTTCCTGGTCCTGCGCTGTGATTTATAATTGAATTCAAGGAAGGTTTGCCAAACAATGATCACACGGAGAAGATTTGAACGCTTCAGCTGATGTTTGGGTCTGGGAGGTTCTCAGAGATATTGTTGAACTGTCTGTGCAAGCGTGACTAAGAGAGCTAAAACTTACACTGCTGTAATTCCTGCCTCTGAAAGATGGAGCATACAGGGTGTCTCATGCTTCCCCTGTGAGGACTTTTCTCCTTAAAAGTTGAAAGTTTCAGAGTTTCAGCCCCAGACTGGCCATTGTTGCCCCATGCAGCACCATGTACTGGGGCAGCACAGGGTATGCTGGGAAGTAGTTGGGGGGCTGGAAGGGAGCAGCATTACCTTCCCTAGAACATCCCCATTGCTTGCAGTGTTGAATCTTCCCAGCATGCTGCTGCACCGGCTGCATGGGACCAAGGAACCATTGAGAAGCTGACGTTGCTCTGCTGGCAGTGCTGAGCTTCCTCAGCTTCAGCAGGAGACCAGGAGAGAGAAGTTGAAGTCTCTGTGTTTTCTGTCAGAAAAGAAGCACATGGGAATTTCTCAATGCCAGTCCCTTCTGGGCAGAATATCACTCTGGCAAAAGCAGGGAGGAAAGGCTTCTCTAAATTCTCACATAAATCATTCATTGCCCCACTCAAGAGAGCATGTAAGAATCACCCTTTCTAAGTTTTCCAATCTGAATGAATTTAAAATAAGACTAGATCAAGATCCCCTAACTCGTCCATAACTTTATGCATCTTTGTTCCTTCTTTGTGTTTAGCTACCATTTATGTTCTAGCGTCATATACTTTGCTTTTGAGAGTAAAGACATTGAAAAGAGTGGAGCCAACAGAGCTGCAAGGAATTGCTTTTCCAGAAAGTGCACTCAGGGAGAATGGAAACTATTTGTGAAATTGGATCTAAATCAGTAAATGGTTTCAAGCAAACAAGCAGTTTGCATTTGAATCAATCAGCTGAAGTTGAAGGGTTGTGTTACAAAAAAAACCCTGAAAGATGTTCACGGTTACATTTTCCAAGAATTTCAGCTTCTAGTTTTGAAATGTATCTGATTTTACCCAGCAAAGTATCGCCTGGAAGAAAAAAAAACATTCATTTTCAATTGTTCACAGTGTTTCAACTTAGCAGAAAAGCAGGTTAGTCAGCTATTTTATTAAAAAAAAAAGAAAAACAAACAGAAACATGAGGAAAAAAATCTGTTGTGAGCAGCCAAGACCACTTGGGATTTTCCAGTCTTAGCTTGGTTTCCCAAAGAAACACAAACTTACATGACTGCTCCGTACAACTGTGTGCACCTTGCTGAATCCCCATCAATGTTTTTTGTGATTGCTGTCTGATTTGAAGCTGTCTTGGCTGCGGTGCTGACAGGCTGCAAAGATATTTAACTTTCTGCAAATTTTGCAAATAATGGGAGATGAGAAGGAGACAGGCTCATTATAGCAGAAGATAGGTCAAAAAAGAGGAAGAAGCACCGTGATAATCTCGAGTGAAACACAGACTAGGACAACAGTGCAGATTTAATAAGGCAGTAAGGATAAGAGCTGTAAGACCATCCACCCCTCATGAGCTGTCATAGCTCCTGCCGCAATACGTCATCCCATCCAGTGTCAATACTATACACGCCCTGTGTGTATGCTTTAGATACCAAATAATGTACTTCCCTTCCTCAAGCACAGCATATGAATGTCACTCCATGGATTATTGTGATTTATAGGTCATGGAAAGCATGCCAGTAAGAAAAGGAGCTGAGATGGATCCCTGTTTCCCCTGTACTGACACTTCCACATCCATTTACTGTGCTTCCTTGGATAGATTTGGTTAATTCAAGACAATCTGGTTCAGCTGCTAGGAGGAAAGGATGATTTACTTGTATATGTTGGTGAGAAGACAGAAATGAATAGAATTCTGTTAAAAGGTCAGTAACCTGGCAAGGCAAAATCTAAAAGGAAACAGAAAGCTTTTGATGACTTTTCCAAAACCCCAGTCTTCAAACCGCTCTTGAGTGCACATCGTACATAAAAAAACTCTGTAGCAAGCAAGAGTTGAGGGTATTGTTTTGCCTGCGTAAAAAGAAAAAGTAAGCGCATGGCATTCCGCACCTGCGTGGAAGTGTGGCCACATATTTGCTTTGGTGACTGAAAACTGCTTTCCTAATCAGCACAACCATTTTCATCATGAAACCATTGTGTTGTTTTCCATTCAAAGGAACCACGTCACACTGACTCTATACTAACAGCTTAAAGATCAACAGAAACAATGAAGAGAATTGACCTTACATAATCCTCAGCTGATGCCTGGGTTTGAAGTCTTGCCCAGTGCTCCCATGCCAACTCAGAAAACCAAGATTTTTCAGGAGGCTGCATTTCTATACTTTTTCCAGATGTAGCTATGGGGCAGGTGGAAGGGATTCAAAAGGGCGACAAGGAAGAGCCACTAGAATTTTTACAGAATATGCCTTTTGTGCCTCTTAGGTTATGTGCAGTTTTATTATTCTATTTTTATTCGTGGTTTAAATAAAGGGACAATATATCCCTCCTTTAATTCAGTTAACATTAGACAGGGAGAATAGTTCTTTACATCATGTTCGGTAGAAACGCATTCACAAACATCCTGTGTTCTTTAACCTCGGGCTTTTACTATGCTTCAAAGGGTTTTCTGGCATGGATTAACAGACATAACTACACCCATAAGCCCTTCTCTGCCCTAGTGGTAGGTAGATTTAGCTTTGCCAATAGAAAGGAATCTTTGCTAAAGCTTTGCAGCTCACCTGTGTTTGTTAAACAAGATTCTTATGTCCATATTCCTTACCAGCATTGAGCACTCTGTGGAAAAGCTGATTTTGGGTAGAGTTAAATGCCAGTGGATTTCTGTACTGTGCAAATGGAAACGTCCTCATCACATTTATTCACCAGAGAAGAGTGAGATGCAACCGTGTGCAGTTTGCCACTAGAACCAATTTTGTTCATGGGTAGAGCTGGATGGTTTGTGGAAAAAAATTTCACATTTCTTATGAAAATTAAATCACTTCCCAGCTTAACGTGAGCCATCATTAATTTTTTGTCTTTCCATTAACATACCTAAAGTGCATCTGAACTTTTATTTGGATGCAATGACCATTATTTAGATTGCTGTTACTGTATCTGTTGCACATTTACAAACCTGGACATTCACTATGTTTGTTGCTGGACAAGCAGAATAAGACAATGAATTTACAACCCGTGTACAAAGAAAGGTAGAGGAGAAGAGGCCTGGAGACTTGAGCTTCCTGACCATGCTACCACCAGTGACTGACCTGAGATGAGAGATGGCAGCTGATGAGCCAGGATGCCCTGTTGCCTCTAGAATAGGGTACCACTCTAGGGTAGTTATCCCTCTAGGTAGCTGCTACAGCTACAGTAGGTAACTACCACCCAACCCTACAAAAGTTTCCATGACCTGTAGCAGAAGCCAGCCTGGCTCTCCGGCAAAAACAAAGTAGGCAATAAAATCATGGTCACTTTGCTGCCTGTAGCAGAAGACTGAAAGCGCTCTGGGTGATTCTTGATACCTTCAGTAAAAGCTCATATTTCACTAAGCACATTGAAATAAAAAAGGCATCAACTTGCTTTATTTTAAAGAGGAGAAAATATTTTTTTTCCACAAGCTGTGAAATGTCTCTGTTAAATAACAAGAACAGAAGGTATGACATGCAAAACACGTTAGTGTGTAGGTCCCTATTACTAATTCAGCATTTTAAGGATCGCAACGTGAGTACATTTACACTGACTCTTGATGATTCATAAAAGGACACCTACAGTAAACAATTATTCTCCCTTTTGGAAACATGGTATGTAATAAAAAAATTGAAGAAATGGCATTTAACAATTAGAACATTGATTTAAATATCTAGTGATTGTTGTCAGGCTGTTGTTACAATGAAGGTTCTTCACTCCATAACTTTGCATTAATGTGATTCAGATGAAGTTCCACTACTGAATTGCCTCCTCTCTCCCTTCCTCCCTCCAGAAAACACCCTTTCAAGGTCATTAATTTCCACATAACCCCAGAGCTCTGCAAGCTCTTTCTTCTTGTGATATATTATTGCTTGGATTTAAACTAAGTACAGATAGAATTTCAGAAAGCAAGGAATAACGACATGCATAAATGAATTTACACGTATGCACGTGTGCTCATTCACAACTTATTGAGCTTTGCTGATTTTCCGTGATTTCCCAGCATGCTGGGAGTACCCAGATGCTTCTGTCCCAAGTGAGAAAAATGGATAAGCCCACCCCAGCTTTCTTGCTTGCAGCTCTCCTGCTTTACACCAGTTGCTGTGAACTTTTACATGGGTGGCAGCGCAAAAGACAGTGGGTGAGACATTCTGCTGTGTGCTTCAAAAATACTCTGGGAGACAATGTGGCAGGCAGGCTAAGAGCCAGGGTCTTGGCAGTGCTCAGATGGTCTGAAGGAGTCGAGACCTGGCTCAGCAAGGAATTTGTGCAGGATCAGCTGGATCTTGCAGAACCGGTATGGAGAAGTGGCTCTTGATCTAAGCCAGGTCTCTCTCCTATTCCCTGGTGCAAACTGTACATTAGGAGAAAGAGTGAACATGTGAAGTATTTGTAGGGCAGTAGTTCACTACTAAGTGTCCCCTACAAAGAGGATATCTTTATTGCCAACGCGATGTGCGCAATATGAGCCCCTCCTTGGTTTCTGTCCCTTACATGTGATAATTGAGCTACTGGTTAGTGCTCCAAGGTGTCAGCAGCCATCAGCCCCATGAAGATCCCCCCCTGGCTGGTGGTGTGGTTTTTTCCCTTTGTCTGAGAATCAACACTTTCCCCTAATTTTCAGACCAAAGAGACTATTCTGATTGTGGCATCTGGCCTTCTAGATAACAGGGGCTTAAAAAATGACCGGGGGAAAAACTAACTGACCCAAATCGTTAGCTTCATTACATGGTAAAGCAAAGGCATGGATGCCAAGAAAAGGAGGATTTTTTTTGTTTTCACATACAAAGCAATGGAAATTAATCTGCCTAAACTTGCCGTAATTTTTATTGAAGACTTTTAATGTTTATATAGGTATACGTGTGTCTGTGCATACACACGTGTATGAGCTATTATATAATACCAGATTCTGACCTGCTTCATAAAACAAGGATATCTGTAAATGTGTCTGTCAATTGATAACTGTCCTTTCCCTTACAGATACAACTTAGGACTTGCTTGTTCTGCATATTCAGAGATTTCAACTTCACTATTAACAAAAGTAACTTAAAAGATCAAAAATGTCTTTGTCTAGTTTGCATTTCACTGCATACTACAAATACACATAGGCTCAAGGGTAACTCATCTAACCAGGCTAGATAGCACTTGAATAATGTCAGTTGTCATTTTACAGTTTTCTGCTTTGATAAGTACCAATTTTAGGTCCTTTTGGAATAATATGAGTTGCTTATTTAAATATCTATCGCAATTTAAATTTACTGTGACTTATGCCCATTATCACCTTTTCTCAGTGGAAGCAATCATTGCTCTGGTAATAGAAATAAGAATTAAAATCAGTGGAAAATGTGGGTAAAGTGAAACAATATGAGAATCTAAAAAAATGCTGCCATTTATAGACTCATTTGAAAGAATACAGTTTCGTTCTACTCTTAAATCTTTAAGAACAGGTAATACATAATTTCTTATATAGTGATAGTATTTTATATTTTTCTATTTATATGATGGTTTTGATTTTTAAATAAAAATTACTGATAATCTCAGCTGTGGATATCTCCATGCATCCTATGACCAAGCAAAAGAATACAGCTGATAAAATACCCTAAAATGAGCTATCTAGCTGAAATGTACCATTTCTTTGTGAAACCCGTTTACTTCTGAGGAATTGTTGTGGGAATGAATCTACTTTCATTCAGTTTACTGAATCTGAGCATAACTAAAAGCACAGTCTGTATAACACGTGACAGTCTGTATATCACGTAGACGTATGAAGTTCGTGTAATTATTGTACTTGTTACTATGAACAAGATTAACAAGCCGTTTTGCCACACCAGCAGATGCTAGAATATTAATATATAAGATGTTGAAAGGTACTGCAGCTGTCCTGACTACTGGCTGTAAAAAATGTCCACTTTCTTCTGTCTGTGCTTGAAATTTCTTACATTTAAAACGAAGAACCCTGTGATCTCCCCCAAGTTTGCTGTAGCTCTACAGTGGAACATTTGCTAATACATTAGGTACTGTCATGATGAAACTCAAATTATAATCTGCCAAGAACAGAGGTTGCCAGGACAATCTTCTGATAATACGGCTGATTTGCTTCAATATAGCAATGGAAAATATGGAAATTGACATGGAGACTAATTACCCATTGGGAAAACTTAAGCAACCGGTCTGAACTGTCCTGTAATTGAAACCATCCAGATAATGTAAATAATTGCCTTGTAAACATTTTGCACTGGAAACTTTCTGCAACTACTTATTCTGTGGCCTGGCTTTGTATTTGCCAAACTCCTCAATGCATTTTAATCTCATTAAGGCTCAGCTCCTGCCAAGGACTTTTTGTCCCAAGTCACCAGTCCTCTCAGGTGGCAGTCCTGGCTGGAGGCTGGAGCTGTAACAGTGCTAACTATTCATAGCTGAGGGGGCAGCACATCACATGTCTGCACTCCCCAGCATCAGCAAAACCAGCAGCAAGAGAGGAGCAGCCAGGCTTTTCAGAAGCACCTGAAATTTCAGCTGAAACTACTGAGATCTGGGGATGTAGTAGTGGGGGGAAATAAATGTGGGGAATGGTGGAGGCTTGGGATGTATATGTATGAAAAGCAAAGGTACTAGTTGTAATTAAAGTCTGTTTCTTGTTACTGTGTTTTGTAAAAGCTCGTACTTTGTTTTCTTGCCCCATTCTTGTCCAAAATTGTCCTTTCAAAAATGTTAATAGAATACTGAATCAAAAGGCTCTTTGCCCCAGCTAGACTTCTAATCTAAAGAGTGATAAACTCTGTGTGTGTTTAAGAAACTGTAAGTAATTACTTTTATCACATGAAGTAGCAGAGATGATTCCAGTTCGTTGTCATGTGGGCTGAGTGATGCTGGGCAAATTTCTTTTACTAAAGGTTTGTCATTAATCACAGTATTTCCTATATGATATGCTTTGAATACATGTTCTAGACATCTGTTACTGGGCACTGAAGCATGAAAGTCCAGGTTGCTTCCTTTCATCTTGCCGAGCTCTTCCCCTCCCAGTATGACAACAAATCCACTGGTGACTGTAGAGACTATCAGATCTCCTGGTGATGACTTGCAGAGCTCATTTATTAGCTCACGAGCTAATAAATAATATTGTCCTTGGAAGGTGATTTGGCTTGTGCAGAATGAGGGCCACTAGATGAGGAGGAAAAAATGTAACTTTCAGTAGCTGCGCATCAACTGAGCATCACATATTTCAGGCCCTGAGCGAGGCAAAGGCCCGTGTAATCTGTAGTTGTAATAAAAAATCTTTCCCATAAGGCATACACCCAGGATGGCTGAAATAAGAAAGGATAGAAAACTCTAATTCTGGAATTTACTGGTTTCTTGAACACTTGAGTTTGCAGCACAGTATCTGTATGCGTGCATGCGTGTGTTCATGTATGTTTTATACCAGAGATTGGTCACGAGAGCAGTGAATTGAAAATCCAATGACATGGGAGTTGTCAGATCTATATTCAGTAATGAACTTGAACCTTTATAGCAGGCAAACAGTTGGACTGAAAGACATTGTGTTGTGTGGTGCTCGGAATGCTGTTCTGGATCTGAATGCAGATGAGCATTGATTTTGAGCTTGAGTTTCACTTTGCCTCACATATGAAGGAAATGCAGTTTCCAGAAGTTGTTGGTTGATGGTCCAGAAGGTTGGTCCTTTCTCTGCCCACAGAAAAGGTAGAGGAGAGACCAACAAATGGATTTTCTTGTGCATTATGCTGGGACATCTCCTTCTCCAAAACTGCTAGTTAGTTTGTCTGGGAGTAGACATCTCTGAGAAAAAAGGGTTGGGAAGAACAAAATCTTTGGTTTGCCTTAGTCCCCAGCCTTCTTGAAGAGTCTTTCAGAAAGTTTGAAATGTTCTTGGCTGGGAGCTGCTTTTTTGCTGAGGGTCAGCTGCCAAAATGAATTGTTGCCGACTGGTATCTATCCCCCATCAGCATTTCCAAAACTTTTGACAGAACTTGCTACAACTGCAAAATGGAGCAGAGGAATGGCACAGGGACATTTATTCCTATTCTAACTGTTCATATTGCTATTTCTTTAGTCTCAGTGTTAGGAATAGTCTGTAGTGTATACTCACAGAAGAGAAAATAGTCTCTTACAACAATCTAAGATGGGGCAAAGATCCTCTCATCAGATCCTAAAAGGGGATGAATCACTCACTAGAAGCACATCATTGCCCTACTAGGGACCCTAGACTAGCTGCCTAATTTTTTGATGGCTGGCATTACAGAAGCTGAATCCAATCCTGTTTGTTAAATGTTTCTCTCTAGAGACCCTCTGCAGGGGGCTTTAATAGGACTAGCACATTATTCTGAGGACTCGTGGTGAACCCTCATTGAGTAAAAAACCCTCCAAAGAGGTTGATCTGGAGCTGTCTCAGTAGGCTTATGTTGTACTAGCACCACTGACGTGAGCATAGCGTCAGAGGTGGACTTTCAAAGCCCAGCTTCACTTCTTTTGTGGTCCATAACTTCTTATGTCCTGGATCTTGATCTTACTGCACTGTTTCCCTCTCAAGAATCTTCGTTTAGAAATTTTTCTACTGAAATTAATCTCCAAGGCAAGAGTTACGTATTTGCTTTTTTAAAACTGATAAAAGATAGCTCTTTGCAAAATTCGTGAAACAGAGGTGGATCCAACACCAAGTCAAATGACAGAACACAGACACCACAGCACTTTACACTGTCAAATATAGTAAAGGAGCTTATATCCCTCAGGCCTCCCTTAAAACAGATGGGAGACAGCGAAGGCCTTTCAGTTCCACCTCTAGATCTCTGCTTGGTTAAGAACAGAAACAGTAGAACTAAAGCAAGGGAAAAGGTTGCAGTTTGGGCTACTGGAAGTGTGTATAAATGGCATTAGTTTGCATTAGATACTTTTCCAGTCCAGAGCACAGAGAGATGATGTAAATATCTCAGAAGAAACACAGTTTCTGTTCCTCTGTCTCCCCTGCTGGTGACCGAATGTTGTGGAAGTCTGCCTGAGGCTCCATAACACTCATACAACCATTCTCTATCTAAATCTGGGACAGCTGAAGTCACATTCATATGTTCATTAGAGCTATTCTAGCAACAGAAAATGAAAGATTCTGAGGTTAGATTACAATGAAGAATAGTCCTTTTTAATTCTCACAGTGCCACTGGGGTTATATCAACATGGCAGGTTGCCCGTTCTCATGTTAAATTACACCAAGAAGAGCTGCATACTATGACAATTAAATACCTCCCAGTACCCTAGCTGTTTCACTTAAAACCACCTGGCTAATCTGCTCTGCACTCTCTGCCTCTAGAAGTCCTTAAGGTGGAAAAAGAGCAGGCTCCATCTGTGCTGCAGGAATTCTCCTGGACTGCTGGCTACCACCTAGAGAGGTGAGCAAAGGGCCTGTTAAACCTTATCTTGTTTCTGATTTCGGGGACGCCGCACAAGTACTGCAGCAACAGTTACATCATCTTAAGTTGCCAAAACATAATACAGTATCATCCTTCAAAAATGATTTTTCATGTGTCTGGAAAACTATGCCTTCTTTCTCTCACATGTATTTTCCCAGATAGAAGAGCTATGTTTCTGAATATTTGCAATGTAAGGACTGTCTGCTTTGGTGGTAGAGGGCTGGGGGGGGGGAGTGTTCTTTTACATTTTATTTGCCATATATCTTGCTATCATGTTTTGAAATCATATTCTTTACTATTTTCATTGCCATGGAGTCTGGAAATCCAAGGAAAAGATCAAGTCTCCTTAGTTTCAGTCATTATAATAATACAGGGGAAAAAAGAGACAGGCTGTGTTTTAGAAAGACCTATAAAGTAACTGAATATGGAGAGGCAAAAGATGGATACATCCAGAATAACAGGTCCAGTAACACAGTACTGACCAACTTGTCTTGGACAATTGGGTCAGCACATCAGCAGCTTAGCCATTGCCAAGTTTTCTGGAAAAAACCAAACAGAACAAAACATGGAAATCTGGAGAACAGTTTCTTGTGATTGTTTATAGAGTACTCCTCAGTGCTAGCTACCTAATGCAAAGGGTAGCATGAAGTAAATAATAAAAGTTCTTATTTTCAAGCAAATGCAAATCACAGAGGAAGGACCTGGGTAGTCAGTGGATGACAGAAGTGTTGAGAAGGGAAGATAAGGAGTCAGATGGGAGGGAGAGTGAGAAAAACTGGAGAGAGAAGAAATGAAAGAGGAGAAGCTGATCCTACAGCCTGGGGAATGTGAGAGAAGTGAGCAACAGAAAGACGGTCAATAGGTCTAGGTGTTTAGCATAGCCAGCAGCTGAAAAGAGCAGGTCACATTGAGTTCAACGGTGCCAGGTCATGGTAGAAATGAAGCTGACTCTCAAGAAACGATGCAATAGCAACAGCCATGAAGGTGTTAAGGGGACCAGACATATGAGGTGAAGAGTGTAAGGCTTGAGCAAAGTCAGGCCTGGTGGCAAAGTGAAGACAGGCCAGGCCAGGTGAAAGCAGGATGGCAAGCGTATGGGATTTGCGTTTGGCTTGATGGGAGAGAGGGAGAGGTTGCAATGGAAAGGGTGAAACACAATCAGAGCCACAGAGATGTGATCCCAAAGCTAAAAGGTGAAGGGCAGAGAAAGGGAAGAAATGAGAGAAGAGTGGAAGAATGAGAACAGTTAGCAAATGGCAGGCAGGCAAAGAAGGGAAACACACTAGAAACCTTTCAGTGGACACATCTGAAAGAGCTGATAGAGGGAACATTCTGCAACAGCAGCAATTTTATGTCTTTTCCTATTTGTAGTTATCTTATTTGAATGACCTAGATAAAATTGCAGTGTTCTTCATCTTGCTTCTCTAGTACAATATTGACATTTATTTTGTGTGTGTGAAGATGTGCATGACAAAGAAAAAAATATTTAAAACAAGGGAATGGCATTAGTTTTATCCAACCCGTGCTGCTTGTCTAGATGCTTGGTATTTCTGAGGTCGTATCTATTGAAAGAAACAGCCTTTTATTTGGTGCAGGGATATCATGTTGAACGATGCATGGAAAATATTTTTCCTCATAAATACAGCAGGAACTTGCACAGTAACTCCTAGTATTTCATACTCGCATATGAACCAAACCATTGGGCCTGATTCACTACTATACTGCTTCAGTTTTCCAGTGCATTAACTCTACTGGCACAAGCAGACTTATACTAGAATAACACTGCGGTAATTCAGGAGAGATTCCCACCTCCTAACTGCATTAGTGAGACATTTGCTATTCTGTAAACTCTTGTCATTTGGAGTTTTTAAGAGGTTTCTGGGAACAGTAAGTTATATATGACTTCTGCTTTATAAAATAAACAAACAAAAAAAATCCTCCAGGGGTTAGAAGAACGAAGCTAGAGAGGAGCAAAACTTGTGTAGATTTAGATCCACACGTTTCCCGAAGTGTTTGGTTTTGGTTCATTATACTCAAAAGTGTAGCCACAAAAAATGAGTGTAAATCAACCTAATTAATATGCAGTCCATCCTTTGGCCAAAAATGATGCTGTAAAGAAGAAAACCAAAATGGTAGGAAGACCTCTCAAGCTACTGTGCACTCTTGTCTTTCAAAAAGAGAATTTAGTTATCAAGAGCAATGTTGGCTTGAACACGCTCAAAACTGCTGTTCTACATGAACCCACACGAGGTATGAGAACATGGCAAGATCTCACTACAGCTGTGAATAAATATATCACAAACTTCACTAAAGAGGACCACTTTCAATAGCAGCAGACAAATGACTCTTTTGCTGCTGTTATTTAGTCTAGCATGCCTTGTCTAAGACTGAGAAGGGAGATAACAGTTATAAACCCTGACCCGAAACCACCCATTCATTCACCTGTTTTAGGAAGCCATTTGTTACAAGCCTACCCTCTACGTACATCATGGGGCTGGCCTTTCCCTTTCTTGCTCCGTTATAGATCATTATATAAGCTTCCTTTAATACCATCTGCTTTTTGGGTGTGCTGGGACAAAAGAACACCATTGAGGAGAGGGGTCACTACGTTGTGCTTGTAAATTCTGCTGTGACTCTTTTGTGGCTTATTACCATGTCTGAATACATGCTTAATGCTGAGCAAGAAAGAATACAGAGTGCATTGGTGCCAAACCAAGCACTGAAACCACACCCCCAACACCCACCAAGCTGTGTGATTTAACACATGATTTTAAAGAAAAGCCATCCTGAGTTTTGGTCTTTGGGGTTTTTTTAAATTAATTGAGGATTCATGTATTTTGGACTTTTCAGTGGTGCATCTAAAAACTCTTGGCTTCTGCTTAAATGAAAGCTGAGATTTCTCAGTAATTGTTGGACTTCTGAGGAAGTCTTTAGGACTAATGAATTGTAAGGCTGACTCAAAAGTCAGCAGAACTAGTTACAACACATCCACACCCTAGAGATACAGTCTAAATTAGAGCCAAGTTCTGCTGCAAGCCGTAGTGGTATGAGCATGGAGTAGCAGACATACAGATTTACTCCACAAAAACTGAAAACATATATATACTGAAATTACAAGATCCAGATGTATTTGTATGTTCTTTTCTTTATTGTTAATTTAAAAAAAAAATCTAGATAAACTGTAATAATGTTATTTTGCAAAAACACAGACTATTTTCCAATTAAAAATGAATCGAGATATTAACCAATGATGTGTCTAGACAAACGCTATAAGCTTGAACGTAGCCTTGAGCCAATAGTTGTTGTTACATCAGTCTACTCAGGGTGTGTTCATCCCAGGATGAAATTTAGTGTACTGAAGAGACCCAAGCTGGCAGGTTCCATACATTGTGCGGCCCAGTCCGACAGGATTAATTAGCTGGATGATGCTCTGTGCCAGCACGTGGCCGACATATCTTTTCAGCTTGTTTTTCACATAGTAAACGACCTGACACTGCTGGTTCGGGGCCTAGCACAGAGGGTATGAACTTGGGTGTTTCTGTATCTCCCATACCTTAAGCGTCTGCCTTACAACTTGGGCATCTAAACCAAATTCATCTAATAGTCTCTCCTTGCTCTCCTCCGCTTCTGCTGACTGCATCAGCAGAAGCTGTAGGCCATGGGTCCATATTCCTCTTTCTGCCTTTTAGAAAGACCAGACCTAGGTGCCAACATTCATGAGTAGATGCCATGTCTAGCTTCTTTTCAAAAGATGCAGTAAGCAAAGAAAACATCTGGTGCCTTTTATTCTCACTCACATAATGCTAGCTGTATGTTTAGGCCGAAATGTGCTCGATATATAGGTTGACTTTTGATTTTATTCTGTCAGTAGCTTTATAACTGGATATATTATGTAATGTGGGGTATATGCTATCTCTTTCTACATGAAAATCGACACTGCCTAATATAATAAAATAAAATATAATACATATAAGATAATATGATATAATATAGACTTGCAGCGGACACACTGTTGCTTGTTAACCAAGAAACCTCTCCAAAACAAGTCAGATGATAGAGCAGGGAAAAAAGCAGCAAAAGGAGGTTGTGGGTGACTAACAGAACAGTTGCCCAGGCATGGAAGATGAATGGTCCTTAAGAGACTATAAGTCTCTTATATAAGTGGCTATTTAGAAGCCTCAGGGATTCTTGGCTGCCAGCTGCCAGTACTGAAAACATGTATTGGACGGGACCTGCAGAGTTAGCTAATGCCTGTGTCAGTGCTGCACGAACGAGGAGCTCTAGCGCCGGTAGGAATGTGGCTGGAGGACTGATGAAGTCCTTCTGGCTTCCACTGGCTGCCTCATAGCTCGCTGATATTTTCCCTCCTTCTAAGTATAACTTAATGTCTGTCTGCAGAGCTGCTTCCTTTGCACGCTATCCTGTATTTATATACCTCTATAACCAGGATGATTATAGCATCCAAAGTGGAATATCTGGCCCTTGGTCCCTCCCTGAGGTGTTGCTGCTCTATGGTGAGGGCAGGGTTGGGTGCTAATGCCTCACAGAGGGGCTGCCAGCTTCAGGTCTGCCTCTTTCCCAGGTCTTCTTTGAACAGCCTTTCAAACAGCCTGCATAAATCAGCCTGCCTCTAGGCTTACTGTCCAGCTTGTGGCTGAACTCATTTTTTCCATTTGTGTTTACTGAAAGCTGCAGTTGGACACATTCGCCAGCCAAAATGATAAAACCTTTACCTCATTCCTGTAGATTTTTTTTTTATTTTCTAAGGAATAACGAGGCACTTCTAGCTTTGTCAGGGGAGGCGAATTACAGTGGCAATTCCTTTTCCCCCTTCCTGCCCCCAAAAATGAGAAACAAAATGATTCCTATTAAGGTAACAAAGATAAAACAGACCCAATTGCTTTACAGTAGTGGCTCAAAGTACGTCACTCTGCACAGAAATTGCCTGGTTTATAGTGCTGTTTGCCTTATGTTGAGGCAGAGGAGATAGATCTTCAGAACAAGGTCTTTCAAAAACAAGGACTTCTATGGCACAGCTAAACTGTAAGCTGCCTTCTAAAAGTCGTATATAAATGAATCCCATGACAGTTCAAATTACAGTTATAAATATAAAAGGGATAGAAAAGGTCTGACCTGGCACCCTGACTGGTTTTTGCAAGTGTGATTTTGCACTCTATGAGTCAAGTGAAAATTCCCAAACACTGGCCGGGGTCCAGCGATATTTCCCCGTGCCCTGGCTTGCCTCCTTGGCCAGGTTTGAAGCAGGACGGCGCATTGCAATTGGTGGTTTTTCTGAGCCCATCCAGACGGTGAGTGTAGCCAGGGAGCATAACCTGGGATGGCAGCGACTTAGAGCCATGCTCCAAGGCTCTTGGCAATGCAGGATACATGTGCCTGCAGCACCCTACGCAAGCACTGAAGACAGCCAGACACGCAACAGGCAAACTGAATGTCAGGGATATGGTGTTGGCGAAACTGGTGTTGTCTCATTTGGGTGGCAAACAAAGTCATTGGGCTAGGGATAAGAGAGCACCTGAAATGCCGGGGCAGCTTTACCAGATCTGGGAGGGGTCCACTTCTTGTTTCAACGTGACCTTCTGGACCTGCTTCGGAGCTGTTTGCAGCACAGCGTCAGGTGGTTTTGCATGTGAAAACCAGAATTTAAGTATTGTACAGAGAAACAAGATAGGACTACAGGACCGAGAGAGAGGGAGTCTTATGCAAGGGTAAAAGCATAGGGCAGAGGGTCCAGAAGCTTGCTTGCAGTGGCACATACCTGATGTTACTGAGACCTCTGTGCCTCTCAGTTCCTCCCTGGTAGGGTTTTCATATATCTTGAGGGACATAATCATCCTGTGACTTCTTTGGAAAACACCTTGGGGAGCCACTGAGCAAGGCTGTCCTTGACATATTCTGAGTATCAGTCTCAGAGCAGTACAGGCCAGCAGTTAAGGTGTCTGCATGGGCTGCTACTGCAACTCACAGAAGAAAACAGGCCCAAAGACCATCATCTGAAGCACTTATTCAGTGATCTGTCATCCTCCCTCCTCCCATCACAGTTATTGGTTTCCTTCACATCTCTTTAACCCAGATAAACACTGGAGCTTTCTATTAATTTCAAGATTTAGTGAGAAACCCAGGTGGCTGCAGTCTTGTCCCTGTCTCCCGAGCCTTGGGGACACGGTGTAACTCTAGTCTCCTGGCCTCAAAGCTAGTTGGGTTTTTTTGTGATTTTATTTACTCATTGTAAGATCCACACTCTACACCATGCACAGAAGGTGAGAAATGCTGTGGGTGTGAGCTTGTAAAGGATTCTTCCCTTGAATATATACTGTGGAAAGAAAAAAGTCACCTCAGTGACTCAAGAGCAGCTTCACTCAGCAGAGCAGGGAACACCACTGTCTGGGCTTTCCTAAGAAACTTCTGCTACCACAGCAGCCAAGGCTTCTTGAGAAAGAGGTTATTTCAATTGCACAATTTGCAATTAAGGTCAGGATAAACATCCAGGCCAGAAGCTCTTAGCATCTTGTGGTTTATCGCTAAGAAAACAAGGAGAAATGAGTCACTTGCAGTCCAAAATCTAAGAAAAAAGGAAAAAAGAAAAAAAAAACGAGCCCCAAAACTAATAAAGACTTTCCCTTACGCTCTGTAGTCTGTTTCAGACTCTGTAAGACACCACGTAACTGCAGCTTGTGAGCGGCAGAATTAGGATGACTTGATTGAACCTGCACTGCAGGCACAAGCCGTAGGGCAAGGAGAAACGGATAGGATATTTTGATAGACATGGGGCAACTGTGTCCCATGCTTCTGTTCAGGAGCTATATTAGTTTGCCTGTGGAGCAAACAAGGCAGTATCTCTGACATAAATAACTCTTTTCCTGTGCATTCAAAATCAGAATTTTAAAATGTTTAGGAAAAGAGAGAGGAAAAGAAAATTAATGTGTATGTAGATAAGCCACCCTTTTTGATAGAAAATAATAAGGCAAGATTTCGTTTAGGATTAAGGAGTCAAAGTGTGTGTGTGCTGGCATACAGATCATTTCTGAGAATGTCTGAGCTGGAAAGAAGCCTTTGCTCACACCGGTGAGCTTTCACAAGGGAGCAGAGGGCACCCAGCTCCCTGCCCTCACCCACAGGCAAAGCCTGGTGACAGTACAGTGTTTTACTCTCCACCGACGGTAGCAACACCCCAGGACAATTCTTTACCAGGCAGGCAGCAGAAAACGTATTACACACAGAGTTAATCCAGCTGCAACTCATGTCGTATTCAAATACTCTGATTTGGATCCTAAGAAGACACTACCTTGCTCTTTTAATCACTCGATTCTTTCTATGCTAGCTGTTACACCAAGACTCTACTTCCAAACTCTTCCCTGCAGGTCAGGCAGGTCCCCACAAGGCCAGGGACTGGCTAAAAGGGTTGTCATCGTTGGCCATCCCAGTGGCAGCAGTGGCACACACTAGACACCAGTGCAATTTGTTCATCATGCCAGCAGGCAAGTGATGGAGTAAGCAGCACTCAGTTGGGGAGATGCTGTTGCAAGCTATACTCACTGCTTTCCTGCCACCAGTTTCTTACAACTCTTACCAAAAAGATATCTCTGCATCAGCAGAGACACTATAGTTCCAGTGTGACTACAAAATGCACACGCTGCCCGGGTGCTGGGAATAGCTGCAGTCCCCTAGTCGTGTGGGTGTCCGGTCAGAGGTCAGCAAGCCTCGCCACGAGCCCAGTCAGCACTTCTGGAGGCAGACGTAGCTCTTGGGACCAGAGCAAACTTTCTCACCTAACTTGCTGACTCAGGATGCTTTAAGATCTAGACAGTGATCTCATGTCCCTTTTCTCTAATCCGCTCTCCCTTTTCAGGAAGCAACTGTTTACTGCTTGTTGGTTGGCTAGCTGGTTACACTGCTGGTTTTGAAATCAAAGGCATCATTAGTTGTTACGCTGTGCCGCAGATCCACTTGTACTGACCTTCAAAATATTCTCAGCTTAAGGGCCATCTAAGGTTACAGTCTAGAGAGCCAGTGAGGGATGGTGTTTCTATTCCATAAGAATTCACAGTGATTTGACATCTGTTTTCACTTTGAACTGGAGTGAAAATTAAACACACTCAAACTTTCCATGTCACTGAAATTCTTAGTGTTACATCAAGGACACAGGTTTTTTTTCTATTATGCTGCAGCGTTTGCTAAAGTAACAGTATTTACCTTCAGTAATGCTGGAACATTGCAGTATAATGTAGGACAAAAATTATGAAATATTAATATGTTAAATTTAATTTAGTGATGCATTTAGGTATATTGACTTCATAATGAAACATGAAAATATACCTAAATGAGGAATTCAAAATATTTTGAGTGCATCAAAAAGAATTGGAAAAATAGACACAGAATATTTAAATCTGATTTTTAAAATGAAGTGGAATTTAACATATTTTTGCAGTATCATCTTTCTGACAAGAGACATTTTTCTGTCTTCTGTCCAAAAGCCTTCTTCCTAACAATCAGATGGTGTCCTGATTCAGTTAAACTTGAGTATCTTACCCAGCTCACTGCAACAGTTTCAGATTCCTCTCAGTCCCTTGTTGTTCCTTTGCCTGTAGCTTCGGGGGACTGTTTCTGAGCGTGGGGTGGTGATCAGCAGTGCTCTGTGGGACCCCTCAGTTAAGTGCTGTGACAGATCTTTACAGCTCCCTGCTGCAACACGCTGCCACATACCTATGTCAACGAAGGGCACCCGAGCTGCCCGTGTGCCAACTGTTTCAAAGCGCTGTGTGAGCACTGCCTCGCAGCCCAGGCACTCATCCTGCTCCCCTGCGCTCGCCTAGCAGCCATTTCGCTGCTTCTCCTTTTCCCGCTGTTGTCCATGATGGTATTTTGAGGAAAACTTTGGGAGATCCTGTGGCAAGATACACATTGGGACCGTTCAGGCAGTCTAACTAGTGCAGACTATGTCTGACTTCAGACCTTTGCTTCAGGAAAAAAAACATATTAGACCAGCAGTCAGCACTAGCCTGCTCTCTTACCTAATTAGTTTCTGTTCCGTGCTTAAAAAGCGATATTCTAACTCTACAGCATTTAACAGTGTGGGCCTCTGTTACCCCAGAGACTTCTTTCCTCTCCTTCAGACACAGCAGTGGGTTGCAGTGAAAGGACTGAGACACCCTCTTTGTGGGTGAAAAACCCCATGGCCTAGTGGCCAGAGAAGAAAATAGAAATGTCATGAGAGTTTCTCTCTGATGCCATCCAGACTGGTTGTCTTTCTGGAAGTCCCGGAAGGTTCCTCCGTTCTCTTGGACTTTGAGGAAGAAATTTATATGACATGGTTAAAGAAGGTGAGTTTGGAAAGTGACTCTAGGGCATTAGCACTGCATGCTTTGCTGCGTGAATATTAAACCTTATGAAAGTGCCTAGACTTCTGGACAGGTGGATTTTGTGTAAAGTAGTATTAAAAGGACGTTAGGAAATTATTCAGATATGTGATCTTCTGCTCCCTCTGCAGTGGGGTACTGGATTTATGAAAAGTTTCATGCATGACCTCTCACGATGAGTCTCTTGCTGTTTGTACCTTCTTGCTTGCTAAATTGTTTTAAAAATAAAACAAAGAAAGAAGCTTGGTGCTTTTTTGCCATGGAGGTACTATTACTTTATGGTGTTGAGAAGCAGGGTATTATTGGAAGATATGTGAGACCACCACACTGACATCAACAATATCCAGCAGAAGGAAAAATGAGACTGGTTCAGAGTTGTGGCTGAGCTCCCAGACAAACTTACCCAAGTATGAAAGGGGGCATCTCACATTTTGCATTCATTGAAGGATATGAAGCTAATAACAGGCTAAATCCAAATCCAAGAAGAGGTTGAGGCATTGTGAATAAAGTGAGCATTTTTACATCTGTCTGTTACGTAAAGCCTTTTGGAATGTGTTTATTTTACCTTAAAATGTCAACGAATAAAACCCATAGGGCTTCAGGGACCTCTCTCTTTCACAAGATCCCACTGAGAGACAGTTATGCTCCTCCAGCCTGCTATCGTTCTCCAGCTTTGTGAGCTTCCTCTTGGCCTGACTATGGCTAATCTTGATGAGGACACATCTCATCTTAATACTTTTCCTGCCATGGACCATCTCTGACCATATGGAAGCTGACACTCTGTTCCTCTTAGCCTCAAGAGACCTGAACACAGACAGGTCTTTGCCTCCTAGGTAAGTGCTTTAACCACAAGCATGCCATGAAAATAGAGCAACGACATCTCCTCATCCAAGAGCAGTGGCAGGTATGGTCTGTGCTTGAATGGGTGACTCAGGTACGTAAGTTTTGGAAGTGGCTTCAAAGTACAGTTTCCCATTTCACCTTGGCATCCTATTCAGGATGAGCAGCAGGAAAGCATCTCAGTCCCTGAGAGTGATAGGGTTTCAGACAAATCCTACGCTTCAACCCTTGCCTCTTGGCTGTCTTATGGGCTCTGGTGTTGTGTGTCCAGTCTTCCCACCTCTAAACTCCCTGTTTAGAGCACTAGGAAAATAAGCAGCTCAGACAAGGCTGTGAATTCCAATCTCATAGCCAGGACCTTCAAAATTAGAGGCTAACAGTACTTGCTATTATCACGCCTATATCCCTTTAGTTCTCAGAATTGGAAAAATAGTCTCTGGATACAAATGCTATCATAAAACAGGTGTGGAAGTGGTAACAAATTTTTTCCCTGCTGACCACAGTATCTCAAACTGTCATTTCAATTAAGTCAAAAGTACTGCAAACATTTGGGCAACAGTGACAAAGGGAAGCCACTGTAAACACACACGAACACAAGACACAGTCATGACCCCCCATCTCCAGGCTAGCAGTTCCCAAGCATCAATTTCTCTTGAGAATTAGGAAGGAAAGGAATTTGAAGGAGTAAACTCACATCTGCTAGACTGTAAACTTTTCCTGAGGTAAATTATCTCTTTGCTACTTTGGTACAAAGCTAGAAAAGAATTTTAAAATGTACAGCTTTAACTTAATGTTTACTACTTACGAAGACAAGGAGGAGTGTGTGTGGGAGTCATCATTTACAGACTGGACCTCAAATACTCTATCATCTGGTATCACTAGAGAAATCAAATTCTTTTCCTGCAGGGTTCCATTTTTCATCCCCCTTTTCTAGTTTCCCCCTCCTTTGAAATGCTTCATTTTGCACGTTTCTCTTTGTCAGGCATTTTTAAAGTGCTTCTGGCAGAAACATTTTACAAGAGAGGAGGATGCCCCAGGCTTCTTCCCGGAAGCCGGGAGACTCTGTGTGCGGGGAGGCTGACGCCAGCTCTGAAAACCTTGTAGGTCTGCATAAAAAAAAGTCTTTTTTTTATTCTGAGTAAACAATGGGAATCCATTATTTACAGAGTGTATTGTAAACATCTGTGGCAGAGAAGTCTTCTTATTGCATGCTTGTATTGACAAGGACAAACCCAGGACAGGAAGAAGGAAGGACCAACCCACTTAACAGAATGAGACTTATTTGAATTCATTTTAAAGCTACCAACAAACAACCGATGGTTTAGCTGATGCAGAACATAAACAAATGAGAAATATTCAGGATGCCTACATGACATTCTGGCTCCATCAAAACGAGCAGGAGGTTTGGCATTGGCATTATGGAGTCAAGACTGAATTTCTATTATTTTTTTGCTAATAAAAAACCAATAAAAATGGCTCAGCTTAGACTGTAAAGAAAGTGGTAAAACTATAGGTTTCTGATCGATTGAGGTACTAGACACAATTTTTTTATAAACATAACAGGATACATAGCTACAGAAAAAGCAAAAAATATCATGCTAACTCTAAAAAAGGAAATCCTATGATAACTTTAAGGACCTTGGCAAGGGACATTTCCCCATTACTACTGGCTGGCTGAGCTCTTGGCCTTAGGTCATCTTTTCTTTCAACTAGTCATTAATGCTTTCTACTTGGATTGTTGTCACGGCCTTGTAACTGCACCTAGGTAGCGGGGATTGTCCAGCATTCTCTGCCATGTTGCACTGAAGGTTCTCCCCCAGAAAATCCCCACAGCCTCTGTGATATGCCACTCATCCCAACTCTGAGCCTCCAAAGAACGTCAGGACAAACGTTTGCTGCCATTTTTTGACAGAAGACTGAATTTGTAATCAAAAAATTTTTCTCCCCATAAATAACCTCTACTTCAGCAGTTAAAAGCAGCCAGAATTAGTCAAGATTTGGTTCCTGCTTTCCTGTCTTGCTTTTTCATGAGATGGCAGGGGGGCAAATTAGAGAGGAAAGAGCTGAGAAGCCTCCATATTACTTTCATTATGACCAACGTATAATTGAATTGACATTAAATTTTTTATTTAAAACTCACTGGTTAGAAACTTGTAAACATCAACTAATACATTTGAACGAGCTGAAAATCAGATTTACATTTTTTTTTAATTTATTGCCATCTTTCAGCCAGCAGGGAGTAGTTCTCTGACATCAACAAGGATGTCACAAAAAAGCCTTGACTTCAGCAGAAAAAATTACAAGGTTAGAGTTAAAAAACTTGGATTTTACTACTCGCAGTGAGCTGCACTGTGTCTTACGCAGAATTCCTCTGTATAGCACTCCAAGCCAGGAATAATGTAAGAGCCTGTGAGATTTACTTGCCTGAATTCTACTGATTTTTTGCCTTTCTTGCTGATTTTTTAAAGATCTTCCTGCCTATCTAGTAGAGCGGCTCGATTTATTACGCACAAAGAACTATATACAGCACAAGCGAACACACTCACTCTATTCTTCTTTGGAATAATTCTGTCACACCAGGAGTGGATATTGCCTGGAGCTGTTAGCCAAGAACAATCTCTCCAGCAAAAGGGAGTTCCTAGTGTCTAACTAGCAAAACAATTATTCTAATTGTACAAGATAAAAACTGGTCAAGACATAGCCTCACCGAAGCTGGAGATGGTTTAGTCATTTAGTCTCTTCCTGTAACAACGCAAGATTGTTCCCTTGACAGCATTTCATGCAATGTTTTGTCCTAGGCTGATTTTAAAAGTCCTAACTTTACAGTTCTCCTCTTATTTTGCTGTGAGCTGAGCTTCTATTCAGAGTCTAACAGGCTGGGGGAATTGTTGTTATTCAACCTAAAGTTCCCTTTTTAAGTGTAAATCATGACTCTCAAGGCACCCCAATGATTTTGTCTCCTCTCAGCTGATGACAGACCTGCTTTCCACCACATTCCTGCTAGCCAGCTGTATGTACTCAGTGCTTCCAAGCAAACCAGAAATTAGTGTTGTCAAATATGAGGAAAAGAGGAGAGAAAAAGGTAATTTAGTGAAAGAATGCAAGCTTATATCCATATTCTCCAATAGATTAAAATGTTTTCTCTGTGGCCTAGCATTCTGTAAGTCTTTTAGCTCGACTCTCATTACAGTCAGAGAGATATTGACAGACCCAAGGCTCTGTAAGTATCAGCAGAAAAGGTCCTACAGATATCAATGGCACTGTTAGCTGCTGATTTCATTTGCAGAGTTCACAGCTGGTGACCCTTGCTCTGTGCCTAATCCCAAAGGTCCAATTTCCCCAAGCATTTATTTTTAAAATATTGACTTAAAGGGGCGAAAAAGTTGTGGAATGTGTCCTGGACACCCGTAGTAAAGGAAATGGCTTAGAGACTGCTGTGGCTGCCAGCAAATATGCAACATTGGACTTGAAAAGCCTGGTCCAGATCTCTGACTACAAGCAAAAAGATAACGTGCTTTGGCATAGACAGTGACACTTCTGTCCAAAACGGTTGAAGTGTAACGGTGGCAGAGTATGAAACGGCGTGTGATGACAAGTGAACATCATGCCCTTCCCAGCGCCAAAACATAGGACTTCAGCTTTCAAGACGAAGCCACTCCAAACTTGAATCCTCCAGGAGTGGGCTGGCAGCCAGAGTGATGGACCACGCAGTGAAGAGCAGCTTTGTGCCTCTCAATGTCATCAGTTTGGCTTTGCCAGAAAATGCCTTCCTGAACCTTCCTCCACCCCTACGTACACAAAAGCAGGCACATGGTTTTCCTGTACATACTGTTTGTCACATCCTAAAAGATCCCTTAGAAGAAACCATTGCGGGTTTTTTTGTGTTTTCCAGCAGAGTAAATATAAAACAGAAAATTCAATAGGTGACTTTTCTTGCTTGGTTTTTTTTCTCCCCAGAGTAGTTCTTAAAAGTACAGTAAATAGCCAAATAAAGTTCATGCTAATGACGAAAGTTTAGTTTTCTGTGGCAACTCATTTGTAACTGTCTTAAAGAAAAAAGAGCAAGAAAAGTTATCATTATTTCCAGAAATATAGTGATTTTTTTCACTATTATAGCAGGAATCACTTACATGCTAATTGTACATAAATTATGCAAAATTCCTTCAAATATTAATATTCACATATAATATCATGAACTTTATGTGAAAACTGAGGAAACTGATGTTCTTTGGTATTCTATAAATGCACATTTCTCACCTTAAAATCAAAAACATTACAATTACAAAACATTACAAAACATTACAGCAATGTGCCCTCGTGGCCAGGAAGGCCAATGGTGTCCTGGGGTGCATTACGAAGACTGTGGCCAGCAGGCTGAGGGATGTGATCCTCCCCCTCTACTCTGCCCTGGTGAGGCCACATCTGGAGTGCTGTGTCCAGTTCTGAGCTCCCCAGTTCAAGAGAGACAGGGAACTGCTGGAGAGAGTCCAGCAGATGGCTACAAAGATGATGAGGGGAGTGGAGCATCTCTCTTATGAGGAAAGGCTGAGAGAGCTGGGTCTGTTCAGCCTGGAGAAGAGAAGACTCAGAGGGGATCTCATCAATGCTTACAAATATCTAAAGGGCGGGCGCCAAGAGGACAGGGCCAGGCTCTTTTCCGTGGTGCCCAGTGACAGGACAAGGGGCAATGGGCACAAACTGGAGCACAGGCAGTTCCACCTGAACGTGAGGAGGAACTTCTGTACTGTGAGGGTGACAGAGCACTGGCACAGGCTGCCCAGGGAGGCTGTGGAGTCTCCTTCTCTGGAGATATTCAAAACCCACCTGGATGCATTCCTGTGCAACCTGCTCTAGGCTAACCTGCTTTAGCAGGGGGGTTGGACTGGATGATCTCTAGAGGTCCCTTCCAACCCGTACCATTCTGTGATTCTGTGATTCTGTAACATCCTGAAAAATATGGAGAACAACGGAACTCATGCTCTGCCTCATCTTTCAGCTCTGATCTGATGGAAAATGCCATTCCTCTGTTCTTCGTTGCTGCCTAAGGACAGACATTTTTCAGGCCCCTTTTCTGCAGCTGATTCACATGCTAGCCGCTTGGTTTTGATCCTTAATGTCAGATGCATAATAACATCATTAATAACATTAATTAATTGTCCTATGGAAGTAAATGCCAATCCAGTAGAGGCAGCGTTGGGAGGCATATGGCAAGAAGCCTGCAGCAAACTAATCTACCTGACAAAACCCCTCCTGTCTCTCAATGCTTTAACTTTGACAATGCCTTTGTTTTTATCCAGTGCTTGAGCATTTCACTTGCATTACATGTATTCACCAGGGGGTAGGCTTCTGTAATATTTTCTCTGAAATGAAATCCCACTGCTTTCACTCTGGAAGTGAAAATTCCTCCTAGAAATTCTTTCCAGCCTCTCAGTGCCCTTTGTAGGTACCCTGAGGCTGCAATCCCTTCATTACACAGACACCATGCATTTCAACTCAGCTGTCCAAACACGTGGATGACCTGGACAGTCACAATCACTCAATGCTTTAATCTGTCCCACTTTAGCTTTTGAAAACAACTCTCCATTTTCTCCATGTTTGTATCAGGGTAAGTTCAAATCAGCAGTTCTTCATCACAATATAGCAACTCTAGGAAAGACACTAATTATTGTTAATATTAAGGGAATAAAGGAAGCAAGCAAGCATGTGTTGACAGGTGCATATGATCCAAAAGTTTAGTGTTACTGTGCTGGAACATAGCTGTCTGAAAGAGGGAGGAAAGACCAGGTATTTTTTCTTTAAGTTCCAGTATTAGAATTTCCCAAGGGATAGACATAGTCCCTTTAGGGCAGATACATTCCTTTTTTGATTATGAGCCCCTTTGCAAATGATTCAAATATTCTTCAAAATTCAAAATCCATAAATATTTCTTCATCCCCTGACTGCAAAATATAAAGAATTTTTCAAATATAGTCTATTGAAAAATGTGCCACTATGCAACAGATTTACACACAGACTGATCATCCGCTTCACTTCCTATTCCTTTACAAAGGCAGAAGGGGATGAAATGAGAAATATTAGTCAGATTAACAGGACAGTTGAAACTGAACTTGCTCAGAAATGAAAGTTCATGCAGGAGACACAAGAAGGAAAATAACCCTAGAGAATTCTTCACATTTTCTAGTCAAAATGCCAACATGGGCAACAAATTCAGGTTTCAAAAATAATGTAGAACATGCTTTTCACCTGGCTTTGCATCATGTATCTTCACTATGTTGTTAGTATATCATCTGCTGCCTGGGGCTTCTTGAACTGGAGAGATGTGCTATCATAATATAACTTTGCTGTGAACTGTTTAATTGCAGTCACATTTCTCCCCACATGTGGTTGCTTTTCGGTGGTTGGTAAAAGTAAATCCTGTACACAGAGGTTAAAACTACACAATGTTTTCTGTTAAAAAGCACTGCATAAAGCCAAGCTATTCATAATATCTGTGTTATTAAAGCATGATGTCACTTTTTCCAGTCAGATGGTGCCTGATCTGAATCGACCCAAAACTCACAACAAAAGGCAGCAAAGAAAGGAGGTTGCAGGCAAATCCTTAGTGTGCAGGGTTTATTCTCAGTGCTTCACAGGAGTAGAGGTACTGAGGGCTTCCTAGCGTTAGTGTGTTTCCTCAGCCATAAAGGATCCAACATATGAGGAACTGAGAGACCTGGGTCTGTAATTCTTGTCTTCCAGGTGGATATAACCATTGGATAGGGACATAGGCCCTCGGGCCCTGAGATGCTGCACTCCTGGCTCTTCCATGACCTAGCTTCAGCAGGAAGGTGGGGAGATGTAATCTTCTGAACTATACGAAATCTTGCAGCTAGGGCACCTCCTCAGGATGTCGGAAAGGGATCTAGACCCCAAGGCCTTGCATTTTCTTAGGAAGACAGCAGGTGGATGGAACAGGTACCATGACTAATTTTGGAGGGCAAGACAAGGGAGGCTTTGGATAAAATTCACAAGCCATCTCCCAGATCAACCTTCAGAGCATTTGTAAGAGCCTGAACACCCATTCCAGGGGAGGTATCAGGCTAGGGAGGCAACTAATGAAAACAGGCATCTCCAAAGCAAGGGACTGCCTGGTACCTAGCTACATGTTAGGTTTGTAAATCTGAGGTTTGGCAGATGGGCTCTCATCCTAGACATGACTTTCTTCTAAACCCAGTGTTCTCATAAGAGTTGTCCAAACTCAATGGACTGCCCTGGTGGCTTGGTGTTCCTAGTAAAACCTTTGAATGATTCACAAAAGAGAGACTATAAGTAGATCTTACCCAATGTGGATTTATTGTGCTCATGCACACCTCCAGCTCCCCAAAGCAGCAAGTTCAGCCTGTGTGATCGATCCATCACACTGTTCATTAGACAGTTTTGCTCTTTAGAGTTCATAGGTGCCTTTCTATGAGATGGGGTTATCTTGCACTAGCAGGAGGTGATATTTAATGGTAGGTCTCAGCCAAGTCTTGGGTTAATCTTTTACGCAGATTCTCCATTCACAAATGTAATTTTCATCTGCCTATGGAAACTCTCTGTACCTATTTCCTAAGGCTGTGACTTCACCATCACTCTTTCAGTCACAAATCTTCTCAACATCTTTAATTTGTGAATACATGGCTCAGAGGTTGCTCCAGCCAGAAAAATAACTGGGGGGAG
>VZSC01018402.1:159903-202222 GCA_013398225.1 Steatornis caripensis | reverse complement strand
GGGGGGGGGGGGGGGATAAACAGACTTTTTTCCTTTTTTGTCTTATCAAAACAGTCAAAATTGTATTTAGTGCTGATTGTGATGCTACTAAATGGGAATAATTAAAAGAGATGCAAAAGAGTTACGTTAGCATAACCAGGTTGGCTACAGATGTAGACATCACTCACTTCATCTGATACACAATTGGCTGAGATGACTCCTAACTAAAGTCTCTTTATTCTTGTGCAAGCTGCTGTGAAGATTGCCCAAGCTGTGACTGAAGATACAATCTGAGCACAGTGACGCTGCATTCCCAGGAACAATGACAAAGTTTGAAGACGAAAAATTTGCATATTTGTATCTGAAGGCAGAATCCGGCTTTCAGTATATCTTGATCACAGGTGACATATTAAAGGGAACACATCAACACAAACTCAATTGCCCATTGTGACTTGCGTGCCTGGCAAGCAGGAGCCTCACCCTTTCACCTGTTGCTGAAAGTGATTTGATATGGAAATAAGGCTGGAATTCCACAATACCATTGTCACAGTTATTCACGTTGTCTTCAATGGCTATTACCATAATAAACATCACTCAAACACCAAGTGCCCAGTCCTGAGGGATTGCTTCATTAACTAATATCTGCAGGCCATTACCAGCTTGACCCTGTACAGAGTGTGCTCTGTCTCCTTGAAAGCAACTCCCAAGCAATTATCTGCTTACCAGTGAAGTTACCGCTATTTTTAAAACTTTCCTCAGAAGTTCAGAAAGTTTCTTGCAATGCACTTTTCTGAATTTGTTAAGAAAAATCCTTCAGTTTTAATAGTAAGTGCTCAGATTCAGAGGTTTCCCTCTCATACTGCTCTGGGGATGATAGATCTGCACTGCATAATACACTTTAGGATCATCTGAAGACCAACACAAAGTTGGTTTAGTGGAAATGTAAATCATACTCTTAACATTCACAAAAATATATATATTCCTTTCAAAATACCAATAGGCATTTAATAGAATTAGAAGTGTTCTAATTGAAAGCAGAGCATTGGTGCCATGACACCAAAAATTCCCTCTGTGACTGTAATCACTGTAATAGGGTCTACGGTTCTTGCAGAGCTGGATGGCTGGAAACCAGCATGTTAAGAAAGCAAACCAATCCACAGGTGTTGCACAGATATTCCAGACTCTCTTGGCTGACACACAAGCAGTTCCTGTCCAAGCCTCAGAGAATAAATCAGCATTTACTAACCCGAAGCCAAACCAGGACACAACACAGGACACGTTCTTCTTTAGAGTTTCCTCAGTTCCCTGTACAGTCCCAGTCTGTCTGTCTCGGCTCTTCCTGTTCCTGAATCATACAGCTCTTCTGAGTCCCAAACAAAGGATGCTCAATGCAAATAAAAAGACAGGCAGATAATGATATCTTCTAAATATTTGGTATGGGTGGGATTTTCCCCAACAGCTGACACAGGGGAAAAACAGATAAGGCACGTTGCCTAAACCAAATGTCCCTAGCAGCCAACTTGGAAACGTATGCCAGTCGGCAGAAAGGCTTCGATTTAAAGCATCGGAAGACAATAAAAACAGTCAAAATGGGGATGAGTAAAGAGAAGCCCCTGCCAATAGTCACTGGTTTTGATGTCAGATCATATATCCCAGACCTATTTTCACTGTGGTAACAGCTCCGTGAAAAGATTTTTAGTGCTTTAAGGATCATCCAAGTGGCATGTGATTGCTAAGAAGACCCAGGAGGGAGAGAGATGAAGGATGGGAGATGAATCGAAAGGAGAAATGTGTGGAAGGCCCAAATGCCTATCTCAGTATAAACACAGCTACCATGAACCCCTTGACCTTTTGGATTGCCCATAATTGCTACACGTTAAATCCTACTGGAAGCAGTGCAGTGCTTGTTGGTTTTGTTTTGCATAATTAAAGGAAGTTTGCATTCTAATACCTTCATCTGTGGTGGTGTCATAAAACTCTGAGACTCTAGAAGCAAATTATGCAAAATAGAGGTGTGACACAGCTTCCTGATTTGGTCATTTTGTGTTTATAAGCTATGGCAAGTCTCTTAACATTACACATACAGCTGAGTGCCATGTATGAGGAACGACCTCAGGCTGGCACATCACCCTCAATGATAACTTGCTCAATCAGCCAATTGAAGTCATCCCATGCATTTGACCCCAAACTTCCTCAAGAGTTCCCACCATCGATCGGAAGGAGGTAGTCACAGACACAGGAAGTGATCATGCTACTGAAACAAAACCAGCTTGCAATTTGACAGTCTCATAGGTTGTTTATGCTGCACGGCATTCAAAAGTAATAGCAGAAGCACATTGATGAAGAGATTCAAGCCATAAGTATTTCAGATTATCTGTTTAAAATAGACCCATTGTATCTTCATGCTGCTTCAAGTTTTCACCCAAACAACTAACTTCCCAGAGTTGATTATGCTGTCATTTTTTTCTCCCTGGGGCTGAGTTAGAACAAATTGAAATAGCTAGTAAAGTCATCCCAGTGTGCAACCCACTGAGTGGTTAACAACTGAAGAGCCTCTATTTGTCTGAGTCCTAAAGCACTCTAGGAACTGGACTGAAAACAAGCTCTTAACAAGATGATGTTGAATTTTCCCATGTGATTGCCTAATTTGTCTGGGTTGCAACTATACAATCCAATACTATAGAAGCTGATGTATAGTGTTATTTTCCCCTCTGGCTTTCTCCCTTTGTAGTCTGCATGTAATACAATTTAATCGTCAAGCTAGATAGCACTATGGATCTTGCTGTACTTTCAGTAATTGTATTGGAGCCTCCAAATGTTGTAGGCCATTTTCAGACTTCCATGGTGGGCCTAGTTGATGTGAGTGGGAGGCATGAGAGCTAAGGACATCCAGCTGGAGAAACTCAGTTTCACGTAGAATGTAAGGAGTCAAAAAAACCTAAAAAAACAGTGTCTATATATATATTCAACTTTAAAAATGAGTTTTTGTCTTGTTTTCTCTCTTGTTTGGACTGTGCGCCAGTGGCAAATCTGATGCTGGGTTTGATGTGACCACAGCCGTGCTAACACCTCAATTAGCAGCCACAATCAACAGATGAAAGAATAAATCATGAGTAAAAAGAGTTGCTGCTTGCTTGGCTTTGTCCTAATTACTTCTCTGGCAACAGACAGCCACAACCTGCACTGGAACACAGCTGGCAGTTCAGTGCCCCTCCATCCCACAGTGGCCAGGAAGCTGTTTTTCTCCAGAAGAGGATGATGCCCCAGAAAAGCAGACTGTGGCTTCACGCTCCAGTGCTGCTTCCAAGGCCTGAGCGGTCACTGGAGCAGCATCGGGAGGCAGGAAGTGGGAAAGCCAAAATGCCCCAGGAGCAATTAAATGCCTACACAGGGGCGTCTGAGGTCACATTTGGCCATGCTGCTTGACCTCCTGTTGCTGCTCCAGAAGGGTCTGCTGTTGGACGTGAGTCATAGCTGTGTTTATCTCCTTGGCACCCTTAGGTCTGAGCACCTGGATTGCTCCGGTCGTGTCGTGTTTGACTCGCATGGGTGAAATTGTCCTTCTCACTGACCTTCATCCTCTATCTGTGCTTTTTCATAAATAAACATAGCTAGACACGAGGATCAAAATCCTGATTCTTGTACCCTGTCATCTTCACTGCCTTTCAGAGGCTGCCAGGTAGGTCCCTAAACCTGAGGAGATTATCCTCATCCTCAACCCAAAACCCTTACGACCAGCTTAGGAATTGCAGCGTTGTCTTTAAATTTGCTCTTTATACTCAGCAGAGCAGGATCAGCTGTTTCTGTTTTTTGATTATGTACCTGACATATGCTTGGAAATTCCAAATGGTAAACAAATAAAGCAAGCTTGTCAATTCTGTGAAAAAGTTTGCTTGCTTAAAACACAGCATGGGAGCACAGCAGTTTTGCTCAAGAACATTTGAATTCTGATTAAAATTATCCATTTCATGGGAAGAAAGATGAAAAAAATTAGCTGTTTCAAAGTGATATTGGGAAAGAAAAACATTTTCATTTCATTTCAACTCAAAATGTCAATTCATTATTTAAAGAACATGTGGTAACAGCATTCCTTTGGCCCAGACAAAACAGTTCTGTCTGTTTCTCTTCTAGCTGCTCCACTTTCCATATCTCTATCATTTGTCTAAAAATCAAATTCCTAAAACCAGTAACAACTGCGTAAAATTTATTAGGCAGGCTAGGGAGCCATTCTGGATTTTGTTCACATTCTGCTTTAACTCTGACTGAAGCTGACGGGAATTTAACGAGTAATCTCAACAGGAACAAGATCACGTCCTTTCGGTGGAAATGTTGTGACCTTCTTCCATAAACTTGTTCATGTAGGATTTGTTTTCTTTCAGACTGTGTATGCATATGAAAGCTATTCCAAGAAAGAGAGGGACTGGGACTGAGAGCGCTTCCTCCTCCTCTTTTAGAATGACTACCTAAAGGGTCTCTCCGTAAACTGAAGTGGCATGGGATTCACTTAGGTTCCCAAGCTCTTGTAGCCCAAAATCTGTACCGCAGCACCAGTGTTCTTAGCACTAACAAGTACAGAGAAAACAATGGTGCCAGTTTTGCAGTCTCCATAGATGAACAGAGAAAAACAACAAGCAGAAGAGAGGTTTGCATCAAAGGCACACAAAAATTAAGGGTGTCTTCTATATATAACTTTCTTTTTTTACAAATTCATATATCCTGAGGAGTTTAGAAATGGAATTTGCCAGTTTGAGTTTTGGTGATGTTGCAAGCCATAACAAGATAGCCTGAGCATTGCTGCAAAACCTGGATCTAGTTGCTGTGAAACTGTGCTGTTGGGAAACGGTTGAATTTCCTACATGTGAGAAGTAACAAGGCGGCTGCTACTTACCTGTCCTCCTTTCATGGTAGTGAGGCACAAATGGGAGGTGTTCCTGCTTACAACGCCAGTCCTAGGTAGCTGCTATGTCCATGCAGCATCACTAGGATGCCAGAGCTTTGACCCCAATATCTTACTTTCTGGGGTGTTGCGCCTGATATTTCTGTGTGTAAACATTACGTGGTTTGAGGCACTTTCTGGAGTATAAGAGCTGGCTGTGCTGTCATGTCAACATGGCTATGGTGTAAAAGTGAAAGGAGAAGGGGATTTAAGAAGGGGGTGCTGAAGGTAGGTAGAAGACAACCAGGACCTTAAAGAATCCCTGTCTTTGAACTGGAATAAATCCAACGAACTGAAAGGTGAAGGAGGATAATGATTTATTAAGGGCGCCTGTGTGTACAATTCTTCATGACCTCATGTGCTCCAGTACTTACAGGTGCTACCTGAATGGTGACTCACAAGTCTCTCTCTTTACTTCTGACCTTTCCCCTACCGTCCAGTCTTGTATTTCTTGTTGCCACTCCAACATTTACTACAACTGTCCAATACTTGAATTCAAAAAACTCTGATACTTTTTCCTCTGCAACAGACCTTAATGCTTTTCCTCTCCAATTGCATTTCTGTCTATCTGCTTTGCTTCTTGTCTTCTCGTAGCTTCAGGCAGACTGCTTGCTTGGGATCTTTGTCCTCCTGGGTGTTGTACCATGTATTTCCTCATTGTGGGTGCTACCTCCACTTTCTCGTGCACTAAGCCTCTTCCCTTTTCTTGTTCAGACACTTCTTTAAAACATTTTTATTTCCACTCCCCATGCAACATCTGCACTTCATTGCATTGGAAGTGCTACTCCGTCTTTGCATCTGTCTGTCTGACTTTTTGATTGCAAATGTCTTCAGGCAAGAGTGCAAGAGCACAGCTGCAAATTCAAAGTTGCACAGTGCGAGCTCTACTTCCCTGCACTGACAAAATGTATTTGCTGTTGAAATTAAGACTTTCTTCTCTATGATTCACCATTTCATATCTTACTACTTTCTCAGACATTACAGAAATTCAGAGACAAGAAGTTTTCCCTTTAATCTGAGTCTTATGCATAAACTTCAGGAGAAAAAATATAGTTTTCTTTAAGATACGCAAGCGTTTGGTTCAATATTTCGTTAAGCAGTATGAGCAAGTGTATAATCTATGTTGTTCTATGGAAAATTCTATGTTGTTCTATGAGCAATAATACATTAGTCACAGAAAACATCAGCAGTTACTTAAGGCAACACATTTCCTTGGTCTTCTCTGACACTAGCCCCTCCCTGTGCATTTAGAAACTATTTCCTGTTCCTTTACAAGGTGATTGACCCTTTGTACATTTGAGGTATTCTCATTAAGGGCATTATTGAACCCATATCTTAAATAATGTTAGAACAAAAGACTTCCCAAGAGGTTCCCAACTGTTCTGGCATGGAGCATGTGACACTAAGTGATTCTGCACTCTCAGCTCGGAGACACCATGCACCGTGCAAATGTCCCAAACGGCAGTTTTCGGAATGAGGTATCAACACACAGCTTCAAATCAACACACTTCACGTCTCCTTTTCAGTTTCATTAAGATTAATTACCATTTTTAAATGCCAAATCCGGAGAACTGTTCTGAGTTCTGGTGTATTCGACTCTGTTCTTGCCTGCGTAGGAGCCTCACTTGCTGCCACAGATAGTACCCGCTACTGTAAGGTACCTTCCTGCATTCTCACAGGGGACATTTAGGGCTACGTGGAGAAACAGAGACTACAGAACTACTGAAAATCATCCTGGCATTAACTTCTGTGAAAGAAGGGACAGGTCTAGAAGAGCTTTCATTGACTTGAGGCACACGCTGATTACCTTTCCTCCCAACGCTGAGGACTTCTTCAGCTTGAGCCTGATTAGCCATGCATAGTAACAGGAATGAGAGTTCCCCTAAATACAGTCACAGAGCAATAATAGTCATTTAGGGGTGTGTATGCAGGGAATATAAAACAACTTGGAAAAACTAAGTGTGTGAAGATAGCTTTCAGAGATGCAATTATGTGTCTTTCCACCACCATGTTTCATGTTGCTCTGCCTTCTGCCCTGTCTGTTGTATTGGTCTCTCTGTGCAGCTGCAAGATCACCAAAGACAGTGATCTTTGCAATTATACAACATCTAGTACCTCTGGAGCACTGTCAAAATTATTTAGTTACGGCAGAAACTAAATCAAAATAAATCAGGAATGAATCTGTGGACTGGACTTCCCACTTCACATTCTCCTGTCCTTGCTACACCTACTGTAAGCAAAGCATAAATAGCAACAATATTTATTTATAGCATCAATAACGCTGACTAAAATGTGGAACAAAAGGTTCACGGGTGCCAAATCAGGTTGTCTCTATGTCCACAGAAAAGGAGTTTACTGAATGCAAAGTTAGAAATCTTTCCTCAAAGACTGTTCTTGTCTACTCTTTAATGAAGTGATAAATATTTCCCCAGTGCAAGGGCTAAGCAAGCAGATCACATACATTTAACAGGGGTACATAAGGACCAAGCGAGAATATCCTGCCTGGTACAACCTGTATTTGATGTTCATCCAAGGCCTTGTATTCTATAAAGAGATTGTGTGTGTGTATATTCGCATCTTTGTCTACATCAGGTGTGTACTTTTGAAATGGGTGTCTCACCCACGTGCTGCATGCTATCATATTGAAAATCATCTTGGGTTGCATGGACTGGACTCCTGAAGACATGCCCTTGGCTGCCTGTGGATGTCCTGTCCCTGGGACCAAACAGGAGAGAGTGTATAGTGAAAAGCTTGTAGATGCTGGGTCCTCATTTTGACTGCTATGGGTGTAGAAAATAAGACAGAGTGATGCACCCCCTGGAAGCTCCTGTTCTTCTCAATTGACTCTGCAGGCAGCCAAAGCTGCCTAGCTCAGACACAGATGACTGACTTGACAGACCTATAAAGCTAGGAGAGATAAATCCCACCCTAGGCATCTAACTCTAGGCAGCGTGAAATACTCTTTGTTCTTTTAAGTGCAGTCACCATAACAGACAGGCCTACTATATCTTCCTGTTTCTTTTTGTGCCCTCACAGCGCAGAACATAACAGTTGACAACATGTTAAATAATGACAGGTAGATAACTATTCCCAGGGATGTGGCGGAGTCGTCTTTGGCTCTCGGAGAGCTCGGTGGTTGTCTGATTCCTCTGGTCTCACCTCATAGAAGAAAAATCACCTCTCTAAAAGGTGGGGAATGGCAAGTTTCACGTTTACAACAGCTCAGTATTTTTTGCATCAGGGCTTCAGGATGGATAATGCTCATACTGCAAACAACTGGCATTACTCCCATGTCGCCAGCCCTGACCTTTGGCCGGTTTGCTTTGTTATACAGACCTGTGGACTCGAAGATTTGCCAGCAGCAGCAGGCCAAAGCACAACCCTGTCATAAAACACCTTGTCATAAAAAAACACGTAGAACAATCCAGCTTTTCAATGGATAAAAAAAAAGTGTGTGAGAGTGCAGGCAAGGCCACCAAGGAGTGCATGCAAGGTCGTGTCTCTCCTGCTGGTGCTCTGACCAGGCTCCGCAGGCTCCTTGGGGCAATCAGCCGGTCGAGGCTCGCAGCAGTCAGGCACATTGGCTCCTGTTCCCCATTTTTTCCTCCACAACATTTTTTCCCTGTCTGCCTCTGTAAGATTTTCACTCGTCTGACTCTTTTATACTATCCTATTTTCTATGGTTTTCTGTAACTGATACACAGGCCCAGGATTATGACTATCAAAAGGAACAGCCAAGGCTAGGGACATTGTTGGGAGTTTTTTGAGCATGCATTCCTCAGATCAGAGGAGCTTTCAGTCAACTTGTCACTGCAAATTTTCTATTACTGTAATTTCTCTTCTTTACCACTTCCTACTACATGACTGTTACCCCTTTGCTCAGCACTTATGGTCATAACATTTAACTGCGCATAGAGGAAAAAAAGAAAAGGAAAAATAAAGAAGAAAAGCAACTACAATTCTTAAAGTCTGGTTACTTTGCCACATGTGAGTTGACATTGAAAAAAATGTGTCCTTATTGTTTTAACATGTTCCCGTCACGAGAACATCAGCTCTATAACAGGAATCTCAGTCAAAATCATAGTCAAGATTTCCTGTTGTGGTTTGCCATGTTAAAGTAATAATACACCCATCAGGTTAACTTCTAATAAACTCCACCATACTTTGCTTCACAGCCCTTGGAACGAAAACGGTGTGAGTACATTTCAATGCTGTGTTCAAGCCTCTGATTGCCTCTAATTTTCTAATGAAACTGAGGAGTATTTTCCTAGTTCAGCTTGGGGACATTCCACGCATTGCTGAAATCTGGGTCATGGCACAAATGTGTTCAGCAGTTGGAATTGTTTTAGTGGCTCAGATTATGCTGCCTCCAGGGCTCACCTGTGCTAACCCCAGCCATGACTAGCAAGTTCAAAATACATGCGGAGGGGGAGACAGAGTTCAGCTGTCTCACTTCTTCACTAGAAAAATACTTTTCCCACCCAGTGCAGCAACCCTCCTCCTTTTCCAGGAAGAGTCAGAGAGTGAGAATGAGTTAGGCTGCTCTCTGGGAGTGGCCATCTGCTCTGATTTGCTGTGTCAACATCCTCACACGTTACAGGCAACCACTTTTCTACAGCAGCGCTCTTCTGTCCTACAGGTATTATCACTCATCTTTCTTCTCTTTTTATGGTTTTCCTCCACCATGTTTCCTGGCTTTTGTCTTTCTCTCAAGGAGCACAAGTAAGGGTACTGCCCTGCTTTTTACTTGAAAAAAATGAATTGTCCTGTGGTAAAGGCAAAAATTGCAACACTGCGGAGGTTAGTTATCCCTCTGGTTTTGACAGGGCCAAGACAGAATGGCAGGGGGTGAGCGCAGGTAAATGCGAAAATAAAGGAGAAATGTGGGAGGTGTCTGTCACTGGGGCGTTTGCTCGCATTGAGAACCTCTAGCCACCCCAGTCTGGCACTCATTGCAGCCTGGCACTGCCAAGGACCTCTTCTCTTCTGGGACATTGGCTCTGCGCTGGCCAAAGCCCACCTGAGCTGTAATTCCACTCCTTTCACTGGAGTTATACCATTTAAATTCAGCTGTATGTTTTTCTAGGTAAGAGAGTTACCTATTAATAATCTTCACAAGCTTATGCTCTGAATCTTGGGGGAAAATTCAGTTCCATGAAGAATGCTTTAGCTTTCTGCTGACCTAAAGCTGTGCAACGTTCTATGGCTTCACACTGCCAGTGAACACAGTCTGATTGTGCTTGTTCACAAGCAGAAGCAAGGCAAACCAAGAGCAAGCAGTTACAAACAAGAGCATTGGTATTTCACTCCATATGATTAGCTTTTGTCTCATTGCCTGTGCATCCTCAGAGCTTATGGTCCGAAAGATAACTAGATGTTTTCAATATAGCTCTGGTCATCAAACCTGTGCTTAAAACAGAATTTTGATAGTCATGCACAGTTCTGCTGTAGCTAAACTCTGTGAGCTCTGGGCATTTGTTTTTGCAGTTCTTCTAGGTAAGTATTTGCTTTCTGAATGCTCATCTGGCCATACAGTAAGTTCAGCTTTTGTTTTGATGGGTCATCTGTGGTGCAGATTTTTGGCAGTGTGAGAATTACGTGATTGTTTTTCCAGCACTGAAACACAAACGGCATCGCAGGTCCTACCTGCTGAGATGTCCATGACACTGGGATGTGTGCTGCTCATCAGCAGCAATAATTCTAGAATAAAAAATTAGTAAGAAAAGAACTCACTGCTTTTGCAATGACATTTGCTTTGATTGATCAGCCGATTTAAACCCTCAACCTTTGGTGTCATAACACAGATTACTTAACTAGTGTCATTAGCTGGTGGCAGAAGAAAGGTGTTACGCTTTAGGGAGACTGGCAAAGAGCACACTTGTTTTACAAACCCGTCAAACCAGAATATTGGGATGTCATAAAAAGACACAGTTTCATTTGAGTGCTGGTTTATGTGTACATAATGGAAGTTTTAATGTATCTTAGGTTTGAGGGGAAGAGGAAGATGAGGTGTTTCCCTACCAGGGAATGAAGGTTTCTTTTTTCCTCATATGGTCCTATTGCTAGCGGAAAAGTGTCTGGCAGGAAGCAATCCTGAACTGAGTCTGAGGGAAAGTCTGCGTTATGCAAGAATTGCAGGGAATGTGGGCTTCCCACAAGAACAGCAGTCAGGCTTCCTCCCGTACTGATGGTTGGCTGAGATCCTCCACTCTTTATAATGAAAAAGGGAAAGGCAAGCCTGCAAATGCTCAGGAAAAGAGCACAAAATTGCAGAGAGGACTCGTCCGCTTTCCCTCAAGCTGAGCTAGTAAGGCTTTCCGCAGTTGTAGACTGTGGACATCAAAAGGAAAAAAACTGCTAGTGATTACTGCCGCCAAACTTAGGCACTGTTTATTTAAATTCCCTTAGCAATTGACTTGTAGTGCTGCAAAGTCCCAGGAGATTTTATTCCACGGGGATTTATGGCAGAGGCAATGCAGATGAAGAAGAAATTGTATTCCATCTCAGTTGTCATTAGTGAACAAAGGTACTCAAATGTGTCCTCTGATAAAGGCTTTTTTGGCCAGAGCAGGGCTCGAAAGGGAAGCAGAGAACATGCAGCTGTTAGGTACGTTGCTGCTCTGTGCGCAGTAGGGATTGAATTGAAGGAAATGCATAACCTAGCCAGCCTGTGATAACAGCTTCCACCTAATCCCCAACCAACCATCCCAAACCTCCAAGCCGTAACATGATTTTTGGACCAGGTTTGCAGCATCCACCTCCTATATCTTTCTGAACACTTTAGAGGGATTCTGTCTGTTGTTCCCCAAAGAGGCTCTTCAGCTTTTCCTTTAATTGTTTGACAGCCCACTTCAAAAAAAAAGCACTGCATGCATGAAAGATAGAATTGTACCCGCAGTCAGGGTGTATTAAAACTGGAAACTACAGGCAAATATGTCACTTGAAAGCTCTCAGAAAAACAGTTCATAAACCACATCAGTTGATACCAAATACAGAACAGCACAGCTATATAAAGAAGAAGGTTGGCTGCCATAATTGCCAGAAAACTGTCCTCGTTGATGGAGTCTGCCAACAACAGGTGATGTAAGAGCTAGCAATGAATGAAGCTGTGAATGTGAATGTGATGTCTGGCAGTATTTCTTGAGAGATGTTCACAGCATAGCAGCTGGAGACTTACAGAACACCATTAAAAAGAGATGCCTGAGGATAAATCTGTGCAGTCTGACCCTTATGGCCAACAGGAAACATCTCCTGCATGTTCTGTTCTGCTCGTCCGCACATCCAGCTTGGGCTGGATTGAGCATTGTAAGTCATGTGCAATGAACCAAGTCCTCTAAGACATTCCTGGCCACTCAGTTGTTTGCTCCATCCCTCTGCCAGTGTCCCCGCGGTAAGCTGGCAAAAGGTGGCATCATGTAAGGTGGGGAAAAACAAAGTGCGCCTGTGCCTCAAGTGAACGCAGTGCATGTTCAGTCATGTAAGCAGAAACGCACTGTCACCAGCACTATGAACTGTAGCGGCTGCAGGGTGAATGCACGTCACCCTCTGTGATCCCTGCTGTGACCTGGAGGCAGGGAGCTGCTCAGAGAGCCGGAGGAGGATGTCACAGCCACTTATCTCATGGCTGACAGGGCCTCAGTCCCACCAGAGCCCCTCCGGACAACAGCAATCCAGCTGTGTTTGCAACACAGAGTTGTTACCTGTGGCTAGAGCGAGGCCACTGCTTGTCAATTCACCAGCGCTTTCAGTCTCAGTCACCCAGAGACGTTTGAACCTCAGCCACTGGCAGGCTCCATCCCTTCCTGTTGCCTGGTATGCTGGGCTGCCTGAAACACTGGAGCTGCAGTTTCTCTGCCAGGACACTGTTCAGACTAGCATATCTACGTCTGACTGGATGGGCCCGTTGTCATCCTTTCACCTTCTTGGCATGACCCTTATCTTGTTCAGTGCTTGGCAGCTTGGCTTGCTGTTTCTGGCTGCCCTGCCCCACGAACAGTGCCGGGCGAAGGCTGCAATTTGCAGCAGCCCCAAGCAGCGTGGACAGAGCCTGGCTCCGGCTGAGCTGCCCTGGTTGCTCTGGCGGGAGGGCTGAGGGGGGCTGTGGGTGCTGCAGGGACACTTCTCGAGTGGGCATCGGAACCTTTGCCACCTGTACTGCTCCGGAGGGAGGAACGACAGGGTACCAGAGTGAAATTCAGGGACTGTCAGTCTGTTTCTCTGGAAGCAGGGTTTTACTCTCAGCATGGTAAGTAATCTTAGTCTTATCATCCAACCAAATGCAAAAGGAAACAAATATTTAGAAGGTTTCAGGGGAAGTAGAAAATGTCTCAAGAATTAAATGGACTGAAGGATAAGGAGTCTCAGTCAGTGAGTGAGTTTATCCTTAAACTACAGCTTAAAAACCTGATGGGTTTTATGAAATGAGATCATGGTTTCTCTCTATTTTGAGGAAGCACATTCACATACTGAAAAAATAGCAAAGAACAAACTCATGTGCATTACTTGGCAAGGGCAGCAGATAAGCCAGACGGCTATCCAGTATGCTGCAAACCAAATGGCAGGCTGCATAAAGCTCTGCAGCTGGGCAGGAAAAAGAGGAACGTGGGCAAGTGCTTGCCATGCATATGCTCAACAACTGTTGCATGTCTTCCACAGCAAAAAAAACGCATTCCCACATGTCCTGCCTGGTCAGGTGCCACAGTAGCAGCCATGGAGGAGGAAAGGGCTGTCACCATTTGCCTCCAGAGCACAGCGGGTGTGACTGCATGCGTGCCTGCAAACTGCCCCGTTTTTCTACAATGATACAGTTCTAGATTATGAATAATTTAGATAACACAGTAATTAGGGCCATATAAGTATCATCTAGACAAAAGAGGAATTCTCTCCAGCTGAGAAAGTTCCCTTTGGACTGAGCCACGTTACCAGCCCACTGGAGCTGGAACAGCTCGTGGGTGTATGTGTGTCCTTGTGTCCTTCTGATGGACCTTCAGCCCTCTCAGCTGTTTAATTGGCATCTCTCAGTAGCACTAAGTTCATTTTTCAAAGTAGCTGATAAGTAATCAGAAAAAAACCTTTCCACAGCCAGAATATTATCTGGGCAGTCTTGTCTCCCCAGAGGAGAGGGCAAGAGAGCAGTATCTTAGGAGAGGTCTTCACTTAAAAAATTGCAAATCCATGACACACTTTCAAGTAGTTCAGAATTTTTCCTTTATCCTCTTATTTGACTTTTGCTTCTCATGCCAAGATATTGTCAGTCAAATCTGGGTTTGTAAAATAATTTCTTTTTGGGCACAGAAGCAGAAACACGTGAGCTGCTTGTAAACACTTCAAACACATGAGGCATTTCTCTTCAGGGAGGAACTCTCACTGTACCTGGTGTAGGTATGCATTCTGCAGAAGAAAGTCCTGTTTTCCTCCTCTAACAAATCCGTCTACCAGGGAGCAAAATTCCATCTTTAGCAGCGAGCACCCCACTCTTGCACCAAGGTAGGAAATCCCCATGCATTATTGCAGAAAAACTTGCACACCATAAAAACATCTTAAAGGCAGCTGAAATGAAGAATGGGACAGGGAAGAATAGAGATTCCCTTAGGCTGCCTGTCTCTTAAAGCAATGCTGAGGACTTTTCCAGAATCCAGGCTGTGGTCCCAGCCACGTGATCTGTGAGAGGATACGGCAGAAATGAAGAAGTTTGTACACGGGTGATGGGACTGAGCAAAGGCTCAGCAAATCTTGAAATTGAAGAGAAATTGAAAAGATTGGAATCGTTGACCCTGAAAAGGAGAATAATAATAAGGGACACAATACATGTCTGTAGGATAATGAAAGATCTAGAGATGATAGATATGGAGCACCACTGCTCATGCAGCAGCAAGGGAGCATTCAATGAAAGAAGAGGCAGCAAACTGAAAACTGGCAAAGGACATATTTTTTTCTCACCATGCATAGCCAGGCTGGGGAATCACAGTACTCAAGAACCTATGGAAAATGAAAAAGAGCTGAGCGTTTTAATAAGTATCAGGAATATGCTTTGTTTCTACTGGCATAATGTAGCACCTACCCGTTACCCAACACAGATTAAAAAAATGAAATGAAGCAAAAATCTCCAAAGACGTATTACAAACACAGTGTCCCACTTTGCATTAGTGTGTTTATAATCTTTGGGATTTAATAACTTTATAGCCATTTGCATTGCTATGAGGAAGACATTTCTTCAGAGGAAGATAAGAAAACATGGCTAAGACGAGTGCTTGTGCACACTTAGTGGCATAGCACAAGGTCTTCTCTCTGGATCTGAAGTAAATTCATTTTGATACTCTGTCAATATACTGCAAATCTCTTAGGAAGGTGCTATTCCTTGAAAAATTTTTTGTTTCTGACTGTTCACTGAAGAAAATGTGCAGAAAGCGGGACATTTACTTTACAGCATAACTGCTACCAGAAAAAGGAAAGCAAGACAGGTAGCGATGACCTTGGAAAGCATTCTCTGTGCCTTTTCTTTTTCTATTTTAATTGAATGCTTAACAGTAAATGTTGATCTCTGCCTCGATTGGGGGACTGTGGACCATTCTGATGGCACTGTCAACAGGGTCTGTCATCCTCTTTAATAATTTGCAGCACCTCGTTTTTTGTGGAAAGAAGCATACCGGCATCACAGCAGAGTCAGAAGAATTTTTATGCACAGAATGATTTCTAGGAGGTGGCCCAACACATTTCACAGAATAAAAGAAGCCTTTTCAAGGGCTATGTAGGGAGATCAGACGAAAGAAACTGTCAGCCTCACTGAGAAATTAAAAACTAGCATGATTGAGAAATATTTTGCAATTATTCCTTGTTCTGATACAGCAAATCTTGCAGAAGTGCGGCAAGATCGCAGCCTAGCAGTACTAGAAGGTATACAGACCCGAAGAACGAGACTATCACTGCCCTTGAGGGTTTGTGTGCTAACTAGATGAAACAGACACAGGACAGGGAAAAAATACATTATCTGACTTTTACAGATTAGAGGCTAAGGCACATGTAGATTAATTGAACGGTGGAAGTCTGCCCTTGAGCCAAGAGCTGAACCTGGATCTCTAGAGCCCCATTAAGCACAAGACCAACATTCATAACCTCAAGCTGTGTTGTCAATGTAACAATCGCAGCTAAACAGAAAACTTAATTCCGGGTCTCCGAAGAGCAATGTTAAAGTATCCTTTTACATATTATTCCAGTAGTGCCCAGAGACCCCCCGTTCTGTTCCGTTGGACACTATATAAACTTAGCAAAGGAGATGCTCTTGGCCAACCAAACAACAAAATACAAGTGGGGAGAAACAGTCACTTCAGATTTAATCCTATACAGTGAAGAACTGATTTCCTTAGTAGTTATGCACAAGGATTGCCTGTAGTCTGTACATATAGCAGTTCTGTGGTGTATTATTCTTCACGTTGACTGTACAGCCTGCTTAAAAGCATACTGATGTTTTTGAGATTCTTTCCCCTGCTTTCTGGCCATTTCAGACGTCACATTATAAAAAACTTGCTGAATCATGTGCTTGTGTGGACAAAAAATCATCTAGCATAATTTTGAAGTTTTTCAAGTAGAACATGTCCTCAGCTTTCCTTTTAGTTTTTTTTGCTGTGCTCTAAAGGGTAGGGATTAGTGCGCTCTCATCTGTAAATTAATATGCTTCTCTTCGTAAGTCTTTGTTAAAACAAAGACTGACAGGCATAAAATCAAAATATAAACAATGTTTGAATTATTTTACTGTGCCAGTGTCAGATATTTTGTCCTATTTGGGAAAAAATGGTGTTTTAATGATGATCCAGCAAAGAGCATCACTGATTTTAGAGGGTGTTCATGTTTTAATCAGCAGCCCTTAGGTGAAAATTAGACTAAAGCATTGCATTTTCTTAGTCTGATTGCTTTTATATAATATAACATACTGTAATAGCCTATATAATAATGTCTTTAATTATAAAACATTTATGGGTACCATTCAGGCACAAAAAAAGACTATTCTGACTCAACAACTTATTTCCCCTTGGTGCCCCACTATTAATGCCTTAAACACAGTTGCCACATATTATCTCATTATCTCAGTCATCTTTACATGGTGAGCTCTAGCATTGTGCTGAGAAATATCATTTTTACTCTGCACATTCCTGGGGACTGAGGAGCTTTGGGGATGCACACACGGCAAGTTGGTGGTCAGGAGGCTTTGCTGTAGTGTGGGTGGCTTAAAGGCATTTGTTTCTTCCATCTGAAATTACCTTGGTAAAACATGAGTGGACCTTCCAGATGTGACCATGTGGGTACAAATGGCTGGAAGCGCACCTGACACTGACTGGTGTTCGCAGGTGAGCTACAGACCTCGCTGCTTCTGCTCGAGCCATGCCTGGGCATGCCATCCAGCTGGACGGAGATGAGCCCAGAGCAGCGCATGGCGAGTGCCTCTTTTGAAACGTAGATCTAGCAGAAGCTGGAGTGCTAGGAATTAGAAAAATCCCCAAAGCCATGAGCTGCTTTTACCGGCTTCCTGGAACACAGTAAAGGGCATTTTAAAGAGAGTCGAATGTGCTACACTTCATCAGAAGACGTGCTACACAGGCACCTGTATCCTCCTTTATCCCAGGGGGGCACCACAGGGAGCAAGATCCGTTATCCTCTGTCACATACTCTGAGAAAGTGCCTCCCCAGCAGTCAGATATCACCAGTCCCTAGCTGTTTACCTCCTATCTAATCCTGATACTCTGTTTTTCCAAGAATTGTGTTTAGATTTTTCATCTTCCAAACACACTTGCTATGTTCATCAGGTTCAGAGCAGCTGGAACTTTGCACCCTCAGCCCCCATGCAGCCTGGCTAATGGCGAAATTGTTCCTGAGTGGGTGAAAAATTCAAGTCAGGTCGCTGCAGGTTATTGCAGTATGATACACTATGTAATGAAAATTCATGTCATGTTGTGAAACATACTGAACTGCTAAAACCAACAAAATGCTGGCAGGGAATGTTCTTTGAGGTTATCTTTAGACTGAATCTGCTTGGACTTTTGACACCTACTCAGCATGTCTCTTGGCACACAAGAAACATCTTATCAAAATGCTGAAAATGTTTAGTCAGTAACTTAATGTATTCCCTTGTAAACGTCTTCTTTGCTTCCTGAACTCTCTTCCTCTCTCTCTTTTATTTACTGTTTTGATGCTCAACTATAATCATGTCATAAGCAGGAGGCGATGTTCTTGGGAAGGAGATACAACTTGTGACCTGGAGAAGAACTTATCTCTCTATGTAAAAGGACAAACGTCTTCCAGTAAGTTCTATGCATTCAGTGTATTAAGCTGTCAGTTATTACTACTATAATGTTATGTGCATTTATTTCACACAGATATGACCTATAGTTTTGCCTACTGATGGGCAAACTAGTAGTTTTTAAGGAACTGTATACTTATGCTTTCCATGTACATACACTAGTGTGTGATTTAAAATACTCAGTGTGACAACATTATGTGCTCATGCTTCAGTTATTTTTCTTCGGTTATTCTGAAATAATTACCCAAGCAACACATACACATCTATGTTTGCATAGATAAATATTTGTATAAGTACTGATGTCAAAATGCATACACATATACATATCCAACTGTTGCAGAGCAATCCAGATAGATACATATATCTAATGTTAGAAGTGAGTACGCATTAGCAACCAGAGTAGTAGCATACAAGATGACAGCTTTACGATTCTTTCTATACATCTATTCGTGTGTTCATACAAAACTGGCAATCTGTTCCATGGAAAATTGTGGAAGTTGAAGCCATGCGAACCATTTCTTAGTATAAATCATAGCACATAACTGCCCAAACCTTACATTAAGTTTGAAAGTTAAGAGTAGTGTAAGAAACAAGTTAAACTTAAAAAAGAAAAAAAGGTGGTACACACAAACATATGACACATCCCATGTGTACAAGGGATCTAAATAAAGCCCTCTCTGTGGGAGAACAAATCCACATAGGGGTGCACACATGGAATTAGCACACGTACAAATAAGACTATGCAGGCTCACATCTACAAATAGTATCATAACCTCAGCTGCAAACTGGTGACTCTTTTTTCCAGAGTATAGATTTATCACCTGCTTAGTCATTAGCACTCTGCTTTAATAATTGCAATTCAGCACGCTCACAAAATGCAATCATATATTCTCTCCAAATCTCCAAACTGTCTTGACTTTGGATTAGGTTTCTGCAAGTGCTGGTTTCATGCATTCTTTAAAGTCTAACACTCTGACCCTCCCTACTCAGTCCTTGAAGTACTTTAAGACAAAACAACACAAAGCTAAATTCTAAACAACAGATAGCACAACTCAAGTACACAAAATATTTCAAAAGTAAAAAGACAACATAGATAGATATATTCCGGGTGTAAAATCCCAGCAGGAAACTTAAGTTAGGATTTTAGCAGAGCAGCCAAAATATTTATGCTTCGATCTGAAAGTGTAGACATGTAGATACATTTCCAAGGTTGAAAGCAAGACTGTCAATTCTGAGCTCCTGGGACCTGCAACAAAAACAAGTCAGAAAATTCCCCTTAAATGTTGTTTCTGATAATCAAGAGAAAAGCAAGGATGCTATGAAGGTTCTAAAGGAGAGCATTCTTTTCCCATAATTGGTAAGCGTACTGTCATAGAGGGAATCCACTCCAGACAGGGTTTAACAGCAGTTAAAAACTTACTTCTTATTGTGAATAACTAAAATACTAGACTTCATCTAAAAAGTAATAATGCTAGAGAGTGAAAGATGTACCACATGAAAGGTTTTAGGTCTCACCAGCGGCCGCATGTGAGTTTAGTAGCATTCCCATGTTACAGAATTAAAGCATTACAAATCCTTTTGGTGCAACAAGGTTGAAGCAACAAAGACAAGTCTTTAAAGGAAGTGAACAGCTTTATGTGACACTTTCTTCTTTAGCCCAGCCAGCTTTATTGCAAGCAGGCGTTGTACATAAACCTTATTCTCCCCAGACAGTTTTTGTTGCAGTCGGTATTGCACTAAAGCAGAGTGGAAGAGGAAATGAAGGAGGATACCGTACTTGGTGGAATTTTTATTGAATTCCACTCTATATTCATTGTCCTTAAAGAACATGGTGCTATTTCCATACCTAATCTCATCAGGAGGGACTTTGCCCAAAGAACGCCTCAGCACACGCGGATTGAGAGCCTGGCCCTCCGAGCAGTGGTGCAGACAGCTCTCTGCTCCTGTGCAGAGTGCATGGCATTTGCTCCTGGGGTTTGGCTCATGAGGTTTCCAACGCAGGAATAAAGTCCGAGGCTTTTTCTCCCATTAACATCTTAGTTTGTCTGGTCTCTGGGGCAATGAGATTTTAAAAACAAAGCCAGAAAGTTCCTCTGTGTTAAAAAACCCTTGCCAGAATGGGTTTGCAGTGTAGCACATGCGTTATTATTTCATTATAATGCTTCTCTCTCCACCCCTCTACTCCATTGTAGTCAAGTTCCCTGTAACTGTTCTTATTTTAATATGTTCTCGTTCTTCTCCTTTTTCCTCTCACTTTAATTGATTTTTCCCCCTTCCCATTTCCTTCCCTCACAGCGCAGGGACACACTGGCTTTTTACTTTGTACGAAACTTCCAAATATACTCTATTCACAAATGTTCCTCTTTAGTAGGAAGCGGGAAGTCAACTTTCCTTATTACAGCTTCCATTAATTGTGCTTCAGCAGGTCACAGGAAAGCTCAAGATATGTGCACAGAGTTGACTCTATAAATCATCAGTAATGGAGATGAAATCTTCTTCTCGAGTCTCCTAGAGGGAAGTGATTACAGCAGTAAAATATCATCTTTGCAAGAAAAATTGTGTAATAATAACTTTGTGGGATTTCATATTACTGCTGTAACTGTACTGAGCACTCAGGTGCATCAAGAGCTTTAATAATGTATGTGTGGGTGGCAAATTATCCATAAAGCATCTACTGAATTGTGGATAATGTTCATTTTATATTCTTAAAGATAACAAGCCTTTGGGCAGATGCCGTCTCATGCCCCACACTCATGACATCTAGCAGGAATATTGAAAGTACAGCATGCTGACCACTTCCCTGAGCGTAAGCATTCCCCCCAGCACTGCGAGCGATATGAATTCCTATGGAGGCAGGGGATGAAGCACAATTATTAAAGGCATATTGCACAGAATAAGCTAAACTTCGTGTCAAGAGCCTGCATGAGCCTACCATACAATGTTTCTGTGCTCTGCATCAGAGGAAACTTCTTACCGGAATCACTTTGGTGTCTGATGAATCCGAAACATGAATACAAAACACGTAAATGAGAGGGAGGCCTGCAATCTGGTCTCTTTACCTGCAAATATTTTGTAGAAAGTAATGCAATAGCTGTTAATGCAGCAGCTGGATTCCTGCACTGCCTGCTTCATCCCCTGGACACACAAAGTGAACCCTCTCTTGCTCTCTGTCCTTAGGAACGTTTGATTATTTCATGTTAAGTGGAAGAACTCTAACAGAAAAGGGTGAAATATCACAAAAGAAGCAGAAGCATTCATGCTGAGTCCAGTGCAGTTACCTATCTAGCAGGACATCTTAAAAAAAATCCATGCAATGGGGTGTTAGAACTTTTGCTTTTAGTTGACAGCTGGGTAGTGATTTGTATTAATAGAAAATAAGCAGCCATGAGCTTGCATGAAAGCGAAACCTTCCCCCTGCCCCTCCCAAACATCCCCAAGCCTCGGATAGGACTGTATTCGTCCCTTCATTGGTTTGGGGGCCAAGATTTTTATGCAATCGCCTAACAGAAATAATTTGCTCTATCTGAAATGATTTTGGAAAAGACACAATGTCCCAGTGTGGCAAGACCGTAAGATTATCAGTCTTTTACCTAAGTTTCAGGTATGTACACACCTTGAACTTCTGTATCCTCCCTTTCCTTGAAGCTTGCCACCTCTGATAATCCATTACCTCTTCATGCTGGGGCTCACGTTTGCTACAGCTGCCTGTTTGAACCAGATCGTTCCCCAGCCCACACGGCTCAGCTCAGTGCAGCAGTGCCATCTCTTTTGTCAAGCAAAATCAGAGCTGCCAGTGACCAGCTCCATTACAGAGCATCAGGCTGCAAAATGACTATGTTGCTTCTAAATGAGGCAGCAGTGTCTCCTAAACCACCTTCCCTTTTGCTGCTGTGTAACCGGAAAGGCAGTATCAACTCCGTCGGTTGTTACAGATGCAAATGGAGCTGGAGAGTCCGTCCAAGGCTGGAATCAAACTAATCACAGCTGTGCTGGGTAGGTAGGTCTGCCAGAGAATTTATATCTTGATCTTAAAACTATGCTGTTAGCAGAAGTATAGCATACATTCTCAGGACAGAAGGATATTAAAAAAAATAAAAACCCATTTGTCTATTTTTAAGTGGCAGAACCAAAAATCTGTCAACAGATTACCCTTTTCTGGATCCTTCATACAAAAAAACAGTTTCTTGCACTAAAAATAAAGACAACTGTAAAGATTTTGAAAAAAATTACTCATACACTAGCTATTTTTCTAAGGATTATAATTCTGAACATTTTATACATGGAGAAATGATAGACAAATTCATACTTCTGAACAGTCGTACAACATTCTGGGAGAAAAATAAGATGTTTTATTTGGCTTTTTCTATTTGTTTCTTTATGGTGTGTGGCAGGAAACCCTGGAATATATTAATTTGATCCCTAAGCACAACGTCCTTGAAAGCATTAGAGGATCGGTATGGAAGATACACCCAATAGTTCAAAACCCTTGTTTGCACCACGCACAGCAAATCCAATACAATAAGTGAGTTACTAAATATAATGAACTTGAGAGACTTGCCAAGCTCTTTGTACTCTGTGTTTGGCAGGCAGGTTTTGTCCTTGTCTCCTGCTAGGTACCTTAGTGTGTTTATCGATCTTAGTTTGTCACCCTGAGGTCAAATTACAGCTATCTGGAACTGCACCTTCAAGCCAATCGGAAATTATAGCCGAGGCAACACAGCAGGACACAGCGTCTCGGCAGTGTTTTCCACCAAGGACTCAGGAGCTCCAGGGTCCTGGCCATCACCTGGCCAACTCCCAAGTGAAGCTCCAGCTATTTTTCAAATGAGCTGCTATGGGGACTGTTCCTTTCCTCACAAGCCTCTGTTATGATTATGCAATGATGGCCAGCAGCCTGGCAGCAGCTTCTTTCCCTGAAGTGTTGTGGGACTGGCCACCAGGCAGGGCTGAGCAGTTTGCTCTGTACCTTTCCTTGCTGATTCACCGATAACTACATCTACAGTGAGGACGGTCTCTCAAAGTTATTTGCTCTCCTCAGACATAGGCTGCTGGGAGCAAAATCAAATTAGAAACCAGAAGGATTTTTCCTCAGCTGATGTCTTCATTTTATGGTTTTTAAATGCAAGGTTTAAAATCTTGAGCGTGAAACTGCCCCAGATATAGGGGGAAGAAAAGAAACAGCCTGTCGTGCAGACCTCATCTGTTGTCCCCCGAGGACAATGCCTAAAATAACAAGAATTTCTGGACCTCCTGTACAAATTCAATCTATCTGATTTCAAAGTCGCTAGAAGAAAATATTCTTGCCTAAAACATGCAACCAACCGGACTTGCACAGCTCATTGACACAGAGCATCTGCTAGACCCTTTGAGCTGAAAAGACTACCAGAAACAGCTGTGCCTGCAGGTATCTATGACCTAAGGAGTAACTAGACACAAATAGGAGCTTGTGCATGCGTAAAGTCCTGAGAAACATCTAGAAATATAATAATCTATGCCACCATAAGCTGTGGAAGAGAAAGTGTCTCTTGTTCAGTACTTCCTTGTGCAGGAGATCTGGTCAGACTCCTCAAAGGTGCTAATGCAACAACTTCCTTGCACTCTGCTTTTTGTTGTTGCTTTGGAGTTTTTTTTTCACGTATCACTTCTAGGTGCAGGTTCTAGCTGCCTGAAAACAGCTCGGGAAACCTCTCCCAGTGCACCTCCCATCTTCGTGTCACCATCACCCTGCCAGAGGCGACTTTGCGTCCTGTTTGGAGGGCTCGGCTTTGGTCAGCAGGAGCCGTGCAGGCCAGCCCAGGCAGTGGGCACTCCTGGACAGCGCCAGGCTGCGGCCGGAGCCACTTCCCCAGTAAGGCCACCCTCTTTGGAAAACGTCTTTAATGGTAACTGATCACTTGGGGAAAAAGTGCTAAAATGGTGACCTAGGAATTGAAACAATCTTCTGATTGGAAAGTGAAGAGTATCTGCGTGTGTTTTTGAACAGGGCTTTAGTTATCTGTTCTGTACTAGTGGGGTTTTTTGCTTGCATATCAAATATACAACGCAAAGACCAAGTGCTTATGTGAACTGACAATACAAACTGGTGGATATACTATGCCACTGAATCATTGAAAGTCACACAGCCATTGGTTTACACACTAAATTGCTGTTTCTGTTGACCTTTGAGCTAAAGACAGTGAACAAGAATGGGCTTTTTGTTTGTTCCTAAAAGAAATTGGGAATTCTCTGTTGTTTTCTGTAAAGATTTATTATAAAGCTTAGAATAGTGTAAAATAAATATATGTTTATATGAAAACTGTAATCAGCTTTCGTTTCTTATTTTCAAGAAGTTTCATAATTCAGAAATTTCACATCTTACAAAGTCACTGAGAAATTTCACAAAGTGGAAAAATAGGGGGGAAAAAGTTGTGTTTTGTCCTAAACAAGAACTCTGTTGTAGTTATCTAAATGTGGTTTGGCACTTTTAAAGCGGAAAAGCTTTGAGTTTTTTAATTGTTTCCACTTAATTTCCAGGGTTTTTTACACCTCTAGTTTGACTGATTTTTATGTGTTTATAGTAATCGCTTTAAAAATACTACCCGGGGATGTAAATGTTCTTTTCCATTCTTTGCATGGTCAAATGCCTTTTGTATCCTAAACTTTATGGAGGTAGTCTTATGATTAAATAGATTTAAAGAAAGAGCATGCACCTGGCTGTATGTAATAATGGTCTGATTGAATGATGTTGATGATGTAAACACAGAAGGGAAGTGATAATGTGCATTGGCGCATTATATTCCCTGCCCATTGGCTGTGTTTTATTTCACCTGCTAACAAGTAAACACGGCAGGAGATACATCTTGCCCAGCCCCTGAACTGAACAACTTGCCAAGCGTACAGTACCCCTGCACCGACTTTGCTGCTCACAGGCTGTCAGGATTGACGGGCCATGTCTCAAAGGAGAGCTTATTTGAAGCCCATTCCGGCTTACCTGTCCTGCAAACAGGTGGAAGAGAGGCACAGGCTCTTGAGAAAAGGAGTCGTCTCTTTTCACAGTCCCCTGCACCCCTATCCTCAGAGCTGAAGTCACTGCAAAAATTCAAACCCAGCATCTCCAGGAGGCTCTGAACCACAGGGCACCAGTAAGCACTTCTGTCCTGCGTCGTGGGGGTGGACCGCACGGGGCTGAGCAGTAATGACCTGATGCATAGAGGTGAACGTACAAGGTCTGATGTATGAGGAACTAACTGAAGCCTTCATCCCAAGGCCAAGCCAAACCAGTGGGGAAATACTTCCAATGTTCAAAATATGTCACTTGGGAAAAAAACCACAAATCTCATGCTGGGCAGTTTCGTCTGCCTCCGTGTTTTCTGATTGTGAGCCAAAATGGCAAACTGCTTTTGGGTTTCTTTTGTTGCATTTTATGGAAGACCAGAGGGAAAAAAAAATGCAGATTGCCCAGGAAACTGAGTTCCCATGAGAGATTATTTTTTCCAGTTTTTCAGGTCAGTGTGTTCTTTGTGGTTAAGTGACATTTCACTAAAAATCCAGACTCTTGACTGGCATCTATTTGAAATGAAACTGCAAATCGAACCATGACTGATGAGAACTGTGGTTCTGGTTGTTCTTATTCCATCCAGAGCACCTATGTGAATGACATCACCAAGTACCTAAAAGACCTGACATCATCACAAAATTGCATTCTATTTTCTACTGTAAAAAGGCATCATCATTATTTCCGTGGTCTCTAAAGAGACATTGATTTTTTTGTGCCTCCTGTGGATGCTGCAATGCTATTTTAGTGTAATGCTTTTATGTCTATAGCAGCTGATTGCTTTGACCCTGAAGTCCTTCTTGCAGTGCTGCTGACTTGCTGAATCAGAGTCCATTCACATCCTCTTGCCAGAGAATAATATGCTGAATGCAGAACTTGCTACAGCAGCTATATAAGAAATGAAATGAGAGAACACAAAAATAAAGTAAAAGAAACTAATAGATAAGACATAATAATAAAAGATCTGTCAAGTTCAAGCAAATGTGAATGGCAGTGTGACTTTACATGCCACAAATTTTAAGTAGTACGCTTCATCTCTGAAGTGTTCATAGGAAACCTTTCTCTGGCTTCCCCTGATGGTTCAGCGATGATAAGGACATTGAAGTCAGGAATTCAAGTCTGATTCTTGCATCACCTTTAATTACTCCCATGAGGTGTGAAAACTTCAGAATAGTATAATATGGCTACAGAGGGATGGAGGTTCCTGAATTGCTGCTAATTCCAATTTTGGAGATGTAGTCTCTGCATGACTGTGACTTGATCTCAAAGGTATCCAAAGGCACTTTAGGTGCTACAACATTAAAGCCCTTAAAGTATCAGAAGTTCCATTTCTTGAAAAGAAAAACCACTAAAAGCCCTGATGCTACCAGTGAGGTAGTTTGGACTTAATTCCTAGATGGACACCCATGCACACCAGTGCAGATTAATCTCTGCCTTTCCTTTCCAAGCGCATCTGCCACCCTGGCCTCACTGTTGTGCATCCAACATCTGACACACTTGGTATCTAGGGTCACGCAACAGGAGACAGGTTTTTCCCTGCTGCAATTTAACACTGAAGGCACCTCTCAACCGTGCCAGATGATGTGTTGTGCCTGGGATTCACCTGACCTCTGACCAGGTGGACCTGTATGCTCATTCCTGCCTTGTGTCCAGCTGGTGAGACTTCTGCACCAGGAATTAAAGGGATTTGCATGCACTCAGCTTTCTTCCCTGGCACCTCTGTCACCTGAGGGAGTCATCCTGACCTGCTTGCTTAAAGCACATTCAATACAGCACAAATCTGAACGAGTGCACGTAACTGTTTCTTTTCTTGAGTCAGCTCTTTTAAAAAAGGAGCTTGGAGGAAGGTCCTCTCATGCCTGTTGAAAGCAGCAAGGTGTGCAGCTGGAGCATCCCGGAGGCAGCCACATTCAGCTCCCGGCTGCCCCTCCGAGAGGCATGGGGTGAGCTCTCCCCACCTGGTGGGATGCAGCCCCCACCCCAATCCCCTGCCAGAGGGTCAGCAAAATGTCATTTTTCACCACTCACTGATCAGGGGGCGAGGAAGCAAGGCAAGAGGGCAGCCAGGGGAAGAAGGTGGGAACACTGAGATGTACCCTGACTTCTGTACCCTCAAATCCTTACCCTGTAACCGTTTCTTTCTGCATCTTTTTCTGAGTTACCTCACCTTCCCCATACAGGGTAGGGGGAGTCTGCGTAGGACTTTGAACCCTGCTAAAAGCTTGTGACTCCGAAATCCTGCTGCAGATCTATGGCATCAGTTTCATCATACTTTTCTGCTGATGACAGCTATAAATGGGCTCCTGTACAAGGCTGCCATGCTACCTTGCTCTCTGTTGGCAGGGTGGCATGAAGTGCAAAATTCATCATGGACCTCCCAGTGCTTGAGTGTGCTTGGATAACTCTCTACCCTGGGAATAGTTTCAGAATTTTCTTAAACTCTTGTGCTGGTCAGATCTTCATACCATGATGGAAATCTCATTGCTTTTTATTTCTTCCTGCTGTGTCGTGCAGTCAGAAGCAGTATTTTCTTATGATAATGCAGTGAACACTGCCTGGAAGCAGAGAAGTGTGAAACTCAGCAGGAGAAATAAAGAGGAGAGAGATTTTTTCCCAGCCATAACTGAAACAGAGGCTTACTGGGTTTCCCAAGGAGTCTGGCCTTCAGACACCAAATAAATCTTTATTGCCACATTATACAGCTGAAAGAAAAGAGACTGCTAGGTAATAACGGATAACTTGCAGACTTGTATGTACAACTTGAATTCTTCTTTTCAGAGAGATTATTGGAGGATCAAAAGCTCTCTCTGTGTACCAGTCACAAGCGCTATATCCCATTAACTCCACTTTCAGCCTTCTTCTCCTGGGTGGGCTCCTCCGAGATGCTCAGCCTCCCCCTGGCAAAGCTCCCAGTGACACATTTTCCCCGGCAACCCCTTTGCTGCGGTGCCCTGGCTGTGGGGGCAGCAGAGCAGGTGAGCATCCACACGAGCCACCCGGCTAGGCCCCCCAGTACCGAGGCATCTGCCGGGGCACAGCCCCCACTGCGCACCTAAACACACCCGCCGGGAACAGCAGGTTGGTAGGGTGAGACCTCCCTGCTGCGCACCTCAGCAGCTTAAGGAGGGAGGCAACTAGGGAGGGAGTCAGAGCTTATTCACAGGTGGACCGGGGAGGGTGAGGAAGGAGAGGTGACACAGTCTTCTCCCACCTCGTGGGCTGCTCAGAGTTTCCCATTAATGTAGTTACCACCCTGTAACCTCGCATACATACAAAACGGTGATGCACACTTCGGTACACAGCTGGTTACTTAAGGGTGCAATGAGATCATTTAAATCAGATTATTGCCACATGCAACACTTTTACCTCATCAGATCTTAACAGGGACTCAGAGCCACTAAATGCCATCCAACTCCTACTATGCCTGAAGCCAGTTAATGCCTTATATGCTCACAAGCTGTTTGACATGGCATGCATTGGTGCTGCTTTTGAATCTTGTGGACTGGTGCCTCAATGCTCGAAATTAAAACAGTATGTAAATCTTCCCCCCTGCCAAAAAAAGCACAAACAAAAATCCTTTTATTTTGTGGAGGCAGCTTTTAATTGAGATTAAAGACCGAGCTTAAGCTGTCTAACATTAGACTGCATTCAAGAACACAGCATAAAACAGAACTGAGTTTGTGATGTTAGTCTACCTCAGCTTCTGCTATTGTAAAACAAAGACACCATGACTAGCTTTACAGCAATTCTTGAAAGTCTTATATGTCTCTTTTTCAGGCATTGCTCCTGTTAGCTTCCATGAGCTTTAGGATTTGGGCTTTCTCTTGCATGTCACATGTTCTCAGAAGAAACGCAGGTTTCTAGACAGTCTTGTTCAATATCCTACTTGAGGAGGAGCAGACTTTCTTTTTGTGAGAGTAAGAAATAGAAGGAAAGGTGGAAGGGAGAATAATGCTTTAATCTAGAATTTACTGTCACAATAACTAAGCAGTGTTATTTTAGGAAACTGCTCAGACACAGGATTCCCTTAGTCTGTTAATTCATTGCAAATAAACTGTAAGCTAACCCCTCTCAGTGTGGCGGTCACAGTGGGCAATCCTCTTCTCCTCTGCACACACATGGGAGCAGTGACCCCAAGCTGCAATGAAAGCCATCCCAATGTTTGGAGGTATAACTGGGTATAAATGACTCACTAATCCTTTAATACTTCCATTCACAATGAGGCTTAAGTCTAAATGACAATGACATGATCCTTTTTTGAAATGAAAGGGATGAGTCCTTCTTGTCTGCCCCCCACCGCCTCTGTTGCTGTTGTTCTTGTATTCTGAATAAGATGGTGGCTGTAGAGCAGCAAAGCAGGGAACAGAAACTCTTTAATTTGTTCCAGACGTGTCTGATGAGACTCTACCTCTCACCACGTGATTTTGCATCTGTAATAACTGGTGTCGGTGTATTGATCAGCTGAGGCTGCTGGAGTAAAATTAGGTTTCTGCCGCACATGGAAAATCTGACGACAAATTTCACGGAGTCTCTGGGCTGGGCTCTGCGAGGCACTGTTAGAGCTGAATTATGCCCTATGGAAATGCAGCATTGCTTCCCCATCCCACGCAGGGGGTCATGGCTAACATACACTTGCCGCGGGAGAGGGAGAATGGGAACACGCTCTGGGACTTGCTAGTTTGGCTGTGTTGCTGAAAATAAAATAGACAAAGCAATGGCATAGCTCCGGTGAATGACGATGCTGAAAGCGTCCCAGTCTGCCTGAGTCGCCTGACCACGGTCCCACATAAACAGCACAACAAGTGTACTGGGAAAAGAGATCCTGGTCACCTTGTAAAGACAACCGCACAGACGAAATCAAACAGAGCCAGGCTGGGTTTTAACCATGTTACCAAAGCAACCTGCTGCCTGTAAACATCTGAAAACAAATTTAAGTAGGGTTCATGCTGACTTCTGCCAATGGGGAGTCTGGTGGGAAACCCGGGGGCACAGAGCCTGCTTGGAGGACCCCAGCAGGGTGTAGGGTGGCAGGCACCGGCCAGCAGCCGGGGCAAGGGAGGGCTCCTCTGGGACTGCTGGGGGACGTGCTGATTCAGGGTCACCCCTCAGCCCCTTCCTGCCCATTGGTGGGGCTGCCGCAGGACAGAAATCTCAGCAAAGATCTAACAGCACCACGGTACTACTTCTGTGAGCTGTGCCTATGCCTTGAGCGCATGAAGGTGAGATTAGCTCCAGCTCTCTACCCTGCTATTAGTGCATGTGACAACAGACCTGTAGCATATTATAGCAATGCGTTAAGACTCTGTAAGTACTGCACTGGGTGACTCAGACATAGCTAGTGCATATTCAGTGTGTCTCAGCAGAGAGGATCATTCCTCCGGAGGTTCCTCTACTGCCATTTTTAGTTTATGATGTAAGAATTCAAGGACAGTCTGTCATCGGATCATGAAGACAATCTACTTACTTACGCTTTATAGGTAAAGAGAGGTTGAGGTTTTTCCTTTAAAATATAATTATTTTTATTACTGTAAGATTAGCATGTTCCTGTTTGTCAGACTTTTGATTGGAGTTCTACGGTATGTTTATAAAAAGTTACACTGCCACAACTAACATGACATCACCTTGACAAATGCTATTACTTGGCCAAGTCAATGTGACTTTATACTCCTTGTGACTCTGACGTTGTTCAGAAGCTCTGTCCACTAGTCATGTCAGCACTGCTTGCAAGATCTAAAATACTTAGATTTAGATCAAAGCTCACGTGCCAGCTCAGATCCTACTGGAGATCACTGAGTTTAGTTCATGTTGTCACAGAGGCAGTTAGAAGTATTTGACATTACAAAACATTGCAAAGTATTCATTCCCAATAGGAGTAAAGAAACATAAAATAATAAAAATTATAAAGAATAATACATTTCCTTTGACATCTATATTTATACAGCACCATGTACGTAAAGACTAGCCCAAGACTGCAGAATGCTATGATTTAACAAGCAAGAATCACTCTTCCCACAACCTTGACGTAGTCACCTGTGCAGTGGAAGGAAGCAGATCTTTAACAGCACGTCAGAGCACTGTGTGTTTGGATGTAAACTACAGTGTCTCTGAAAGTGTGGGGGAATACAGACGAAGGGAAACGAATAACCCAAAATAGAATTTGGCCAGGAAATGAGGCTGACTCAAGCTCCCAAGAATTATATTAACTTCTTCTAATTCTTCCCCACAAAATATCAAAATTTAGTGGCTTACAAGACATTGTCTGGTTTTCATTCACATGGAATGCCCTTCTTGATCAGGGAAGTTGGCATTTGAAAGGACTGTCAAACACAGGGCAAAATAAAATGAAAAAAAAAATCCAGGAAGTATCTGTTTCTGTTGTGTCTGTGCCTACTGTGTAAAGATCAGCCCTACTCCCACTTGATGGAATGGCAAAACCAACTCTGATGACAAGATTGCGATGCTGGGCCCTGAGGTTCCTCTTACCCTATTATTCTGCCGTTGGAAGAAGCGTCCTCTTTAATGCTTCTGTACAGGGATGTGCACAAACTACAGATGACAATGGCAAACACCAAGGTGATTGTGTCACAAACCTTCTTTCAAAAACATGAATCTCCTAGAGATATACCTTACATAATCTTCAAGGCTGTTTCCAGTACAGCTCTCTTTTTCCATATGCCTCTGCACATTGGCTGAAATCTTCCAAGCACTGTCACTGCAAGGTGATCTTCATGAACATTAATTCAATAGCTGGATGGCTAATACAGCATTTTGGTCTCTGATAGAGTCCACTTCAATGCTGAAAATAGCAACCTGAAAACACATTATCTTGGTGCCTGTATCTGAATCAATGAAGTGATCCAATTCATTCATTTGGAGCAGCTTGGGCACTGAGCTGTGACGCTCTGGCTCCGGCTTCTGATACATTTCAGGTGTTTTAACTGAAAATCCTTTTAATGCACCAGCCTATATCCAATTAAATTCACCTTGTAATATATTCACCTTTAAATTAAAACACAGTGTGGAACTAGAAGGAATTGCTGTTATCTTTATGAAGGACAACAGTGAACAAATGAAGAAATCATAACAGTTTATACAATGTTTTCCTTAAGATGATTAACAGAATAATTTAAGCTCAATCATTTGGATGTATATTCTTGAAAGTAATGCTGTCACTAGATTGTTCTTCTAACATAGAAGACTTTGTAGACAGAGACACGAAGACCTTTTAAGGCAGGAAGACTGTTTGTTAATCTTAGATTTAGGAGCCCAGCTAGATTACCAGAGAGAAAATTGCTCATCTTTGCTTGTGAGGCTCTAGAAATAGCCCAGACCTGATGTAACTAGTGCTTAAAAATAAAGCTGTTTGCATTGATAGCAGACAAATGGATTTATTGCTAGGAAAGGGGGAACCTCTCTGAGGCATCCCCCCCACAGTCCGTACCTGGCATGACAGACGGATTTTCTACTCACAGAGTGAAAAGGAGACTCTGTGTGGTCCAGTTTGGCTTCTGAGAAACAAGCAATGTAAGAATAAAAGCTAGCTGGATAAAAACCACATCAATGATAGAAGAGTATTTCTGTGCTGCATTTTTTGGAGGAATTGTACTGAAATAGATCCGTTCCTTGCACACTTGCTACAGAGAATCTGTTTGCTATGACACAACTCTCTCCCAAGGCATCTTCCTCGTTACCGGAAAAGTCAGCTATTCACGTCATGTCCCTTCATGCCATTTTTAATCTATTATTTAGTTAAGCCAAATATTTAATTAGAGATTTCAATATAAAAGCAATTAGAAAGCTCCCTATGTACAAACAATAATTGTGAAGCAGCTTAGTGACAGAAGAATGACTAATGAACAACGTTTTGTTGAAATTCTGTTTAAAGACTTTTGTGATATGTTTTAAACTGTTGATTTATTTTTTTACTCACCAGGCCTGGTTAAAAACAAACAAAATCCTCCCACATCTCTTATTTGGCGTTGTAATTCTTCTTGCTTTGCAAATACCAGTGTGTCACTTTGCAACAAGTGTGACATCACAACAGAAGAGCGTGTGGCGATGGCATTGCATGCCTACACCATAACATTGCAAAACTAAGTTCTTGTGAGCAAGAAAATAGTTTCCAGGGCACTAAAGCGCAATTGCAGGTTCCAGGATGTGGACTCGCCTTGGTAAAATCAGGCTGATCCTATGAAAGCTGAGGCTTCAGCCCAGGCACTTATTTGTAGCAGGATACTTCGTAAGAACAGAACCAGATAAACAGGAAACACTCTCTCTGTCATCTAAATAATAAGCATCCTCACCAGACTTCTATTCGTGTAGAAGTCTTGTAATTAATGGATTTATGATTATGGGGTTCGTGTGAGAGGTAAGAACCATTCTGTCTGATGACCGAGAGGTAAGAGTTTGTGGAGTAAAATGAGGAAGGAGGGACGGAGCTGCAGGAGGACGGGCAGAGGAAGGAGCGAGAAGCAGGAGAGTGCTGAGGGAGGGGCAGCTGGGGTGCAGGACCTGTGAGCCCTGCATGCCTGTGGCTTCTTGTGTCACTGGAACAATGCCGCAAAGAAGCAGGTAAGGAATTCAGCTGTGCGTCATTCACTTTTATATCCGGTAGCATCTCAGAAAACTCTGCCCTCGGAAGCAATTTGAAAAAACACTTAACAGCACTTGAACGTACTATCTTAAAACAATTACAAATACCAACTTAGAAAGCAGTTAGCAGACACTCAAAATCTTTCAAAAATCAGAGAAAAGGAAATGCTGGCTATCTTACTTTCATTTCTGCCTACAGAAATCATCTTCTCCATCAACTGCACACCTGTCCCGTCTGCCAACTGTCCTACCCCCATTTTCATATTCATTTCAGCCAAGGGATAGCAAAGAGATGCAGCCATTTTGTTCACACAAAAGCAGGAAAATCTTTCCTGAATCAAAATTAGTCAAGGGTGTCCATGCAATCAGCAAGATCGGAGACAGATGGAGGCTGGATGCTGTGCTGCAAGCCTCCCCCATGCTGCCATCCCTCCCCTCCTCCTCCCTCTCTCCTGAAATTCAGGCATCCCCAGCAAACTGTGGGAAATGTGCTCCAACGAAGTGGTGAAATACATAAAGATCATCACTCTGCCTTTATCTTCGTAGACTTCACCACCCACGGGTATGTAGCCTGATTAGGGTAGAACAAGGTCATCTTTATATATATCCTACCCAGTTTTCCCACAAGTACTACCTAGCCTCCCAGCTGCCATTATAAAGTGGATTTCTAGAGAAGCTACAGACAAAGCCTGTCTTTGTGGGCTGATACTCTTGATGCTATAAAATAAGAAACTACCAGCTTCTTCCATTCTTAGATGCTCTTTCATTATCATCTTCACAGAAGGAAGCTAGTCAAAGCTGGATGTAGGTAAAATTAAGCAGGTGCGGGCAGGGTAATTTGTTTGCCAAATGCTCGTTTATCTAAGGTTTCCTGCATTTGCATGGTGTTCTTGGATGGAGTCTTTGTCTGCTACAACAAAACCCAGCCATTTCTTGTGGCTTTGGGAGAGGTATACTCAAACAGAATAGTGGGTCACTATATTGCCATAACATTATTTTCACTTCAGTGCTTTAAATAATCTGAAAATCTGCTAGGAAAAAAAAATAAATACAGAAAAATGTAGCCTACTTTATCCTGCACAGAACTGGTTAGGGTATGTGTTGATACCTGAGTAGTAAGCTTAAGTAAGCTTCATTTTGTTTAGAAGACCGAATACCCTGGAAAAGGCAGCAGGTATTTGCTTTGTGGAACAGGGCTCCTTTCACAGTTTGAGCCAAATCTCACTGAAACCCCAGGAACATTCACATTTGGTTTAATTGGGCTCTGTGTCAGGGCAAATCGCTATAATTTTCTAATAAAAGATCTAGCTGACTCAGAAAACCCTCCTAAGTTTACTGAGGAGAGGAGATGTCATAGGGTCTGGACGTGTCCCATAGAGCAAATCAGCCTTTCCACCTTCAGAGCTAAATACAAAGCTGATCTCTCCCATTTGTTGTTCCATAAAGAGTTATAGAGATACAAACTAGAAACAAAGACTCCTAAGGAGAAAAAAGGATTTGGATTTGAAAACTCTTCACTCATAGGAAAGATAAATCAACTAGTGTATTAAGAGTGGCTGGCTGGCTGGTAGGTAGGCAGATAATCTGACAGGAAACATTTGCAGTTGCGATCTGTGTATCCAAATTCCAGTGAAAAGGACAGCACAAGCCTTGGGGACTATGACAGACTGAGTACTGCCAACAGAGAGAGCACACCCAGTGTGGCTGAGAACACCGAGAGCTACGGACTAGGAAAAGCTGCACACCTTAATGTTGTGTTTAATGGGGAGAGCAACCTGCTGTCTAATCACTAATTTTGTGAAAGCCTGCAACTTCTTCAGGAAAAGAGGAGTACTGATGTAGGGCCAGACACTGCTTCCACTCGTATTAATGGCAAGACATTTAATTATTTCACTGGGGAAAGGATCAGGCCCTTAGGTGAAGGCATAAAGATGTATCTACATACTAATGAACCAGCATCAGCAGGAGAGAAAGCCTGTTGTGTGAAAGCAGCTAATTGTAGATGCAAGTCCAAAAGACATTCTCCATTTATATTTGCAAAAAAGACAGGCAAGACATGAAAAACAAGCCTTTTAGCCAAGGAAAATGGATATTAATTCAGTTTCCCAGCTAGGGCACCTGTGCAAACAATACCATCCCCAGGCAGTTAAAACAGACAACTCCATAACTAATAGGGTAATGTTGATTAACACCTGACCACTTCACAGGGAGCGAAGAATAGATTTGGCAGATTTGCAAAATTAAAGAGTGTCACCTAAAAAGCCATTGCACACTCAATGCTTTTACAAGAACTTTCTAGATTTGAATAGCTTTCCTCAGCCAAAAGTAGAACGTTTGACTATTTTTGTGAGGCAAGAAAAAAAGTTTTGATTTGTTAAGTCTAAATATTCCACAAATGTAATTTTTAAACAAACTTTGCTTCTAACCATTCAAAAAGACCAAGTTTGCTGTAAACCAAGCTAATTTTTTAACTAGAAAAATGTTTTTACACAAGTGGGTATGAATAGTTTAAAAACATTCTCCTAATGTTTTTCCAAAGGAGAAATTTAATTAAATCAACTTACGCTAATGACTCATTTCAATATCAACTTTTTTTTTAATGTTCAGTAGAAAGACTTCTCATCAAATCAACTTAAAAAAAAATCTAGTGCAAGAGGTTTTGAAGAATTTCTGTGAAAACTGGTTACAGTGCCTGGAGACCTCGCTGCAGCAGATTATGTTGCACCAAGATGTTGCAGGTGGTATTCCGCTCTTCTTTGGAGAACTAAATTTGGAAGTGGCCCTTAGAAACATGTAGGAAAGTGAGACAATCTCCTTTTTTCTCACTCTTCTGGTTTTTTTTTTTCCTGTTGTTGTTAAGGGCAGGAAGTTTCCTTGCCCAGGAGCTTATATTCTGCAGAAAACATGCTTCATCTGTGTTTGTATTCAGCTCTGGTGGTTCCACTTTGGGAGGGAAATGAACACAGTGTCACTTGATATTGAAAAAAACCCCAACCCAGTATCTAAAAAAATAGCTGAGAGGCCTGTTCTTATCTTATTGCTCGGAAGACTAGAGATTTGCGGGACTAGAATAGTTTCTATCTTATGTTAAGGTCTGTAACTAGATTGACAGGAGCTAAAGTAATCAGAACCCTTCAGAAGTTTTCAGTCTCGCGCACATATATCATCTACCTAGCCTCAGACTGACCTCAGTTTAAGGTTAACTTGAAGTTTACTACAAGTTAATTTAAAAGAAAAAGAAAACCAAACCCCAAACTCTTAGGTAGCTGCCAATAGCTGAGCAGGGCAGCAGCCTGTCACGCAGACTGGGGCTTTTCTGAGCCTCTGACAGCCAGCTCAAGCCATTCCTCAGCTGCTCAAAGCAGCCTATTCACAGTCCAGCAAAACACAGATGGTTTTTACTTACAGCTTGCCAGTATCATCCAGACCAGCAGCTAATTGAGACTGTTCTATTTTCATGCTTGATCTTTGCTGAGCTATAAATGATGAGCCCTGAAAAAGTGTTTTCCCTCATACGTTTACACAGTGCACCTTATATTTGCACTCCCCAAGTTTCCAAGCAGTCACCGAACAGTGCCAAAATCTCATTACAGATTATGGACCACTGAATCATCATGAAATAATTTTTGAGTGACCCAGGAAAGCATTTCATATAAGAGACTTTGTGGATGGAAGGGGGGAAATGTAAGCAAGCCCTTTTAGCACAGGTTGGGAACTAGGCGTAGGACATTAGGATTAAAGCTTGTGTTCGCTTTGATTTGTTCCAATCCCAGCTTTGCTGGGTGAGTCAGAGAAATGCTGGCAAACAACTGTGTGAGAGACTACCCTCACAGGAGATAAGGAAACCCTGTAGGACACACTGAATACCTCTATCAACTTGGTTTCATCGCTGCTTAAGAAGAAATTGCAGTGCAGGAGCCTACCCCAGGTTTTACGTGTGCTGACTTCTTGCAGGACTCTGCTGTCAATTAGGTTTGCAGATGTAGGAGAGAAGAGAGAATTTATATAAGGCTGTGGATATGGAGATTGAGAAATTTGAATTTGGTCTGACGGAGAAAGGAAAGAAAAATAGGAGTGAGGAAATACCGTGCTAGAAAGATTGCTACATAGAGCCACATAAGGCTGCCAGCGGAAGATAAAAATACAAAACACGATTACAGTAAAATAAGCACGGAAGGATCCCACTACGGGAGGACAGAACTGTTTTGCTTCATATAGGGAGAGCTGTTGGGGCAAAAACTGTGCTTCTTTACCATTTCCTATCTAGACAAGTACATAAAACTCTCTTGTCCATTCTATTTACATACTTATTACTCATATTGTGAAAGATCAACCAGGAACAGAGATCTACTGTCCTAGGCATCGTGTGGATGAAGAGGAAGAGACAGTCCACATCCTGAATTGCTTACAGTCAAAACAGACAAGACAGACAAAAACTAAGAAAAGGAGAGAGAAATCCACGTCGGGAAAGACTAGGGTACTTCTACAGCCCTGTTTTCACTGTGGGCAGGGACAGGAATGTGATAAGCGAGGGACAGAGGAAGAGAAGGAGGGTAGGGAGGAGGGAGGAGAGTGAAACCACCAGGGGCAAGTCCAGGGGGGAGCAGCGATGAAGAGCCTTGGATGAGGTGAGCATCACAGCAAACAGCTGCTTGGCACCAGCTAGTCAAAACCGTAGGAAAATATTATCAGTGTCCATGAGTCTCAACTCACGCTGTCTGCAGCTCTTGGCACAAATGCCCAGCTACACCCCCAAAGGCCATACATTTGGAAAGACAAGAGGTCCCAGTCCTGCAGACAGACATGATTTTTCACTTACATGTTTCTAAATATGAAAAAAAATTGGAAACATTTTTGTCTGTGTATCTTATTCTCCAAAAAAAGGGGGTTGGGTCAGACAAAATTGCATGGAAATCCCTAGCAAATTCATGAAATTGTTTCAGTTAGGAAAAAAAAAAAGGAATGTGTTTATTTAAGTTCAGATGTTTTCCTTTGACATTTTTAAACAAAAAATTACCTGGATTTATTTTTTAAATTAATTAGATTCAACTGTGCCTTCATCTCATTGGTCCTCAAATGAATTTTTAAAATATTGACTAAGCCTGAAAAATCATGATGTAGTGTCCTGGATGCAACACCAGCCTAAAGCTATTTGCCAGCAAAAAGAGGAGTGCAATGAAAAGTTTGCAGTTGTGCTAAGCACAGCAGTCAGAATTTATCTTTAGTGCTACCTTTTAACATGTATTTTACGTAATACATTGCTTTTTTATTTCTCTTTTTAAGATGTTCTAGAGAAATGTACACCTGATCAGTTGATCCAGAAAGCTCTCCTTGTTCACCACTGGATACGCTTACCTGCCCTGCCCTCAAAACACACACGCTTAACTTACTTCCAAATTTTCGGACACTGGACCTTCTCCCTCAAACACTGGAGGAAACAGAACTGGATGCCTGTTACTCCACAGATTGGCTAGTTCAAGGTGAGAGCTCTAGAGTTGAGCTCTTTGTGTGGAAATTACCTTTCCAGAAACAATTTTTGCATAGAAAATGAGGGGTTCCTATGAAGCATCTCAGCAGACCTCTACTTCCATGGTCTCACACAAGCAAAGGGGCAGCCTTTAAGGAGCCATTTCCAGATTTGGTTTAAGTTTAACTGTCAAAGACAATACCCTGATTTGCACCAGGAATTAAATCAAAACAGAGTGTAGCATAGACCGCATCCTTCAAGAAAGCCTAGTGAGCAAGCCAGCAACAGCATGCCACCCCAGCTGTAAGTAATCCTAACCCACAGCCAAAATATGCAGGGCTTAAACTGTGCTCTGCACTTGGCACAGCAAATAGGCAATCTAATGGGCAAAGAATTTACAATCTAAATTTAGATGTGATGCTACAATGAGAACAACCAACATGGTGATTATGAAGTAAGGGAGTATAAGAACCACAGCCTTCACCTCAAAAGGTAACTGCTTGGGTCCGTCACAAATCATGTTTTGTTGATGCTTCTATTCATTTTAAAGATACCATTGAATAAGGCTGGGCCTCATCACAATAGAAACAAGCTTTACTTGGTGGTGGAAAAAGAGGGGGACAATACCTCTGTGAGTAAGACTTCAGGAGCCCTTCCACTATGAAGAGATTGGGAGTGGGAAGAAGAGGTCACCCACACTCAGCTTAAGGATGCAGTCATTGAGACATGACTGTGAACAAGTACAAGAGGCACTTTAAGTTGCAGTCTAGAGAGTTACAGAAAGTCTTTCAAGCCAGTACAAGGAGTTTGCACATGATATGTGGTCATTAGGAAACAAATGAAAGGTTTGAAAGGAAGAGAGATTTGCATAAAAACCCTCACTTTTTTTTTTTTTTTTGACAAACCAAGAGGGAACAATGAAGAAGACCATAGAGGAAACCACCACAGCAATCATCCAACCACCAACGCATTCCTGTACCATATCCAGCACAGTTCCTTGCACAGTCTAATCAGCAAGGCTCCATGACAAAAATCCCTTTCCAAACATGGATCTGGGGCAGGAACTTGGCTTTTGCTGTGCTTGCCACACCAAGACAGCAAACAGAACCAAAAAAGCTGTTTTGCCTTGCTGTGAGAATTTTAACAGATTTTGCCGGTATTCTCTGCATGAGAGGAGTCCAATAAAATGACAAAAAAGAGAATGTCTGATGCTACCCAAGCTCCAAACGCACTTCCTTCACGGCTTTTCATAGTTGCTGATTGAGGTGTATATATATATATAACCCTCTTACTTATCAGACACATGCATACACTTCTGTTCACCCACTTGCAAAATACACAAGCATTCAGATCAGTGCAAAGATGCAGGTGAAGAGGAAAAATGGTTGGAGAAAACAAACAAATTATGTACAAATTAATTCGTTATGATTCTGCTCATGTTTCACAGCTTCAGATGCTCAACTTAGATAAAAATGTTAGCTTAGCTACTTCACAGCAGGCTCATGTTCAACATGGCAGCTGAGAATGAAGTAAATTACTAAAATTAAAATTATGAGAAACCTATGTCCAACCTACAAACCAAATACCCACTGGCAGAAATCAAATTTTTGAGATAGGTCTTCTATTCTATAACATGCAGCGTTCCGTTAAAGAGAAAAAAACCCTAAACAAACCATGGATTACTTCCTCGGGCAGTGCACAGTGGCGTAGCTGTACTAATTTTTCAATCATGCACAGTAAGAAAAAAAAAGAGTATCTAACTATAAGGAAAATATTTCAAAAAACCAAAATAGTTCTCTGGCAAGAGAACTGTGAATTACACTCACAAAAATATTTGGTGGGGTTTACACAAGCTCATAAACGTGTAGATGTTCACCATGAAGACTAAGCAACTGAGAATTCTCTTCCAAGTGAACAGGCACCTTCTGCTTTATTGTTTGCCAATCTTCAGAAATAGTCATTGTGAGTTAACCTGCCATTGATGGAGTTTTACGTTTTTCAGAGAAGAGACTCTCCTGCCTTTCTTCTATCTATGGCTTCATTTTACTCATCCTTTAGGACCAAATTTTGTCTGTCCTCTGAACTACAGCAGAAGTGTTGCCCAGGGGGGCAATATCTGACCTAAGCAACATATCTACAAATGCTGTCATCTGCATCCGACTCAATTGTTTTAACTCACCGCATAGTTAATGGTGAGGAACAGGCAATTCCAGGACCTGATTTCCCTTGTCCACACATAGACTTCTAAAAGAGGCCAGATGCATTGTGTCCTCAAGAGCAGGAAAGTAAAGGGCTCCTTTCTTGCCATTGACTGAAAAGGAGAGGACAGGGAGACTAGCTAAGAGACAAGAAAGAAGACAACAGTTAAGACACTTGATATTTAAATTGTAGATAAAAGACAGAGGCATACTATCTCCTAAAAACAACTTTCTTCCATGCTTCAGAAGCAGAAATATTTTGTCCCTGGCACTGCATTTCTACCTCTTTCCTATTGTAACTCCATAGCATTAAAAATGAGACTTTTTCCTTTTTCTCAAGGAGAACAACTTTCAGGATTCCAAAATGGAGATGGAAAGGTATCCAAAAGGAACAACTCTGGAATAAACAGATGTTCTGATGACCTAATTAGGCTGAACAGAGGAATAACATGATCTAAAGAACATCTAATGATAATCAAAACCACATCTACAGCATTTTATTCATATGTCTGCTAGAAGAAAGAAAACACAATTGGTGAAGAATCTGAGCCCCATGAAAAACAGAAGGATTTTATTCCATTGCCTTTTGTGAAAATTGGATTAGATTCTTGGTGCTCATAACAAAACATCCATTTATTAGAATATTATCTAGTGAAAAAAAAGAATCACAATGGGAACGTATCTATATTTGGTAAAACTGAAAGGGCTTTCCTCTTTTGTTTCAGCCTCAGAATCTTTATTTTAAATGTTATCTATGAGCAGTTATAATTCTTCAGGCAATCACCATGTTGCAAACATTGGCCATTTAATGAAAGTCTTAGGG